>CAJNDS010002217.1:425000-573573 GCA_905221605.1 Symbiodinium natans
AGAATGGTTCGTTATGCTGCATCAACGGTCGCAGACACGGCTGGATGCTTTCCTGGCACAGGTCCTTTTCCACGATTCCTCTGGTATTGAGCTCAGAAAGGCTTAACCGTGATCCGTGTGCTGTCGGGCGGATTGCTCACATGCCTCAGGTGCAGAGGGCTTTTGGGAAAGACGCTTCCGGAGAGTTTTGCTCTCAGCCAGTTTGGAGGGCACGTGTGATCACGCATGTGACATAATCGTGTGGCGTGTGAAACCTAGTGAAAGTTTGTGTCGACAACCAGTGGGACGGACATCCAATCGCATCTGTGAGGCCAGGAGGAAGCGTGTGCAGATGCTTCAACAGAGCCTCGCTTCAACTTGTATACTGAGACAAATATAGACAAATGAGATGCTGTTCGATTGTGTCGCAGCTCACGCAGGACAAGATGGAGAGCATTTTGTAAAGCGAGCCTGCGTTACCAAGGATCAATGCGGCACACGATCAGATGAGAGCCTGGTTCCTTTTTTTGTCCTTCAGCTACACAGCCTGTGGGCTGCCCAGCTCACCGCAGACTTAGGTGTTTTATGCGCTTGGGCGACAACGTCTGCAAGAACAGGGTAGGTCGTGCACCTCAGTGCTAGATGCTGCGAGCTGCGCGCAGCCTTGAGCAGCGCTCCTGGCACGCACAAGCGTGCTGAACTCTCAGGTTGAATGAGGATCACGCGGCCAAGTTTGCCCGCATCGATGAGCGTCTTTTCAGTTTGCCCGGGTCCAACTGTGTGGCACGCTGCTGACATTATGGTAGCTAGCCTTTTCCGATTAAGGCAACGAGATCCGTTGCAGCTGGAGTACTTGCCTAAGCTGGATCGATGCTTTCCAAACGCAGTGTTGCATGTGGTGTTGATGCCACAACTTGCGGGGTATTGAAGGAGCCCCAGAATCTGACTGGACCATGTGACGTGAGCTGCCATCGCCACCAGTACCGTAAGGACCCTCCTTAGGATGTGCCAAATACGCCTCTATGTACTGATTTGCTTCAGGAAGCTCAGGCTCAAGAGGCGAGTCGCCTGCGGCCACCTGTGATTTGCTAGGAATCTGTAGCATGGGACACCAAAAGCCTATGGAAAGACTCTACTTTAGGGCAACATTGCTTCTGTGGTGTCGTGTCTCGTCTGCGGTATGTTCTGCGGTGCCGCCAAGGTTCTATGACCGAAGGAAACAGTTTCATGAAGATTATGTGCATGCCTCGAAGCTCTTGCTAACGGAGGGTTCGGCCCTGTGGATGTGCGACCTGATCTGTTAGCATCCATTCATTGAAGGTGCGCAAGAGATTTGCACTGGGCAAGTCAGAGGAGGAGGAGGAGTGATATCACACCTGAAATAGCAACATGAGACGCCTGGCTCCAAAGGCCGTCAGTTCGGAAAGTTTTCTGCCACGTCGGAGTTTCACAGTGCCATGGGCAATGCCAGGTCTGTCTCACAACACGTGCCTCCTGCAGTCAGAAAGAGAAGTCCAGGACCTTGTAAGTGTGCCCGTTTCAGGAAGATGCTCTCTAAGCCAGGTGATTCTGGAAACTTTCTTCTCATGTTCACACGTCAGCAACCTTCCTCTTATCGGGGTGAACTGTAACCAGCAAGGATGCCTCCAACCTGGCGTAGCGGTTCCTAGGCCCCTTAATTCAGGTAATCTTCCCTTTCCAGAACTACAGATACGATGTGAACATGTTTTTGCGCGGGTATCCAGTAGTCTCACACACTACCCACTCAACACATCTTCATTGCAACAGCAGCTTGGGATAGTGCAATATCGGCATGGCGGCTGCACCATGTGAGGCGCAGATGACAGATGCTTTGTGAATCCATGTCTGCACAGACCATTAACCAAAACAGGGACAGACTGTTGCCGCAGCAGGTGCCAGGTGTGGAACAAACTCCCAGAACAGCCAGAAACTTAGACAGGCCTTTGCTTGTTTGTTTAACCCATGAGACAGCTTGAAGCAGCAGGAGCGCGGTATGTTTCGTCACCAGACAAGATTTGCCTAGGTTGTCCTGGAATTGACACCTGAAGTGGAGAGTGCTGCGACGCAGGCCGAGCAGGAAACAGCGCCACTAATACCTTGGGGATGAACTTGCCGACAGCTGCCAACGAATCGTTGTCAATGTGCTATGTTTGTTTGGCGTGGTGCCACCATGTAGGCTGGGCTTTAGCAGAATTGTGTCAGCCTGGGAAGTACTGGACACAGATCACATACCGAGCGTGTTTCAAAGCATGGCCCCGGTATTCCAGTTTCGGGCAGAAATAGTTGCTCTTCCTATTCCTAGAATGATCCCAATTGCTATTATGAACTTGTCCTCTTGCTATTGCCCTATCTTTAACTATTAGTACATTTGTGGCGTTTACCACGTTTCTATTTCCACTGCCGTTGCTGTATCTTTTTAATTGCCAAAACTTATCATGATTCTGAGTCTTCTTCTTCTTATTATTATGATGTATTTTGTAATATATATTTTTTAATCTTAGCGTTATTGTCACTATTCTTGTTTTTATTCTTATTCTTATTCTTATTATTATTCTTATTCTCATTCTCATTCTTATTCTTATTACTATTGCACTGATAGTTGTTGTTTTGTGCTATGTGTGCTTTCCCTCAGTACCATCACTTGTATTCTCATTGTGCTTCACAGTATTTTACTTGCTCGAGTCCCGGGAATTCTGTCCATAGCGGCACTGGAGCCTGTAAACAGCCAGACATTCTGCAATTTACGGATCTGCAACCAGGAAAAGGACGCCAACATTAGAAAGGCCAAGGGGCCCTAGTCCAGAAAGAACTCTCTGGTCTGAGTTTTCTCGCAGCATGCCGTACCAGCCTCCACAGGTCTCAGCTGGCATCGGTGAAAGCCAGCCCGGCGCAGGCAGATGACAGCAAGGATTGCGAAAGTATCGCTACTGAAGTGCTGTAAGAGCATCATGTCCGAACCCCAAGCAATGATGCTGAGTGACACCGACCGAGAGCACCCTTTGGCAACTTGTTTGCAAGCATGCGCTCCTGTTCTACAGCCAGATGTATCCAGACGTTTCTTTGCCAGCTTGACACATGCCTGCATAAGCATAGCAATGCCACGTTGGACCCTTGCGTTTTCACGGCAGGGCTTGGCGAAGTTCCAAGCAGCTCCCCGTCGATTAGGTCAGGCTCCTAGCCATGAAGCACAGAACTGTGCAATGCGACAGATGCCCCGTTCAAGTCTCGAGAAAGATCGGAGCAGCCTGTCGCGCAATGTCGCGCCTTCTGAGTCTAGGACTGGAACTGCTTCTGCCGTGCCAGAGGCTGCGACCAGTGTTCTTCCTTTTGACCAGCCAACCCCAGAGAAAGACGCAGCACCGGAAAGACAGAGAGCACACGTGTCAGGGCAAAGGCCCCCTGTACAAGTGTGCCATCTGCGGTGCCGGGACCCGAGTTGGAGATGCATGGACATGTTAGAACTTCTGTGTCTGATTTCGCTGAGGAGTTTGTGTACGAGTCGCAGCTGGAGTACCATGCCGGGGACCGGGCAAATCGAAGCAAGCTCTAAGCTTGTGATGAATGGGGTCAATGACGTGAGTGGGAGCCGGGATGAGTGCCGGCATGAACCGGCTGTACATGTTGGCACTTGACACGAAGCCCACAGATTTGGAATCTCAGGTGACCATTTGTCCAGACCCCAACGACAGCAGCTCTTTGCTGTCCACGCCTGGTCCGGAGCAAGCTGTTGCTGCCTCAGTGCTCGGGTTTGCGAAGCAGGCAGGACAGAGCGGAGCAACAGTGCCAGATCCTGCGAAGGTGGCTGCAGAGCCCGATGTCCGCACCTTATATCTGAGTTGAGGTCTGGCGGTCTGAGCGATCTAGGAAAACTCTAATCTGGAAGTGTGCTTGTCTTTGTGTGGGGAGTTCGGTTCATCTGCAGCCGCTCTTGCACAAGCTGCTAGCTGCGGACTTCAGCAATGCTGCGGCTGCGTCATCTGCCGCTTGCTGGCTTGGGCTTGCCAAAGCTCAAGATCACCACACTGTCAGGCGACACCTAAGGACCCAAGTATGTTTTGCTTCTTTGTAGCTTCATGATGATTTTACTCTGCTTCGAGCCCCCAATGCTCCGAGCCAAAATATTCGTTGGCCCTCTTCTCAGTGCCGTAGACCTTATTTCTTGCCGCCAAGACTTGGCAGATCTATCTGCCAGAGACTAGATGTTGGACTGGAAGCTAATGGAGATCCGGCAATGGTCTTCCGGGCTGATGTCCAATCAAGGAAGGAGACTCGTGTTGCAGTCCGCTGTGCAAGCCCAACACCTGGTCAGGCCGACGTTGCTTCTGCGCGGTTGCCGCACAGGCGCAGACAGGCGAGATTGTGTGATGCCTGCAGCGTGCACTCAGGGAATCCGCAGCTTTGTCACAGAGGTGAACGCCGCGTGAAGTCTGGCAGATGCAAGGACCTCACCTTCGAAGAATGTTTGGCGCAGCATCCGAGGCATACGTGAGTTGTGAGCCAAGGTGTTAGAAGCCGCTAGAAACTTTGTGGATTTCTGTAGGCATTGCTGGCATGTCCAACGGTTTCTGAGACCACAAGAAAGACACGGGCTGCTACAGATACCGGAACGCACGAAAGCAAACCTTTTCTCTCGCATTCTCTCGACTCTGTCAGACAAGTTACGTGGCCTGCGGCCAAGCACAAAACGCTGTTGAGGTGTAGCAGGCAGCATCACGCCAAATGTTGAGTGGCCGTGTTCTTCCTGACCTTTGCTGCCAGTTACTGCTCCTGGGTGTTGGCTCGTGGCGACAAGCTATCGCCCGCCTACGGCGACTTTCTGAACTTCTTGCGCGGGCGCACGCAGGTCTGAGCCTGCTCTATTCTCATCTCTTTTGGCACATCCTGGCACCAGTGCTCACGCGACGTGCAAGTGGAATTGCTGCTATGGCAGCCCTGCCATTCAGCGCACTTTCGGCATTGAACTGGTGCAACTCACGAACCTTCGGGAACTTCGGGCAAGCTTGAGATGAACATTCAGTGCGCAAGGTCAATGCTTTCCTCAAAGCTGTTTTTGTGATGTTCTGTGTCTTGCAGCGTCGAGTGTTTCAAAGTCCGGATGGCCGTGGTGTGAGTCCTGGACCACAGAACTTGTTTCCCGTAAATTTCAAAAGAATCTGTCCTGGTTTGGCTCAGTATGTCTCACCGGTGCAATTAGATTTGGTGGGCAGTACCAAGACGCACCTCCAGGCAACCCAAGGATCTGAATGGTACAAGTTGCTGCAGGAGGATGTGGGGATCTTTGGAGGCCTTTTGCCCAGCACCTGCAAGAACAAATGAGAAACTCAAGAACCAAGTCAAGTGGCATCCAAACTTAGCATCGGCTTGGGCCAATGTTCAACTCGAAAACGAGGACTTGAACCCAGCGCTGCAGAATCTCACCGAACGTGATCGCAGAACACAACCATACGAGCAGCATTTCGCCGCAAAGACATGGCATATGAGGCAGTGGACATCCTTGATATCTCCAGGCTTAGTGGCTGAGTGCGTGTAGAATGTCCGCCTATGTCGAACGATTAAGTCTCGTTGGAGTTTGCTTGTAGATTTCCATACCTCATGCGCCAAAATCACACACGGTCTCAAAGTTCTCATCGAGCAGCGTTTCTCTTCCGCAGGAAGCCCCAGCTGATCCGCAGCCAGCTGGCCAATCAGGCAAGTTTTGGCCAAGATTCTGTGCATTTTGAAGCGTTGCAGTTCTGAGTCCGATTTACTTGTCTTTCTTTCATTCGTGCTCTTTTGTCTGGTTGTGACGGGTGGTCGACTAGAGCGACGAGGCCAGATTGTCGGGGTCTGACGTGAAACATGAGATGGTAGAGGCTGCAGGCACAGCTCGCGAGCGCAAATTGCGATTTCCCCCGTTCTCTCTGTGAACCTTTCGCGGCATGCTTTCACTTGTGTTGCTTTGGCACCGAGCTGCTGTTCTTTGTGGCTTCTCTGACACTAGGGCGCTTGAAACTTCATTCGCTTTCTTGTGCTGAGCTGTTTTCGATTCAAGCTGCAACTCGTGGCCCTCGTGTTTCACACAGTGGTGGGCGACCGCTTTGTGCACATCCCGAAAGTTTCTGGGACCTGGCAAATCTGGATATTGGATATTCCAATTGGAGTGTCCGGTGGTGTCGAAAGTTTCCGCTCCAGCAAGAGGAAGAACCAGTTAAAGGCGCCTCAACCGTGTGCTTTGCAGCAACCACCATATCCTGCAAAGGTAACATGGAAAGCATGCTTGATTGGGGTCCTGTTGGGGACCGGAAAGACACGACCTGTTATTTCGCAACGCCGCTTCGAGTTGGCCTCTCTGTGTGTGTGTGTGTGTGTGTGTGTGTGTGTGTGTGTGTGCGTGTGCATATATATATATATATATATATATGTGTGTGTGTGTGTGTGTGTGTGTGTGTGTGTGTGAGGCAGGGCGCCCGAATCAGTCCTTGCAGAGCCAGTTGACAATGCCATGCGCTGAGCCTCCCACACAAAAGACCGTGTGAGACAACAGAAGATCAAAAAAGATGTTCGAGTCTTGACATGTCTTGGCATGTCTTGACATGTCTTGACATGTGTTGACAATCGAGAGGCGCCAGACCCACGCGATCAAAACAAAGTCGGGTTCGGCAAGCCTTCCTGACAGGTTTTGAAATGGCTTGTAAGCTTCCTGCGTGCGGTATGTGGGTGCAACAACATGCAGCATTTAGCAGCCTGTCAGGCACAAGGATTTGACATATGCGCAGCTACTCTCAGCGCAACCTGCGTGGGCGACCTGGTTTGCCAAAGGCTGCTGGGATTTCTCGCCTAGAGTTCAAGCCCATGAGATGTCCAAGGTATTGCCTCTGGGTGCAGCAGACGGCTGCAAAAGGGGACCAGGCAGTTAGCTGAAAGCTGCTATTGCTGCTATTGCTGCTATTTCTGCTTTTTCTAGATTCTATCGGGCAGACGCTGTGCTCTCTGTGTCGAGGCTGGTGGGGGCATGCGTGCTTTCGCTGACTATCTGGAAGGAGCTGCAGTACAACATTGTGTCGTCCTTGACTAGGATGCCTAGCACAGAAAGAGAGGCTCGTATGAGTGTGTTAACGTGCCTGACGTGGGCAGGAAAGACACTCGCTCCGGCTGCTTCCAATTCGAAGCCCAAATCGTGGACCCGAACAGCTCCCTGGCCAGAACCCGGTAGCTCTTGTCCAAGCTGCTCTTTTCGGCCCAATCGACCGGCAACTGGTTGCCGCGATTTGCCGCGTGATGTCATCCAGTCCGTAGGCAGTGAGTGCTCCTCCAACTACCACGGCCGCCGACGGCAGGCCTAACAGCAACAGTCTTCACAGTAGTGCATGGAAGCGGAGACGCATGGAGCCGGCTGTGAGGGGATGCGATTGATGAGTTTAGGCTGCAGCACGCGTTGTGGTCAATGAATGACTTTGCAGGGGCGCGTTGGCCGATGGGGGCTGGCTTGTCAACTTCGGCAAGTGCGCCACATGTTGAGATTGTGTAGAGCATGGAGGCTGATGGCTTCTTGACATTGCAGGTACAAGGGCACTGTGTTTTCGGAGGCACTGTTTATGTGTGATGGGCCTGCGCCGTGCAGTGGCTGTGCTAGTCTGCTGTCTGCTGATTCTGAGCTCTCGTGGGAGGTCTACACCAAAGACCCGCAGTACTGTGAGTTCATTACAAACTCAGTCCTTCTGGCCGATCAGAGCAAGGCATGGTTGCTCCATGTTGTTTCATTCAGCCACACATGACACGAATGACGTCATGGGACTTATTCATTTTTCTGCTCATTTGTGGAGGCACCATCAAGAGACTCCTTGGCCTTTGCGGCCTACATCCAGCACAGAGCGAGGCAAGAGGATAGCTAAACAGAGAGCAAAGGCTCCTTCAGCACTGGCAGTTCGCTCAGAGCTTGGCTGCCATGTTGCTGACATCTTGTGCATAGTTCCTGCACCAGATCTGGAGTGTCAAGACATCGAAGAAACACACGTTTACGAGTGCATCTAGTGCCAAGCCGAGTGCTGGGATCAGGAAGACAGCTCCTACACCCTCCTAGACTTTCTAACTTGGCGAGTCAACTAAACACGCAAAACATGTACATGCTTGCTGTCAAGAGAATGCTTACCTGAGGCCAGCCATGGCATTTCTGGTAGTTTCTAGCATCAATCTTGGGGAGATGCAGGATTGTTCCAGCGTGGAGCTTTAAAAAGACGGGTCACACTTCCGGCGGAGCTTCTGCTCTCTTGCAGTAGCGTGCCCCTGGTCACGAGTTTGCGGCAGTTTGCGGTCTTCTTTGCGAGCTGAGGGCCAAGGCTTACTATGCATATTTGGAGCCTTGTGCCTCCGGGTTTGTTGATTGTTAAGTAGCTTCGTCTCCGGTGTAGCATTTGCCCGGCATGACAATGACTCTGTGTAATATTGTTATTTCCTATCCTTTCGAGATTTGATCTGGCCACCGCAGTCAGAGACGTTTCATAGCCTTCGGCACAAAGGAGATTCCCTTTGGTTTCAGTATTGGAGGAATTGTGCCGGTGTCTGAACAGATTGCGAGTGGGGGCAATGCCTTACATTGCCTGACCCTTGCGTCGGTTTTTGATGGCCAACGCTACCTCTGACTACGTCTAACTGCGCTGACTGCCTTTGACTTCTCAGTCACTGAGTTCATGAACGTTCATTAGACTCATTAGAGGCGTGTCTTGAACCAGGTCCCTCAGGAGACCTACGACGTGTACCGGGATGAGGCAATTTGCGCTTTGTTCTGCCTTTCAAGTGTCCTGCCTCGGTGCGGGTATCTGGCAGGTGTTGAGAGAAAGTTTGGCGGTCAGTTGCGACCTTGGCATCGTTCTCATCGTTTCAGAGGCATTCATGCTAAGCTGCTCATCTTTCGAGGCGAGGCATCCCAGCGAATGTGGGCGCAATGGTCAAAGGACCTTCTGTGTGTCGCAGCTGTTTCCTATTCAGAAGCGATTCTGCTGACTTGTTCACGTGATGTACTATTCAGCTTATCATGGTGCAGGACAGCAAGTTGGCCGAGCACCACAATGTCATGGTTCAGCGGTCCTCGCAGAAGCAACAGACTCAGCCCTATCTAGCCCTTTCTTTTTAATTGCTTTCTTAGATGGGCACTCGGCACATCCCGGCATCTGGTGGAGGCGCAACCAGCTCCTCGACGAGTTGCGAAAAAAGGAGGCGGAGGTCAGCCAAAGATTTGGGGCACACAGGTCTGACATGTCTGACTCGACGCAGGAGTGCACCTTCCAGCCGAAGACCTTGTCACGAGGAAGCCCAAGAACGTTTTCTCGCCCGGACACAACAGGCATCTCTCATGAGTGATGCTTCCGGGATGCAGTGCCATCATGATTGCAGTATTTGAGCAACTCCTCACATGAAACCTTGAGCTTTTCCGAAACAGGTGAGGTTAAGTGGGAGCAGCGTGTTCAGCTCAGTTCTGTTATCGGCATCGAAAAGGTCTTCTCGAGTTAACATATACTGTGATGTGGGGAGAGTCGCTGAACAGGCTTGGACCAGCACAAGAGAGACCAACGCTTAAAGCAAGTTGAGGCAAGGCATGCGCAGGTGAGCCCGCTCGGAACTGGAAATGGAGAAACTGCTTGGGTGGAAGGCGCAGCACTATGCGGAACTGACCTTGAAACCGAAGATCAGCCCTTTTGCGCAGGCCGCTGCGTACGGATAGGTAGAGTTACCTAGGCCTGTCTTACAGAGTCATACGGAGTCCAGCTGCAGGCCTGGAGTCAGAAGCAGGCGGAGGCCGAGCACAGCATGACCCACTGTGTGACCAACTTTTCCAGCGTCTTGAAGAACGCTTTTCATCTTGTTCTCGATTTGAAGCCCTCGGTTTTGCCCTCAAAGGCCGTTCGTGAAAGCACGAGCGCAAGCAGCGTTTTCGAGCGCCTCTATCAGGCAGCACTGCAGCAGGCCTCCCAACAGCTCATGACCCCAGCTGGCCTGTCTACAAAGCACTTTTGCATGATTATCAGCGAAAGTTGACTAGACTAGTCACTAGACTAGTCACTGACTAGTCTTCCAGTTGTGGGCCAGCAACCTGCCAGCTGTCTGTGCCCACCTGCTGGATTCACGAAGGAGGAGAAGCAGACAGCAGCCAAAAGAGAACGTGAGTCTGACCAGGCCAGAGTTCGAATGGACTTTGTCGAGACATGGCACATCTTTTTTCTCCATCTTCCTCTTTCTTTCGCACGAGTGTACTTGTCCAGTATGCTGGTTGCAACGATGAGAGTACTGAACCAGAGGCGGAGTGTCTTTCTCCGCCTGCGGCTGTAAGCAACCGCAACTCACCTCCGCGAAGGCCATGGTCTGATGATTCTCACTCGTTTTGCAGTGCATGCCGTAGATTTTAGTTTGAACCCGCCGTGCCTTTAGAAACTGGTTGTGCGTGCACTGCTTCGGCAAGAGAAGTCATGCTCATGCTGTCTAGTCATCAGGATTCCGACATCTGAGCTTCTCTACAGCGATGCTTTAGACCGCCGCGAGCGGCTCCGCATTATGACGGACCGAAAAGATTCGGAAGTCGGCAGCTTTGAGAATCTCGGGACTTGACGGCAAATCTCTGCAAATGCCTGACAGGAGCAAATGCAGCTGCGGCGCGAAGAGGAAACGAAGGAACGATGCGCAGCATCGCCCTCAGTCGCTCTGATAGGCCAATACGCCCGAGACCATTCACTACGAACTCCAATCCTACGATCCGCAGCAAGGCACATACACCAAGGAACATCACCGTACACAGATACACCAACATATGCAGACACTGGGCAAGCAGCCCAAAATCGACAAAACCCTCACCTGCAAGCTTTTTGAACAGCCTCATCCACCCTCCTCCAGATCCACCCTCGCAGACAGGAGCAAAGATCGTTACAGTGGCATCGACTTGCAGTAGGAACGGATCGATATGAGAAGCGCGCTACACAGAGAAACCAGGCCCTGCCCATGTTTTCGCAACAAGCCCGGAAGAACAAAACACAATGGCTCCAAGACAATGGAATCGACCACAACAACTGGTAGCAAACGCAAGGCAAATCGACCTCTCAGACCCACAAATTCACGGGGGCGCTCTCGTTAGCTCGGACCAGTTATAGACACACATGCGCGTGCAGACCGAAATGTTCACAGTGTTCGAACGGGTTGCCACACATGGCAGCGGCTCAGATTCAGCAAGGGGAAGAGCGACCCCTCAAACTACTCACTTTGCAATCTTTTCCAATAGCACCTAGCTGACAGAAGGGCGCGAAGGTCGCTTAGTGTCGATGACGCTTCTCATGTTTTGTCGAGGTTTTCACCTTTCGTTTTGGATCCTGAACCATGTGATGTGAGCCCTAAAATAGAGCAGTGAGTAGCGAAGCCTGATCCTGAAGCTACCTGACGAGCCTTGGAGGCGGTGCTCTCGGCAGCAGATGAGGTCACGCGTCAGATTCCCCACCCCGCGTCGCTGCGTAGCCAGCCTCATGTGTACGGAAAGAAGTAAAAAGATGTAAAAAGTGAACCTGCGTAAGCCGCTCCGGAGCAAGACCTGGCTCAGGCCCCTGAAAAAGAGGGAGTGGGGGATGTGCTTTGAATTTGAGGATAAATTGGAGGTCGTACGGGGTAGTTTGCACAAACGAGAAAGTGCAGGAGCTCTGCAACAGTTGAGTGCTCACCAGCCTTCTCCCAAGCCGTTTCAATCGGACCACGCCAACAGGGGTCGTGGTGGCCCTGTGGAAACGGGCCCTTGCTCAAAGCCGTCGAGAAGCAGGAGAAGAAGAAGGAGAAGGAGAAGGAGAAAAAGACGGAGAAGAAGAAGAAGAAGAAGAAGAAGAAGAAGAAGAAGAAGAAGAAGAAGAAGAAGAAGAAGAAGAAGAAGAAGGAGAACTGTGGGCGAAGCTTCAAGGAGATCAGGAAGGAGCAAAGGAGAAGAAAAGAAGCAGGAAAAAGAGAAGGAGCCAAGGAGAAGAAGGACAAGAAGGAGAAGAAGACAAATAAGTTGTTTATGTTATGAGGGGTGAGGGAGCGTGCAACGAGCCGAGCCTGCAACAAGAGCTGCTTTTGGCAGGCAGCAAGGAACAGGGAGAAGCAAACATTTATCCGGTAAGACAACGGACAAGTGATCGCCCTTTAGGATAGAGATGACATCATGAAACCTTCATAAGAAAGAGTGCTAACACCGGCTCGCAAAGGTGCTCTACAAGTCAAGCAGGTTGTACTATCAGCTCATCGAGAAGCAGATCAAGGTCCTTGAAGCTCAAACTTCTGCCTAGTAAAAGACGCGACCTGTCTGGAGGCGGCCTTTGATGGAGCAGCCAACGGGCAATCACAGCTCGCTCAAGCATCTTTGGAGGACAAGCTGAAAAACCAATGAAGATACACAGCCTTTGCAAGATGCGCGCTTCTTCCCCGCAACTCTCAGATGCTGCTGCTACCCGTGGCTACTGTTACTTGAGAGGACTTCTTGGTCCGCTTCAAGTGCATGAGGCCAAGAAAGAATGGTGAGGCCTGTTGATTTGCAGAGAATCGAGTTTTTGGGGCGGGCAATGGGTGATGTTGGAGCTTTGGTGGTGCTGGTGCTGGTGGTGTGAAAGTCAATAGCTTTGTGGATGTTCGCACGTAGCGTGCACGGGTTTATTATCGGTCGATTTTGTAGATTGCCATGCTGCTCTTCTGGCTCAGCTGTGCTAATGGATTGTTCCACTGACATTCCTTCCTGGTGTTTTTTGGGTCAGCCGTGCTGCAATGGCGGCGAGGGCCTTACACTGTCTTACATGCTCTGGATGTGCTGCCACATCCGCAGACCGTAGCGGCCGTAGCGTCTGACCGTCGCATTGGGGCCCTGTTGATGAGGTGGTCAGTAAAATGGCGTCCGCCAAGAGCAGCCGCGCGCCTGCAGTCGTAGCAGGCTCGGATGGATTCTTTACGCCCAATCGGCCGTCCTGTGACTTGCGGCTTTCGTGAGTCGACACCCGGCTTTCTGAGTTTATTTTGTGCTCTACGCTTGGAGGTGCTGCAGCTCTTCTGCTGGCACCGACCTTCTTGGCCCCTCAGGCCCCACGGCAAGTGGAGGTTGGGACGGAGATCGTGTTTTGTACTGCGTTTTGGAGCTTCCGTCGTTGGTTGCCGACAGTGCCCCTGAACAGGTGCACCAATCACGCGCTGCCACGACTGGTAACGTTGCGAGGAGCGGCGCTGCTGAAACTTTAACATCTGTCGGTGCTGCAAGTGCTGCTGCCCTGGCCGGTGCCGCCGTGGCTACTGGCTCCAGTGCCTGGGCGTAATGAGTTGAACTTGAAAGACGAGTGCAAGAAACGACGAAACGGCGTATTTTCTTCGACTGCGCCTTGTTTCCTTCGATGTTCCTCGTCTCCGAGGCCGAAAACTTACTTCCAGAGGTGCACTGGCCCGGAGCTCCAAGTCGCAACAGAACGACAAGGCGCCTGTCTCCACCGCCAGTCGACTCTGTGCCACGTGATGCCACGTGTGATCCGAAGGGTCCAGTGCTAGTGCTGCTAAACAGGAGTTTCAAAGACGCATCTCTCATTTGATCTCTGTGGCGCAAGTGCTGCTTCAGCGCCCAGGACCAGGCACCGATTCATGCGGACCTTGTTTCTGCCTTCTCATGGGCTTAGCTGCCTTGACTTTCCTTGACTTTCTTCAGACCAGCTACAGCACTTGGTGCACGAGCTCCAGTCCTTCGCCGCCGCCGAGCTTCGGCGTTCTGTGACTCTGTCAGCTTCCGTGGCCAGCGCCTTTGCAGATGTAGTTGCAAGTGCCGAGGCACGATGCCCGCTCTGCTGTAGCCGCAAGAACGGACCAGGTTGTCGAGAAATCAAAGGAGACTCTGAAGCTGCGCCAGGAGGCCACACGATCGAGCGCCGAGGGCCAGCTTCGCTGGGCTGCTAGCGCTGCAGCATCTCTTCTTCTCACCTTCGCGGTGACACTGCAGCCCTTTGCCGGCATTGCGCAGAAAGCGAAATGTGTACATGTGTTGAATTGTATAAACTTTATACAGGTAGATGTGGGCATTGCCGGCATTTTGGCAACAGCGAAGGCCGGCCAACGCAGCGGATGTCGTGAACTACTCTGACTTCCTGGACTCCGTCAAAAAGGGGGACGTGGAGATGGTGCGTGTGCAGAATGACATGCTGTCAGCGCAGTACACAACAAAGGACCGGGGACCTAAACACACGTAAAAGAGTACATAGGAAGGCAGAGGCGGAAACAGAATGCTGCTGCTGACCCAGTGCATCCCACTGCTGGCATGCTTTGTAGATTGAGACTTGAGAACGACTTGAAGATCTCGCATGCTGTTCTCAGGATGGTGCCAGAAGGGATGTCAACCTCATACCCAACGCTCAGATCGAAGATGAACTGTTCAACACGCTTGCAGACAAGAAGGTGGACGTCGTTCCTTTCGACCGAACTGTACCTGGTTGCCCTGTTTGCTGTTTGCGCCTTCGGAGCTTTGCACTCTCCATGTTTGGGCCGCCTCTAGCTCAGGTTATGCAGAATGCCAATGCCGGTGGCTCTCCTTTTGATTTCCTCGCCCGCTTTGCGGGCCCCATTGCCTGGCTGATCGCCGGCTTGCTGCTTCTATTTGGAGGTCTGCCATTTGGAGGCAGGACAAGCTAGTGACAAGCCCACGCTGCTGTGGCAGCAAAGGCAAAAAGACTAAACGACGTGTTAGTTCGTTACACTTAGAAGTGTGACAAGAAGTCTTCTCTGGTGTGCCCTTGGCATAGGTCCTGCGGGTCCTGGAGGCCCGGGAGGCAATCCCTTCGAGCTTGGAAAGTCGAAAGCCCGCATCATCAAGGACCTCCTGACCAGCCAGCATTACAGTGGAGTTCGGGCTTTTGCTGTTGCTTGCGGTAGAGCCGTTTGCGTGCATTTGCACTCGTTGGCGATTGATCGCCGTATATTGCAATCATGTGCGCATACGCGGAGGACGGCGACACCAAAGTCAAGTTCGGGGATGTTGCAGGCATATGCCTCTGCCGTTTCTGATGAAATCTCGCTGGTTGAATATGTTGAATATGTTGAATATGCTGTCGCCGGTCACAGCTTTGACGACTGGCTGAGGCTGTGACGGTGCAAAGCAAGAGTTGGTGGAGGTCGTAGACTTCTTAAAGAACACGTCAAGGCACGCACCAGGACAAGCTAGTCATAGCCAGACGGGTTCCCAGGCAGATTCCAATTGCTCGTAGTGCTCAGTGCAGGTATTCAGAACTCGGTGCCAAGATTCCGAAGGGTGCTTTGCTGGTGGGCCCACCAGGGACTGGAAAGACGCTGCTTGCAAAGGCTGTGGCGGGTGAGGCTCGAAGCGTGTGGGCTTTGATGAGTGTTTGTCATAATGTTACATGTTCGTTTGAGTAATGTTGAGTCCGGACTGCATTGCAGCTTAGTTTAGGCTGGCGTGCCGTTCTTCAGCATTTCAGCCTCGGAGTTTGTCGAGATTTTTGCGGGGATTGGTGCATCCCGCGTGAGGGATCTCTTCGAACAGGCGGGCTCTGCTTCCCTGAGGGAAGAAGAACAGCAGCTTCGCAGCATCATATGACAGAGTTGGAGGCCAAGAAGTCAGCCCCATGCATCATCTTCATTGATGAGATCGATGCAGTGGGCCGTCAGCGTAGCGCCGGCTTCGGCCAAGGTCAGACAGTGCATGAAGTGCATAGACTCAGACTGAGGAACTTACTCAGTATAGAATAGAGGCCGACACTTGCCTTGTGATTGGGCTACGGCAGAAACTGGCTAAAGGCAACGACGAGCGTGAGCAGACCGTGAACCAGCTGCTGACAGAAATGGATGGCTCCTAGACGTGCGGTTTTTTTCGGAGTAGTTACAGGTCCTGCGTTGGCGGGGGCAATTACCGAAGTTGCGTCAAGGCTTCGAGAGCAACAAGGGGGTTGTGGTCATTGCGGCCACGAACCGAGCCGACATCCTGGACCAAGCTTTGGTGCGACCAGGCCGCTTTGATCGTCAGATCCAGGCCGAATCGGCTTTTGTCATCTTTTGCCTGCTCTTGACTGCGCTTTCCTGCTCCTATCTGCAGGGCTTCGAAGAGCAAGCTCATGTTGTTCGTTACTGACCCTGTTCAGGTCGATCCTCCTGATGTGCAGGGACGTACCGAGATTCTCAAAGTTCACGCCAAGGATTCTGCTTTGAGCTTTGCGTTTACATGCCCAGCAAAGTAGGACTTCATCGTTGGCTTTGCCCGCTTTGCTTCCTCATGACTTTCGATGGCGAGGACAAGAACTTGGCACCTGGAGTTGACCTGTCTGCAGTTGCCCGGCAAACCCCTGGAATGTCGGGTGCTGACCTCGCCAACCTCCTGAATGAAGGCCGGGAATGCTGTCTGGGGTCTGGAGTCGGGTCTAAAGTCGGGATTCTGCTTCTGCATTCCTGAGTGAGCGGTGGAGCCCCTTCAGGTGCCATCCAGGCAGCCAGATCGAACAAAGCCGAGTCTTGCCTGCCTTCAAGATCTTGAGCATCATGGCTTCATGCAGCAGATCGAACCAAAGAGGCAAGTAGGAGCGTGCGTCACGAGGAGATCGATGCGGACGACATCTTCAATGCGCTCGAGCGCATCTCCATCGGCCTGGAGAAGAAGGCACCGCCTCGCAGTGGATAAGCCTCCGTGTGCTGATTGTTAATACGTGCTTGCCTGCATTTGCCTGCAGGATGCTGTCATGTCAGATCAAAAGAAGAAGCTGGTAGCGTACCACGAAGCTGGCCATGCCATCTTGGGCGCTTTGATGAGACTTCGGCTAAATTGTCTGCCCTAATACATCTCATTGTCGATTGGCGCTTGTGCTGCCTTCTGGCAATCTCCGCAAGTTTCTGGCGTAAGGAACGATTATGACGTTGTGGCAAAGATCAGCATTGTCCCACGTGGGCCGGCCGGCGGGGTCACCATCTTCATGCCGTCCGAGGATCGCCTGAACTCAGGTGCGAGGACGGTATGCACGGCTGTCCGTGAGGTGGGAGTGGTTGACTGCTCCGCCCAAGTCTCACTGAGGCCTATACTCGAAGGAGTTCTTGGAGAATCGCATGTGCGTGGCACTGGGTGGTCGTCTGGCGGAGGAGATCATTAATGGCAGGGACAATGTCACCACAGGCTGGACCACTGAATGGGAGATTCGACGCATCAGCAGAGAAGATTTTGCAGTTGCAGCTTTCATTCTACGTGCCATTTCCCAGGTGCCTCTAACGACTTCCAGCAGTGCACGCAGGACGGACATGGATTGCTTTGGGCAGTTGCTTTTTGGCAGTTACTTTTGGCCGTTGGCTCCAGGTGGCCAAGACCATGGTCATGCAGCTTGGCATGTCACCGGAGATTGGTCAGCGCCTTTTGGGAGGTCAGCAGCAGGGAGGACCCTTCATGGGACGTTCCCCGCTTGCAATGGCCGCAAGCAGTTTCCACTCACAGACATGTCGCCAACTTCCAAACTAAACGAGAGTGCCCTTCGCATCTGCCGACCTATAGGTGACTTTATGGGCCAGGGTGCGCCACCGATGTCTCAGGCTTCTGGGATGCAGCAGTGCGGAACAGTGCATCGACACACAACGGCGTATCGACTACCGACCGGTGCTCCACCAGTCCTGAATGCGCCTTTGTCTCGGTCTCTTTCGGGCTTGTTGTGGCTACTGAATGGTGAGGCCCTGAAGAAGACGGTCGATTCGGAGGTGAAGCGCATCGTTGACGAACAGTACCAGCGGGGAATGAAGTTGCTGAGGGTTCCCTGCCCTAAGCGGAAGACATCTTGCGCACGATGCAGAACGCCATGTGACGGCAGACAACTCAGGACAATATGTACCTTCTGGACACACTTGCCAAGACCTTGATGGAGGAGGAGAAGGTTTCTGGTCGTTGCCCCAGAGCCTGAGTCGTTCTCAGAGGCGTTCTCTCAGTCATTTCGAGCATCCTGATTAGCAAAGTGCAGAGGTGATCAGCTGATGAAGATGATCAACCAAGCGGCTGCCGAAGGCCCGTGCAGTGGGGCCGACGATAGCGGATCCTTCCCTCTTTCCTGCTTGGAGGCAAGCTTGTCATGGGCAACAGCAAGATGGCCATGGCAGCGTATGCTGGCGAGAAGGTACGCAAGACTGCTGCATGCGGCACGGGCTTGCCTGGCAACCGGCGCACCAGCACACAAGCGTAAGGGCGTGAGATCCCAGCAGGTCGAAGCAACTGCCGATGGCACCCTCGCGAAGAAGGCCAAGTGCGTGCACCCTGGGTGGCAGTCAAAAACATTCGAAGACTCAATGGGTTAACCAGCCCCAACCGCCCCCTGGGATTCTGGAAGCTCCAGTCGAGGCACCCCGACAAGCCCATGATGTTTGCTTGTGCGGAGCTGAGTTGCTCTGTAAGCTTGATACCGACAAAGAGGACTGTGCACACGACACCTGAGGTGCGGACTGTCCTCGGCGGGGCTTCTGCGGCTCTACACGCGCGGCTCCGCGTGATGGCCGCGCATCGCGAAGCGCTGTGGCTCGCCTGGGCTTGGCCTCGGAGGAGGTGGAGGCCAAGGAGTGCACCAGCGAGGAGGTGATGCGGCGCGTGCAGGCCCGAAGGGTTCCAAGAGTGTTCCAAGCACATGGTCTTGCGCTGTTGCGGCACGCTTTCCACACGCTTGCGTTTTACTGCCCTGCATCCTGAGGACATGGCTCTGGACATATCCAATGGAGAAGCGCTGCCGAATCAGGTGGTGAGGGCAGCGGCTGCTCAGGCAGCGCGGCCGTCTGGAAGAGCACGAGGTTGAGAGACACACTAGAATTTGCAGGAAGCTTCGTGCCAGGTGCTGGCAGCTCTCGCTGTTACCGCGGCGCCCATGGCTGCTCAGGCCATGACAGGGCGATGTCAGTTCCATCACGTTCTCCGTCAGTGTGAGGACAGAACCTGCTTGGTCTGCTTCTGCCCAGGCCGACGATGTGCCAGCGTTGCAGCCCTTCGGCGCGCCCCAGGTGCAGCAGCAGCCGGGCGGCGCGGTGCGGGTGAGTGGTGCCCTGGCTGGGGAGAGCTGACACATAGTCAGACTCAGTCTGAGGTTCTGGACTGCACAGGGCTAGAATGGCGAGAGCTAGCAGCATCTATTGGGCTTTAAGTGTTGTGCCATGTTTTGAGTTGGAGGTCGAGTCACATACTCTCGCTTGCTGGAGTTTGTTGACGAGGTGCAGCACCTTCACCTACAGTAACGTTGTAGGGAGCTCATGGCATTTGATGGTTTGGATTGGTTGTTGAACGAAACCTCAGGGCTCCGTGAAGCGGGTCGACTTTTATGACTTGGGTCGAACTGCCGTAGCCCTGGTCAATGTGGCTGGGCGCGAGCAGCAACTTGTGTGCGATCTTCCAGGACAGCCCCTTGGCCCCCGCGGCATCCCCTGTGGCATGCTGCATGATCTGCATGTCTACGAGTCTACTTCTGGACAGCATCTCGATCACACGATGCAGGAGCTACGACGGGGCTTATCGAGAAGCTTGTGTCCAAAAACATTGCCATCGAGGCAGGACTGCGCCGTCTTCCATGTGATTCCAATGTGTCTTTCACGTGTGATTCTATTGATTCTATAGTGATTCTGGAGGTGCATCAGCCGGAGAAGCCCAATCCGTTGTTGAATGTCCTTGGCGATGTTGCTTTCCCTTTGCTGCTCATTGCCGGGCTCTTGTTCCTGCGCTCTCGTACACCTGGTGGCGGCGGCATTCCAGGCTTCGAAGCTTTGACTTTGGCATTGAGGATTTGAGGGTTCATGTTAGCGCTACGCGGCTGCCTCTCTCAGGTTGCATGGCCTAGCTGTAGTTTTTCATGCGGACAGTACAGTCGGTAGAGTCAGTAGAGTCAGTCGAGTCAGCAGAGTTGGTAGAGCCCTGGGAGATCCTGGGAGGCTCAGGCGCTGCGTTGGGCAGTCATTTCACGAGTTGACAAAATCGAAGAGAAATAAATGAAGAAGTATAAATTTAAGTGATATCACTCTTGCAAGGCATCCGGCTCAACTTATCGATCGCAGCTGTCGCTACGAAGCTGAAGAGAACCATCTCAGTCTGGCAGTCTGGAGTAGACATCCCTGGCAGCGAGTGCTGACTCGAAACGGCGGCCTTTACAAAGGTTGTCAATGGTAACGAGCATGCCAGGTGGTCCGTCTGGGTTCAAGGGTAACAAATTGCACTTCGGCGCGCTTGAACGGCATCTAAGATGCCACTGGGTAAGACAAACCCAGTGGTGGCCAGGGTGAACGCTTCAAGGCTCGCTTCCTTTCTGCATGAGCTGCATCTAAGGCCGCAACTTTAGCTTCAGTCGTCAGCCGGAAGGTGTTAAGCAACAAGTTTTGACTCGGACTGCCTGCTCATGGCAAATTGCAGGCCGCACGACTGACATTGGGCGGGAAACTCAATGTAGTGGCGCGAGGCGCCAATGAGAAGCAAACTTCGTCTCAACTGTAACTCGCACAACGGACACGGGAACATCCTGAGACTCGGATGCGGCAACCCCTCAGCAAGGACATGATGCGGCCATGAGGCAGCCTCACGGTGCTCACGCTCTTCATTCTTCGACATACATGATGTGGATGCAGACGGTGTGGCAAATGCAGCGCGCTGGAAGAGGGCTCTTCGGAACAGCAGATAAAGACCACGAAAATAGCAAGACCTGACAATTCAGGCAGGACAGCGTTTCCCCAGGCGGCCTGGCAAAAGGCCCACAAGCCACCGCATGTGCAGAGGCGCGTGTGGAGAAAGCTTTCGGCAAAGGATTGCAGTCGACGACGAGCTGGGTGTGGTAGGGCCGCCCGTCATGCTCCCTTGATTCACCGTGTCTGCTTGCCTTGAATTTGCTCGTCTCCGACCCAAATCACGTCATATCATGTTGTTGCACATGTCCTCACGCCTTTCTGTTGGGTTCAACAGGCATCCAGCAGGCCAGGGGTCTCTTGAGAAGTCTGGGGGGCGAATTCGAAGGCTGGGGAAGCTCGGAAAGCCTCGGAAGCCTTGGGAAAGTAACGACAAGGAAACAGGCTGAAAGAGTTAACTCCGAAACTACAAACACCAGATCACATTGTTTTTTGGGAGGGTGGAGCCAGCTTCCATGAGGTGGCAAATCGTCGCACCCTGTTTTTGGAAACCGCGCGAAGCCAAAAACCATGCCAGGAATTAATCAATCCCTGATATCAAGCGGGCAGTTGTTAGATTTGGGTCAACCATTCTCGTCGCCCAGTCTCCTGGTCTGTGTGCCTCATCCCCCCAGAGCATGCCACAGAGTCTCCCACCGATTATCCTGGGAGTGTAGCGGAGGCAACCGCGAAGAATCCCGCGGCGAAGTATCCTTAATAACCTCTCCGCAAAGGGTAGGATGCACATCAGTCCTTGCAAATTTGTATACAGTCAGCTGGATTGTCAAATCAATCGTTCCTACCGGCCTAGCAGCCTCCAAGAACACAAACGCATGATAAGGCATGTGAGGTTTTACGGCCATGAACGATTCCAATGTTTGGCAAATGCAAAGGCTTCGGCAATCAGGGCCGTGCGAAGATCATGATCACACCTGAGACTGGAGTGAAGTTTCAAGACGTTGCTGGTATCGACGAGGCATGGATTCAACCGTTAGCTTAGTGTTGCCACCACGGTGTCATGGGGTGTCGACTCTTTGCTGTGATTTGGCAAGGCCAAGGAAGAGCTGATGGAGATCGTTGACTTCCTCAAGGCGCGCGGAAAGACAAAATGCGAGAAAGCTTGATGGCTGTTCCTCCGCGAGTGCGCTTTAGTAAATCTTAGTCACGCATCAAATTGAATGATCCGACACCCAGGCCCCCGAGCGTTTCGTCAAGGTTGGGGCCAAGATCCCGCGCGGCGTCCTCCTGACGGGGCCACCGGGCACGGGGAAGACGCTTATGGCAAAGGCGCCGCGCCCTTAGCACGGAGTCGTTTTGCTGCGCTCTGGGCTTTCCACCTTCTTGACCTTTTCGGCACTTTGATCTCCGAAATCTCAAGGTTGGCAGGCGAGTCTGGCGTGCCCTTCATCCAGTGGCGAAGCTAAGCCTTGGGCGGACTGTAGTGGGGAAAGACTCAACAAGCAAGACCTCTCTCTCTCTCGTTCTCTGTCTGTCTCTCTCTCTCTTTTCTTTCTCTCTCCCTCTCTATCACTTCTTGTTTCTGTTTCCTTCGACTCCGTTTGAATTGATTTCATCACGCATCTTGTCGCAACAACGAATTTGGCTGTCAGTTCTGGTAAGGAAGCTCCGTTTTGGGCTGCGAACCCTTGTTGTGGAAGTAGCTAACAGCTTCGACGCCATTGTAAGGTCCTCTGCCTCAGAGTTCATCGAGCTCTTCGTCGGCGTGGGAGCTTCACGTGTTCGTGACATCTTCAAGCAGGCAAAGGAGAAGGCACCAGCCGTGGAAATTGAAAGGAGTCTTCAGGGCCTTCCAGGTGCATGTTGCGAGAAGCCTTGCAAAATTCGCCACCTGCTGGCCTCAAGGCTCCGTGCATCGTCTTCATCGATGAGATCGATGCCATTGGACGCCAGCGAGGTGCACTCACGCACTTGTCTTGTGGGACTCTCCCTATGGACTTTCCTATGGACTCTGCCCAGCTTTGGGCCGATTTTTATCTGACAGACAGTCGCTGCAGGGGCGGGCATGGGCGGTGGCAACGACGAGCGCGAGCAGACGTTGAACCAGATCCTTACTGAGCCCGGTCTGCATTTCACTGCAATGAATGAAGGCTGCGTGGGGGCGGGGGGGGGGGGGGGGGATGGCAAAAACCTTTCACTCGAAGATACAGCGTGAACTTGCCGAGGAAATGGATGGCTTTGAAGGTGTCGGTGAGTTTGTTTGGAGCGTGCTGACGTTCATGCTGAAGTGCAGATTGATACTACTGGACACGCGCAGGCAACAGCGGGGTCATTGTTGTGGCGGCGACCAACCGATCCGACATTCTCGACAATGCCCTGCTTCGGCCAGGCAACATACCTTAAAACATCCGTGAGTTGCAAACAGGTTACCAGCAGCAACTTTGTTGCTGCCAGCCCTTTTTGCCTGTACCCCTCCTCCTCCTCCTCTTCCTCCTCCTCTTCCTCCTCCCCGGAAGACAAGTGTTGCACCGCCGCACTCGCAGCACGTCGCCGCTTGTTGAGAGGCCGCTTCGATCGTCGTGTGCAAGTTGGACTTCCTGATGTCAAAGGTCGGGAGCAGATTCTCAATGTTCACATTCGTTCCTTGACTGATGCGCGGGGAAGAATGGCTCTAGCACATGGACAGGGACAGGTTGGAAAAGGATCATTCAGAGAGAATTTTCAGAGAAGCCGAGGAAACAAGAAGCTGGCAGAGGAAATCACGCTGACCGACATTGCCAAGCGAACTGCAGGGTTCAGCGGTGCCGACCTGGAGAACCTCATGAATGAGCCCCTCGGCTTGGGATCTGAGATGATCGGTGTCTGATGCTCCGCGCTCCATCCCAAGCAAAGTGCCTGAAATGCCTCAAACTGTGCCAAGGTCGGCAATTCTTGCAGCTCGACGCAACAAGAAGGCCATCTCCATGGACGAAATCAATGATGCGACCGATCGCGTCATTGCCGGCCGCTCTTCCCAGCTGTCCAGCGTAATGCCAGCATCATCAAGAATCTACATCGGGATCTGTGAGTCGACGAGTACCTTTCTCTCTGTTTATTACGCTGCATACGCTCTATCTTTCGAGGCTTGGAGGGCCGGGCCTTGCAAGACAACGCAGCCAAGAAGCTCATTGCATACCACGAAGCAGGCAGCGTGCACTTCTCTGCGTTGATCTGTGTTGATCTGTGTTGTGTGTTTCATTGGGTTTCTGAAGTTCATTCATTGCCAAGGCCATGCCATTGTTGGAACACTGCTTCCGTACCATGACCCGGTCAACAAGGTAAGTGCCGAGCTTCAGTAGTTTCCATATAATCGTGACATGCAAGGCCTTCGTCAGACTTTTTCAGTGCTCTCACAGGTGACTCTTATTCCTCGTGGCCAAGCGAAGGGGCTGACCTGGTTTACGCCGAATGAGGACCACTGATGGATGTGTCTCACCTTGTCGACATGTATGGTTAAAGCAAGAAGCCAGTGATGTCAGGAACATGCGACCGCATGTGAGCGCACCATGGATCTGTCTTCAGGATCAGAGTCTTATCTCGGCAGCTATGTTGAAGGCACCTGCCAGCGACAGAGTCTAAAGTCTACAGTTTCCCGGACCGTTGGAGATGTGTGAAGCAGTCACGAGCATGTGGCAGTAGGATCAGCCATCGGTAATGGAGCTCTGCTTTGAAAGTTGCACGCAAGACCTGGGCGGGGGAAATGCTTGACACACTTGTGGCAACAAGCGCGTTGCACAAATTCGACACAGATTGGTCCGCCTATTGTTGCTATTCGCTCAGAACTGCATGCAACCCAAATCGCTGGTTTGTGCGTAGCGAAGCGAAGCACTGCAAGCGTTTCGATGTTGAGTTGAACTTAGAGTGCCGTCAGCACTTTCCAAGTCCCTTTGCTGCTCAAAGGGTTTGCAATGGAAGAGGTAGTTGTCACCAGCCCCAGGGAATTCGGGACATGCTAGGACCTAGGCTGGATGAAGTCTGCTGAACTGCTCGACTTGCGCGTGCCAGCAAATTGGTGCACAATGTGACGGGGGTCCTGAGGGTTGGCGGGAAGGGATTCATATGTGAATACAGCTGTAAGGACAAGTTTGTCCTGCTCGGTGTCAGTTTGTTTCGGAAGCTCCTTATCCAGCTTGTGACAGAGCGGACCTGGGGCCGGCAAAGCACCGTGGCTTTGGGCAGTGGCCTCGATCCTTTTCGTCTGCAGTCGCTGCCCTGGCCTCGATGCTTGCTCCGTTTCTCGAACCCTTAATTTCCCGCTGCTGCCACTGCCTCCATAGCCTCCACAGCCTCGATGGTCATCACCTCGTTACGGAGGGGGAGGGGGAGGGGGATGAGGAGGGAGGAGGAGAACGTGCACGCCTCGCATTGCGGGTATTTGAGCAAAAGCTGCGTTTTGATGGTGGGTGATGAAGAACATACGAAGGACCTACCATGCCAATTCCTGGATGTCACGGCAGAACACCAACTGGCGGGTCTATGGAAAGGACATGGAAGGGGAATTCAATGGTTGTACGGAGGCACATAAACACCACCGGCCCGGTATATCATGGCAGCGAAGTTGACATTGAACTGGTAAGACCAACACATACCACAGCCTTCTGGAATCTCTCGCTGGAAGCCCGTGGGGTTGTGGGTTTTTTGTGCGTGGAACTTGAGTTTCGATGAGAATTTCGAGAGGCACGCATTGCCGGTGCCCTGGGCGGCCGCGCAGCTGAGCAGCTTGTCTTCGGAACATCGCAAGTGACGACAGGCTCCATAGCATGGAGAATCTGGCGGACTTTAGAAAAGAAGTGTGAGTTGGCACATGTGCACATATTGGCGCAGGTGCCGGCGGTGATTTGCAGCAGGTGGAGCGAATGGCCCGGTCGATGGTGACCCAGTTTGGAATGTCGGAGGTCGGTGGAGTGCTCAGTGAGCCCAGAGGTGTGCGAGAGTGATCGCAGAGTGATCGCCGTGCTGTTCTGATTTGTGTGCCGCTGTAATTGCTTTGTTTGAGAGACTCCGAGGTTCCCTGGCCATCGATGATGGTGGCTTTATGGGCCCCGAGTACTCGGAAGACCTGAGCCGCAAGATCGATGATGCAATCAAGGCGCGCTGTTGCTGCGATGTTTCTGCGATGTAGCTGCGATGCCGAGCCTCTCGCCGAGTCAATGCCACGGGTTTGTCCAAAGCACCAACCAAGCTCCCAAGTCGGAAGTCGGAAGTCGGAAGTCGGAAGTCGGAAGTCGGAAGTCGGAAGTCGTCAGGCAATCTCGGATGAGTGCTATTTGAACGCGCTGCTCGCACTTGAATATGTCTTGCCCGGGCTAGCCTGCATGCAACTGCCATCCTGCTGATGCTCAGGCTCACCATTCTGATGAAGAACCGTGCCTGCCTGGATCGTGTGGCTGATGAGCTCACCGAGCTTGAGACCATCACAGGTACCTTTGCTGGCAGAAAAAACTGCATTGGGCTATAAGGGGCTAAAGGCTCGGCTTTCGTGTTGTAAGCTCTCTTGACAGGAGACCGGCTTCGAGAGCTTGTGGCTGAGTATGCAGAAATTCCCGAGAAGTTGGCGGCAGTCCAATACTTACCTGCTGTCTTCGCAATAGAACTGAGCAAGTGGCAATCCGCAAGCTTCAGTTTCAGCGCAATCGAGAACTGGTTCATGCATGCAGAGGAGCGTCGACATGTGCTTTGCTACCCGGCCCTTTACCCAATTGCAAGTTTGGCTGCCGGTACGGCTGTCAAGTCACGTAGAAATCTACACTATTCATTTGTCTGATCCTCTTGCCTCACCAATTCGACCACTTCGACCAACTGGTTTACGACGCCAGTGCTCTTCTATACTGCCTGCACATGTCTGCGCTGTTCTAGTTCCCATGCCTCCGGCCGGTGTCCCCAGGTCTGAGCCAATGATCCGGCACATAGCTTGAGTCTGGAACGCGCAGTTTCAATGTACATTGGTTTGCTCGAAGGTAGCCTCTGCAGGAGGACCCGCTGAATTTAATCTACGTCGGAACGCCAACTGAGGCAAACGCCCCATAAGTGTTGTGACTAGCACAGCACTCACACACAGGCACACAACATGTCCTCGGAGCTTCACGCCACACGGCGGCACCCACTGCCGCCGTACCTCAGAGAGTTTGGCCGTCCGGCGTCGCTTTTCCAGATTGCGTTCCTGCAACAGGCATTGACGCACAATCGGCCCCATCACAAGCTTGAGGCATTGTATGTGCTGATCTCGAGACCAGGCGTCACGAGCCAGCTTCCGACTTGTGGTCATCAGACCACCGTCTTCTCGAGATCGTTGTGAGTCCAGTTTTCAGTGAGAGGGTGCCAGGACAGAGCCATTTGGATTTTCGCACTAGGCCTTGGCAGACTGCCTGACTCCTGGCCCATGCCGGTACTTATGCCCTTGCTCTCTTGTCGCTGGCTATGTTCATGCAACTGAGATTGTGGGATTGTGGATGTTTCAAGCTTGAGTGCAAGAGCTTAGGCGCCGCATGTGGCATATATTTTGTGCCCTGCGTGGCATAGGAAAGAACCCAGCGTGCATGCATTTGTCCAGCACTTGGAAAACAGATCATGCCACACACAGCTGTACTTGCAGCAGTCTGGCGCTCATGAGATCATGTGTGAGAATTGTGAAGATTGACTGGCCGCGACAAAGACGACTGGTTTGGTGTTACCTGGAGAGGTCGCAGCTGAAGATCTGGAGTCCGCAAGGCTTCAAGCAGCCTTGTGGCGGCACCTGGATCCGAACAAGGCCCGCATGATCCCGCATGTCGAGGGTGTACTCACTCCTGCCCGGCATGCATGATGCTCGATCACACAGGTGGGGCACACGGATCTGAAAACTGTAACCCTCTTCTTCCACGTGCTTATGGGCGCTGCAGGACACTTACAGAACGGACTGAGGAATAGCGCGTGGTGTCTGCCTGCTCACTTCAGTTCTAACCCCGGCTTTGAAGTATAAATCTTGTGAATCTCGTGTAGGTTTAGAAAGGCTCTAATGTCAAAGATCCTATGAGAACCTCTCACGCGTGGGGCTGGGGCCGAGGATTTCACACCTTCCGCTGTTTTGGAAGCCAAGGTCGATGATGCAGCTCAGAATGCGGGCAGTGCCATGGAGGAACACGGAGAGATAGAGACTATGGGAGAATGTCCATTTGACGCCATGAGATGTGGGGAGTATCGGTGCTACATGGTGCTACCTGCACTTGTGGCGCTCCGTTTGACTGGCGAGTCCGCGCAGGAGCCGGGAGCTTCACCCAGCAAGTCGACACCCAGTGAAGGCAAGACCGATGCAACAAAAGTGGCATCATGAAGAAAGGAACATCACAGGAGGATGCGGCAAAGTGAGTTCAAGTGGGTAGTTCTTACATGTGTTGAAATCCGCTGAGCAGCAAAAGACACCCTGTGAAGGTGGAAGCATTGCCTTGCAATCGATCAATGAAGAGAGCTATGCGGAGGCCAACGGCAAAAACGACCAAATGTCGACGAAGATCAACAAAAGACATCAACAACAACCATCTCTCTGTCAAGTCCGTTCGCAATTTTTGTCTCGATGCTGTTGCGGCTCGTCGGCTGCGCTGCAATGTATGCAGTTCTGCGGCCACGTGCCACCCATCCACCGCCGTGCCAGGGGGACTCTGTCTTGGCAGCGCTGAACAAGAATGCTGGCACGCAGGAAGATGAAGGAGTGGAGTTGCGCAGAGTTGCATGGGGAGTTTTCATGGGGAGTTGCGTGGGCATGGTGCGCCGGTTTCGCTTGTTGTGGCCTTTACTCAGACCGGCGGCTGGTGGAGTTGCTGCTGCGATTCGATCCGATCAGGCTCAGAACCGAGTGCACACCTCAGCATTATTGAGCATTCAACTCCTCGAAGTGAGAAAAACACGGTAAACTCCATCCGCTAGAGACAGAGCGACACGACGTGCAACGAGGTGAACGAAGGCGCGCGAAGGTAGTTCCCTGAATCCAGAAGAGGACAAAGGCAAAAAAGGCACAAGGTACCACAAAGGTCCCTGACAAAGCTCAGAACTTAGAATGAGTCGGCTCAAGGTCCAAGGCACAAAACAGTCAGAGTTTCGTGTGGTATCCCGCAGTGTTGGAGTGCCCATCCCCAGACAATCCTGCAGAGTATGCCCTCGGATTGGCTGGGTGATGCCCACATTTGTGGACTGTGAAAAGCTGTCGTCCCGCAATGCACGTCTTGTGTTTTCCTTCCGTCGGTGGGGACTAGGACCGGACCTGCTTTTTTGAGATGTTGAAGTCAGCTCTCCTGGGCCTGTGCCGCTGAAAGCAGTTCCCAATCCTGATCCGACAGTATCTCGTTTCCGTGGAGTGCCCCCAGAGTATCCTGCGCATACTCTGGGGGCACTCTACGGACACCGGATACTGTCGAGGGGATCAGGATTGGGAGCGTCATCTTTTCACGGACAGCTTCTTTTGCCCTTTGTCATTGTCTTCTTTGGGCCTTCTCCTTCGGATTGGTCGTTCTCTTGCTGGATCTTGCAGCTTGGAGACGAGTTCAGTTCAGTCTTGAAGCCAAGGTTCCAGCCACTCTTGCTGCACCGGATGCACTACCAGAGCATGGCAGAGGACAGGGCTGCCCTTTGGGTCGGATTGGTGCATTGCTCTCTTTTTTTTTGCTTCAGGAGAAGTCACCCCGGAGGGAGAAGGACGGGATCAACGCGGGATGCCTCAGCTGCTTGAATCGGTCCTGTGTGTCTCGTATATCTTCCAATCTGCCCATGGCCAGCAGTAGGTTGCTCATGGCCTACAGTGTCTACAGGTTGTCTTTCAGTCTCAATGTAAAAGCCCCCTCGACAGTTGGTCGCATTGCTTCACAACATGCAGTGCATTGTGGTCCACAGTCTAAGCGGGCTTTTCCATATCAAGTTGGGCAAGGTGGTGAATCCGGTCATTGATGCACAGTCGCGCTCCATGGCGGAGAAGTTGCTGGAGAAGCAGAGAAGCATGCCGGCTCAGACAGAAACAAAAGAGTTTCTGGTTGGAGGTGTGGAGAAAGTTACAAAGAGCAAAGTGCACTGGAGTACTGGTCGTCTTTTCCTACTTGAAACTACTCGGCCGCAGAGTGTGCTCAGGTGAGTCGGGCAAAGCCACGCACGCAGAGCTTCTTCTGTGGCGCCACAAGCAGGTTCAGGCTGTTGGGTGCCGCGTGCTGTGCGCGATTGCGAGCACTCTCGAAACACATTCGACTGCTAGGCCCGAAAAGAGTCTTTGCGGGAGCAGATCAGCAAAGAGGAGGCCAGTCTCCGCAGAACCCCACGGACCAGCAGCACACAGTGGCACTGCCAATCCTTTCACAGGAGAAGGGCTGCACCTTCCGTCCGAAGTGCAATCCACCAAAGCCAAGAACTCAGATCCTTCACTGGCGCCTCTTCACATGACGCGTGGCCAGAATGTTTGAGGCCAAAGGAGGGCCACGTCGAGATCTTGACACCGGCAGGCAGCACCCGAGCAGAGGCCCGCCAGTCAACAGCTCCAGACTCTTCAGAATGTGAAATTTTGTCGTCCTGGCATTGTCCATTCGTGGAGAGTTCAAAAAAAGTGCATATCGATCGCACGATCGCAAAGAAGAAAAGGGTGCACTTCGCTCATTTCTGTGCAGGCTTCGGATATATTGTTTGAACATTTTCACTATCTTCCGGCTCTTGCAAGGAGACAGGTCCGATTCCTCCAGGAAAGACACCTGCCAGCCTATGTCAGCCGGAGAGCTCGTGCAAAACCCCTCGCAACAGCTAACGCAAAGGGCAGAAGCATCTGGTGCGGGCACAGCGAAAGGAAACATTTTTTCCGAAAGCCCGCGCGTGTCATTCTATGTCATGTGGATACAGATTTTATGTAGGCTTTTAAGGGCCCTGGCAGCATGCGGGAACTGTTCTTCACTGTTCTCAGTCTTGCTTCACAAAGAGTTCTGGAGGCCGAATAGAATAGTTGCGCTTGGAGCGAAAGATTCAGGATTATCCCGTACCCTGAAAGCAGTGGCTCTGGACAGGCTCCTGACATATCACTTTGTGGAGAATATTTCGGTACATTTCCCCCCCAGATCTGCAGGCAACGTCGCTCTTGGCACATGCGACGATGACACCCCATGCTTCCACTGGGAACTCGCACCGAGTCCACGCAACTACTCCACAAACCAGTCGAAAAGGCCCATGGACCGAGCCGTTTGTGTACGACAAAACCCTGCTCCACACATGGCACGTGGAGAATGACGAAGGCGAGAACATTCTGCAAACTCCGATGGCTCCCAAGCCATGAAGGAGCCAGGGAGCCATGGTCACAGAGCCAAAGTTCCGGGCCGCGGCCCATGGCCTCAGCACCCCGCAACAACCACAAACCCACGAGTCCAAGTACCTGCAAGCACGCCTACCCGTACGGATGCGCGCCGGACTCCAACTACATGGCTTCACAGGAGAAGCAAGAGATGGCGCAGAAAGAGCACGCGACAGAACTGCCCAGAATCTGGGTGGCAGACGCATTGATTCGAAACACGGAATGCCACCCGCCGCCCCGAGGACGAGGCACGATCCTGTCTGCAAACACGAACATCACGATAGTCTTTTGATGGACAGGTCGAACGTATACTAAACCCTCGGGACCGAGGAACCCTGGGCGTATGGGGATGGAATGATACAACAGGATACAACAGGCAGAGTATGTCCATGCGGTTATGTGCAGCGATTCGTGCTTACTGTCCTTATTGGTCACCCGGATTTGCGGAGAAGCGGTGCTTAGCTTTGCAGGTTCTTTATGCTCGAGGTCTTGCCGACAAAGAGCGGCGGAAGGCCAAGGCAGGGTTCCGCCAAATTTCTTCCGCTTCTGCAAGCACATGCAAAGCACATGCAAAGTGCAAGCACGAGGTTCTGGAGAGCGAAAAGGCCAGAACCACAGCGGAGGCCAAGCCCCAAGTGGGAGTGGGGTATTGACGTTCAGTTCGACTTTGGGTTGCGAACTGAGGCGCGTGGATGCACATTCCGACCGAACCTCTCCAAGAGCGTCAAGAGGCAGTTGTCTCACCACATTCTGCCGATCGAAACCCTTACGGTGAGAGAGAAATACGAGGGCATAAGCCTAAGCGGCGAGAGTAGGAGGCAGAGACAGGGAGGACGCAATACCAGTCCTGCAAGAAAGGGGAGGGCAGGGCGAAGGTGCAATGATTCAGTTTATCAACATTGAACGAGTAGGTCAGTACCACATGCATGCTTGCATGTAGGATTTCCCTACTTGTCGTGGGGAAACTCTGTTTGGGTTGGATGCTCACCTGAGTCTTCTGAGAGTGACATTGACACTTAACTCTCATCTGCTTGACGCCTGACGCAGTTACCACAAGACGCCGAAGTCGACGCAGGCACCATCATGTTTCCACACAAATTGCTCTCCACCAGCTGTTCTTTTCAAAAGGTGCCTCGGGGCTTCTACGAAACGCGCCAAAGAATACGCGCGGCCTATGAGATCCGAGAAAAGGTTCTGCAGCAACAGGAGGCTCTGTACTGTTCTGTGAGAGTGAGGTTCGACACAAATACCTTTGCTTTGCCAGTTGGTTAGGACAGAATGGCCAAGATCGAACAGACTGTTCCGTACCAGGCAGCATGTGCAGGAGCACTTGTTACGGGCGCTGTTGAAGTATACCTGCCTCAAGAAGGTGTCGGGCACGTCCCCAGCTCCCTTGGCTACCACCTGAGATGGTTGAAGAGTTGCGTTGATCATCAAAAACCTTGGCCCCTCTTTCTGAGGTCAGCAAAAGTCCGCCACAGTCCACAGGCCGCCTGTGCGGTCGTAAGAGTTGGCGAAATCAAAGCCTACAGCAGCCATGCCAGCGCCATGCCAGCGCCACGCCATGCCTCTGGTCCAGGCTCCCCTGGCCTATCTCCTGTGCCCGAGGTTCCGGTCCCAGACTTCTGCCTAGTTCTACAGCTTTGGGATGGGAGTGATGGTGAGTGTCACAGTCTCAGAGCAGTGCTCTCAGAGCAGTGCTCTCAGAGCAGTGCTCTCAGAGCAGTGCTCTCAGAGCAGTGCTTGCTGCAGTCCCCACCGAAGCTTGCGCCCTCCCAGCCGGCAAGGCCTGAGCTCGCATCAAAGTTGAGCTGACAGCATCCACAGTCCACGGCACCCACGGAGCATTCCCTTGCCTGAAGGGATCACCAGCGGCCTCGATCCGCAGGTAGGACTGGTGCTGCTGCAGGCGGAGATCAAATGTGATCAAATCCTATCAGCTAGAAATCAGCTTCTGTAGTAATTAGTCGTGCCGAAGCGTCGTTGCGAGCTGAGACGAGTTTGGTATTGCACATGTCGGGAGGTCGGACGAGCTTCACACCGCCACCACGCAGTGGCAACCGTCCAGATATTTCGGAGGCTGAACAGCGGTGCTCATGTGCGTGGCGATAAACTTCAACAACATCGCGAAACCCGATCTGTTGATTCTTTTGTTGCAGGAGGGCATGTGCGCTGGAGCTGAAGGCCTGCATGTTGCAGTAGTCCACTCTCCGGTTGTCTGACTTGCTTGACCTCATGGAACAGGAGTCAGACACGATTCTGAGCCAGCTTCTGGAGATGCAGGACGCTGCACTGTAGTCACTACGCCGTCTCCCTTTGGCAGTTGAGCCTAAGCTGGTGCGCAGACCTTGTCCTCAGGCAATGCTGAAGGCAATGCCAGTCCAGACAAGACGGCCCAGGAGCTTGGACACAAAGCCGTGACATGCCATGACTTAAGCATCCGCCTTGACACCTGATGTGCTTCTAAGTTGTAGGAGGATGTCAAGCCAGACACACCGCCTATGCTCTATGTGCCTCGACTGCGTGCGCAAGTTCCAACTAGCTTAGCCGGTCCCAGCCGCGCTTGGCTCCCGGAATTAGACTGATCGCTGAGTCAGGTGGATGTGAACATCGCCCAGGGACAGCCGGCGGAGCGAATAGTTTTGTATCAGGCGGTCACAATGCATGTTGCAAGTCTGCAATTAAAGGTTTCGTGACACTGTCGTGTGACAGGGCCAGAATGTCAGCGAAGTGGCCGCCGAATTTGCGGCTAAGCACGTTCTGACTCCAGTTCCTCGTCGCGAAGAGTCGAACACGGTGTACTAAAGCAATTAATGACATTGTTTAACGCCAATAGTTATCCCAAATTTGCATCCGGTTCATGCTGCCTGCCTTGGAAGGCCCTGGCACAGAAGCTGCATACACTTCTTCGAGAGGCATGCGTCTGTGCTGTGCTTGTTCATGACCATATCGGCTGTTGTGGAATGTCAATGTGTCTTGACCGGCCAGATGCTGTCTGAGTCAACTTGAGCTCCCATGCTCGGCAGGTCGTTCTCAAGCAGGAGCTGCAGAATCAAGCGAGGTAGCTGTCGAAGTCAGCCGGTCCTGATGCTGCGGGCTTCGACTCACTGGTGATTGTTGTCCAAGATGTTCACTGTGAATTGCTGGTGAATCCAAGCTCCAATCGGTCCTTTGCACAATGCTCGTGACCGCGACAAAACAGTTGACTTTGACTCGATAACTGCTGAGAGACCTTGGTTGGGCTAGTGATGGCTTAGTGTTGCGTTTTGATGGGGCACGGGCTTGTGCTTGTCATGCGTGGAATAGGCAGTTGCAGCGGAACTGCCGAACGGCACTCTTTCAGGGCATCAAGCCCTTTGCCAATGTAATTTTCGCCAGTGTTTAAACACTGATATTCGACATTGATCAGAAGTGCCCTGCCGCACTGAACGATTGAACAGTTGAGTCATGAGCCAGTTGAACTATACTGGCGGCATGGTCTCTGATCATGGGAATGGCAGATGTAGCAGAAGCGAATGATGCAGCTTAGGCTCAGACCTGCAGTCATCACCGCATGCATCGTATCCTCGTGGGCATGCGTGGCCTTCTATTTAGAACGGTGCGTGAACGTTGTTCTTGAGAAAGATGCCACGTTGCCTATGGGATTGTATGCTCCTAGCTTTATTGTTCGAACGGCGAGAACCAGACGGGCAACAAGGCGACAAATCCAGCGGAGGGCCTCGACGCATGCCGCGCAGGCTGTTGTGTCAGAGAGTGCAGTGTTTCTTGTGCCGCATACCTTGAAATCAACACTCGTCTAACACTCCTGAGGCTCGTTGTAGCATGGACATCTCCGCAACAGGCAGTCCACCAAAATCCGGTAAACTACTAAAGGAGATTGCGATGGCTTCACGAAAACGAAGTCTGATTTTCTGACCTGCATTCTAACCTCCAACCAACTCCAACCCTCCCCAACCTGAAGTCAGGGCCCTGAACAATCCCTACGCTTGAAGCTGGGCCGCTGCGGACATCTGTAGCTTAAGTTGGTCGATCTCTTTGGTGCATTTTGGTGCTGCGGCTATGGCTTGCCAAGTCCTGGAGTGCGGTGGAGTCGTGACGCCCGGGCTCTCAGGCCTTGCTGCAGCCGCAGTCTCAGCACGGACTCAGAGTTGAGGTATCAGATCCTCTGTGGCAGAGAGATCGCGAAGAAGGATCGCTTTGCGACGCAGATGGCCAACTACTGCTACTTGGTCCGGCCTCCGACATTTCAATTGAATTCAAGTGTTCCTGAACCGAGCCAAGAAATGCCAGAAATCACGAAGGTGGTGAACACATTGGACCGTTCAGCAATCGCTGTCGATGCGGCCTGGGACGTTCAAGGCCCGTCGGTTTAAGAAATTCCAGGCTACTCAGGCTTTGGCTACCTTGACCAACCTTGATGAACAAGTGTGCATGTGTTGATATTTGTTGCCAGGATGAGTGAATTGTCGTTCGACTTTGTTGTTGCATTTTGCTGTTGTGGGCGTAGGGAGCCCACATGAGATGCTGCGGGTGTTCCGGGTGGGCCTTCAGAAGTGACCGTTAGAATTGCCTGTCCAGAATTTCGGAATGTTTCCCAGATCACGGCAGTTGATCGGAAAGGCGGCCATATTCGCACGAGACCCGGAAAACTTCTCCGACTGGTCCAAGAGAGTCCCGGCGAACTCCCCCAAAAGTCACTGTCCATGTCTGCAACTTCAAGATGTATTTATTTGAGGCATGGGAGTTGAAGGCATGTGCTCACAGCTTCCCTCAAAAGAATACTATTGGCTCCAGTCCCTGTATACCCTGTGAACCGTTGCGTGTTTGTGCCCAAGGTGCGAGCTTCTGCCAAAACAAGAGACTAAACCCGATCCTGTTTGACCTGCGTGCTCTGCGGGCCCAACGCCTGGTGAGCTCCCACCAGGACAAGTTACCCCAACCCTCTTTGTCATTGCTCGGCGACATTGCGGGATCCTCTGGGGTGGGGGCGGCTGGGCCGCGTCCAAAGTCCCGGGTGAGGAGAACAGCTGATTGAATTTCTAGCAAGCCCACCGAGGGTGGGGGAGAAAAGGCAGGAACTCCATTGTGAGAGAGCTGATCGCTTTTTGCTGCATTCAGGACTGTACACGTTGGCTGCTGAGCTTGGGGTACACCGTCAGGTCTTACAACAGCTGAGAAACAAGAATCGGCAAGCATGCCCACCGGACTACTGCTGCTGCTGCCAGGTGACCATCCGAGGGTGTGCTCGGCACTCAGCAAACGATAGAGTGCAAATGCTTGAGCCCACTTCGTCTACAAGGACTTGACAGGAATTGGAACCGCGCGACCTCATCGTGCAAATCTTCCCTTCCTTTGAAGCCTAACGACTTGAATGATGTAGATTAAGTTCGCCCAAGAGCCTCAGGGCCTAAGAGCTAAGCTTACAGGAATATGTGTATCTGTATCTGGAATGTGCATTTTATGATGGATGACATGAGCAGTCTCCCCCCCCCCTCCCCTTCTTCACCCCACCACCGACTCTCTGTGGACAGCACCAAAGGTCTACACCCACTATCATTTTGACCACTGCGGTGGCGACGTCCATCCTATGTCTGAAGCTTACCAGGCCTGCACATATGTGCCCGAACGGCAGTCCAGCGCAAGCCTAGGTTCACAGGTGGACAGAAGGCCTGCCTGGCTGTTCACGCGGTTCTGCCAAAGGGCATCACTACTAATGATGGGCGCTTGAGCACTCCACACTTGCGGGACACTGAGCATGTCCCTGCAACAGATGTTCCTCTCCGGGGCCAAAGAAGTCGAAGACGCCGGCGGTACCATCTGGGCAGGGCAGGCTCGGGTCTCAGACTGACCATGACCGAACCAGTGAACGCACACTAAACATCCCGAAGGTCTGCCCAGCAGACCCTTTGCTCTGACCTGTGTTTGCAGTGCCTTGCAGGGTGACGCGGATCAGATCCAGAAGCAATGCAGCTTAAAGGAGGCCCGTGCTCACAAAATCTCATTCCTCCTGTGCATGGAATGTTCTGTTGAGGTCATCTCCATGCGGGATGGTGATGTCGAGTCCCTACCGTTCTTTACTTGTGCTGCTCGTGCAACGCTGACACCAGCTGGACTGTACACAAGGTCACATTATGTTATATCATATTGTATCATTGATATTTCTTACATCATGTTGTATTGCATCTCCTTATCTTGTCTGATCTCGCCCTCTTATACCATCTTATACAATATAATAGGTTACAGTGTTGTGCTATGTTACAGCATAGTGTGTTTTATTTTTTATTTTATTTTTTCCGTTCGTCGCGTTGCGTTGGGTTGGGTTGGATTAGGTTGGGTTGGATTGGGCATCGGACTGTCTGAGAGTAAATTAGTCTGGGCGTGTGTGCACTCCGGGACAAGCGGTACGTCGAACACTTTCACTACGAATTTGATGTGTTTGCATATGCTTGAGCAGAAGGGGCTCGAAGTACAGCAGAAGTGCTCGGATTTTTCGTTCAGCTCCATTCGCCGAGTCATGGTGTCTTAGAAGCCTGCAGAGAGTCCAGCCCAAGTATTCCTGGAGTGCCCAACCTCGCAAGTACTTGTCCGAAAACGGCACATGAGGTAGCTGCAGGGTGAGGAGCATGGGAGTAAATAATATTACATAGTCTTACATGATGTTGATGTTACATGATAAATCGTGCGTCTATGGTTATATGATGTGAGACGATGTTCCATGATGTGATATTGCTGTGCGATGCTGTATATATATATATATGGCTTTCTATATAAAATAGGATTAAAAATCGTATGATACTACATCATATGATGTCATATTCATATCTCACTACATCATTGCATGGTCACACTTCACGCTGTCCTGCTTTGCCGTCAGCTGCTGCCACGACCACGGCCACGGCCACCACTGCCGTGGGCTGCTGCCAGCAGCAAAACTAGCCAGACTCATCGCCCACTATCATGTCGATGCAACATGTCGTGTTCTGCTGCCATGGGCACACGTTATGTTTTGAATGACGAAGCTGTGTTTGGACGAACATAGCAGCAAAACCTTCCACTTGGCGTTGCGACCACTGGAGGTGATTCCCTGCGGTGACCTAGTGCTGCATATTCTCCGCACTCCGGGTCACACGCCAGGTGTCTGGGCAAGGTGAGTCAGGGGACACGTGTGGATGGAGGGCGTGTTCGCGACATGTGCCCTTTATCCATGAAGCTGCAAGGGACAAAGTTTTCCATATTCATGCGCCCAGTGTTGTGCAGTCTTAGTACGGCGCCCATGAGGTTCAATCTGCGTTTTCGCTGCGCCTCGTGGCCTGTCACCGCGGTCAACGTGCTTTGCTTGGTGACCCCGATAAGGCGTTCTATCTTAAGACGTCAGAGTTTTAAGAACCTTGCGCCGTGGTTTCACCGTTCAACACCACACGGCTTTCCATTGAGGATTGGCAGCTCCGGCTTGAAAGAAGTAAGGACAAAGGCCGAGGTCGCCTGTTGTTCACAGCTTCCCAGTCTCTTGGAGACTTTCAGAACTCGACATCCCTTGTGCTTGACAGGCGGGCCTACTGATCACGGGGTTGTATCCTCAAACTTGTTGACATTGGCCGTTGCTGTTTGCACGGCTGAAGATTGCCACACCTTCCTGAGGGACACGCTCTTTGTTGGTAGCTGCGGGCGAACCGACTTGCCAGGTCTGATTCGCGTCTTGTTCTTTTGCGCTTCAGATGCATGCTGTTATGCGTGCTCAGCAGGGTCGGATCCTCGTGAAATGATGAGCTCCTTGGCTAGGCAAGATCGCAGAGCCTCCATGCATGAGAATGACCGGTGCAGAGTACAGTGCACAGGCTGAGCACCATGGACCCCGCGGTGGTGGTCTGTCCTGGCTTCTCCCTTTGATGGCACTGGGATGACATCATGCTACGCTGATGTCGGACGGCTGCTAGGAGTCCTAAAACTAGTGGCATTTGGAGCTTCAACGGATTCCAGGTCATAACTACGCGACGGAGCCATTCACGACCATTGGTACCGAAAGGGCCAGCCTGCTCGGAGTTCCTTGTGCGAAGTCACAAAGTGACAAAGTCACATGGTGAGCATAGCCTGCATCAGAGCGCCAGGCGCAGAACGAGATGGTTAAAATGGGCTTGTCGCACTTTCCGAGTCCGCCGGCAACTTACAAAAAGCGCCCATCGATGACAATCTGGAGACTCGGCATCGCTCTCCTTATTGCGCTCCTGTCTCTCGCAGTTTCTAAGTCTCAGGCCTCCTGTCCCACCATGCGCAATGCGCCGGCCTCAAACGAGCCTCATGTCGTTGACCGAAGGGATGCGATCCCTGATAGGTGCGGCGAAGGTGGCCAGAGTTGCGGCCCCAAACAATTTCGGAAAGGCCGACGGGTGCGAATCGTGAACCTCACCACGGAAGCTGGCCAGGCCGCAGGGGTACACAGGGACCATGAAGGACCACACAGGGCCACACAGGGTGGTCATGCAGGGCTTCTTTTGCACGGTGGAAGCAGCCCTGCATGTTCGTAGGGGTGAATGTGGCTTAAAGGTTGCTCTCGAGCGAGCTGCGGGAGTCCGCCAGGGAAGAGCTGAACTGCCGTTGGACTGCCAACCCTGGGTTAACCATGGAATATTCAAGCTTTAGATGGGCGTCGGGCGTCGAGTCCAGCTCTGCATTGGTGTCCAAAAGCATGTCGATGAGCGGACAACAATACTCCACATTGCGCACGGCATCGCATTGTGCATGGCATGATGTATAAACAGAAGCAACCGACTCAGAATGCTTTGTTGCAAATAAGCTCAACTCGTGAAATGCAGTCCGGATTTGCAGATTGGGCTTCTCAGCGGTCTTGATTAGCTGGCTGCGCAAGCGGGACTTGCCCGACCACCTAGTAAGGTTGAACTGTGCTGTCGGTGTGATCCTTGCGGAGGCATTGAATGGTCGAGACTGCGTGGTTGAAAGCTATGCTCCTTGGCCGAACTTGTGCTGCACCTAGTCCTGAGTCACACATTTTATGGCTGATGTTGGCCCAATAAAGCAGTCTTTGCCTGTGGCCAGATGGATGACAAAGACCGGTACGCGGTGAGGCTTGCGTTGGGATGTCATGAGAGTACGGGTACCTTGGTGAATCAGCAGGCTGACCAAAGTTGAGGACATGGCCTTTCCACTTCTCCCGAGCTTGAACAGTCGCCAACCATTCATCAGTCCGGAGGAAGAAAGCCTTGTGGCAGAATATCGGAAGGTTCCCTGAGGACCGTGAAGGATCACAGCAAAAGCCAACTGCTTGTTGCCTCGTCCACTACCTCACGGCTTGAATACCCCAATGTGACAGATGAAGTGTGTTCTACTTTTTAGGCAATGTACATCGAACCTGCTCCAAGAATTGCACGCCACCACGCAAGCTTCAACCATGTCCAGGCTCTTTGGGCAATCTGGTGTCAAAGTGCTCAAGCCGGACCGAGTCTTGCGAGTATGTTTGTAATTGGATGTGCACATGGAAAAGGTCATGGTATTGTCCTTCGGACATTGCGTTGGAAAGCATGCAAGTAGTCTCGTGCCGGCAAAATCTGGCTCTGGCGCTTGCTGCACCTCTGACCATGAAGCCGCGGTTGCAAAGGTTGAGTTGTGGCAGCGCACTGTCGGCCCAAAACAATTCGCGAGGACAACTTGGAGAAGCCGGAACCGCCGCAAGCGCCGGAGCCGCCGCAAGCGGCGGAAGCGTCGGAAGCCTGAGAGAAACAAGCGTGCGTACTCGCCCGAGTACCTTCCCGACTGGCTGAGATGCGAGTTTGAAGTGAACTCGCAATGTGTGAATGTGGTCGTTGGAAACTCTGTGATCGTTAGATCTGTTCCGCCAGTCAGAGTTGGCGGCTCTGGTCGGAACTACTCGTCGTACTCGCAGAGCAAAAAGACAGAACAGATTATTGCGAGCGCCCACGGCAGAACAAATTGACATTGCCCCATTCGCCCCACTTGCTTTTCCGGAAGATCTACATGACGGTAGTCTCGAGTCTAGCACAATCAGCCTAATCTGCGGCAAACTTGTGCAGCCACAAGTGTGCCTCAAACTGGGCCTCTTCAAAAAAGCACTCTTACCGCCTCATTTAGGCAGACTTGTGGCTGACGTGTGACCAGGCGGTGGGGAAAGGTGGGCAAGTGAGGCAAGTGAGGCAAGAGGGGCAGTGGGGCAGTGGGCATGCGGGGCAAGTGGCAGAAATCAGAGGTGCAGAGTGGGGCGAGTGGGGCTAGTGGGGCAAGTGGGGCAAGTGGCACATATCGGTTTCCACTCCGTGCGCAAAAAAGAAACCTTGCACACCCCGCACCCATCATAAGCATGAGCCTTACTGTACGCATGCGATCGAAGCCCAACCATGGACGCAAGGAAGTAGCTCTGCATCTTCAGCTGCGTTATGCACCTCGTTCGTTCGAGTCAAGGCTTGGTGATGAGCAATGGTCAGGTCCACTGTTGTGCGCTTTGATGTCTTCCCTTGTTATCCCGTGTTCATGTTGCGCTGTGTCGCATATGGCAGGCTTAGGGTGCACAGGTGCTAACCGTACTGGGTGTCCATTCTCCACCCCCGTTGAATGTTTAGGCCCGAGGAAATGCGTCCGGGGCCCGTGTGAGTGGGGTGGAGTTCTTTTCCGCCATGTCATGTTATCTGCTGTCGAGAGGCAGGCGAGTCTTATGGGCACATAGGCAGAACTGACCCCGTGGTTGCATGCTCAAAAGGCGTCCCAGCGTGTCATCGATCATTTGTCTGAGTTAGGTCTGGGAAGTCGAGCAGACCTGGCGACGTATTATGTCTGGGCACCAGAGGATGCAGAGTTATCCCGCTTGTGGCGGCTGGCTCGCGATGAGCCGTGTCTCGATGTGGCAGCTGTCGTTGAGGTGAACCGAGCCCGTATGCCCAAAAGAACCGTTCCCCCAAGTTTCGTTCTTGCTTTTTTCGAGTTCCTTAGCTGTGGCTTATCTTGCACCTGGCACAAGTGTTGCCTCTTCCGCTTCTATTCAAGCCAATTTCAGCATTCCATGCTTGGTATCAAGCCATTTTGTTTTCAGCCTTCCAGTTCGATTTTCCTTGCCGCTCATGGCTGTGTGTTTGTTCGCTATACAGATAGTAGTAGTGTTTCTTGCCACTGCGCCCACTTCCCACAGCCTTTTTTGTAGAACTTTGAAGGCTTTTCTTAAGAGGTCAAGTTTGTACAGCAGGTCAACATCCTGTTCGTTCCTTCGCGCGAGCTCAGATTGGCCCTCCCAGCTCTCTGTGGGTAAACGGTTCAGGGCGCAACGGCTTTCGATACTCATCCAAATAGCCGATGAGGGCCGACTCGCGTTCGTGGTGGGGGCCTGGGTCTGAACACGTTTCAGCAAAGAATTGAGCTATGTATACAAAAATAATCAAAAACACATACGTATATACATACACATACATACGTGTGTGTGTGTACATGAGCACACGCGCGCGTCCTAGCGTTGGTCTAGAATCTGTGTAAAGGGCTGCGATCTCGTGCCGCTTGCTTGGAGCATCAGTCCCTGCCTACTGGACCCTGAGACGATCCAAACTTTTGCAAGAATCTGTGCTGCAAGACGGAATCTCCGCGAACGTGGGCACGCTCGGGGCCTTGCCTTGAGGCATGCTTATGCAGCTTGAAGTTTAGAGCTGCGCAATAGCATTCCTGGAATTTTTACTTGCTACGACAGATACCGCATGATACCGCCGTGTCTGCGCAAAATTCAGAGTTGAGGCACGAGCTGGCAGCACCTACCCCACCGAATTCGGTATTCAGACATTCGTCGCCTCGATGAGTCGCCTGTGCCGCAATGGGCGCTATGGCATTCCGGGTGTGTCCGCAGCGCAGCCAGGCGATTTCTCACATGAGCCGGAAGCAGCAGCTGGATGTAGATAGAAGGCGTGTGTAGATGATGTTTAAGCAGGCAAGCCGAGCTCGCGTGCGCTCGACGCCGGACGTGTCACCATCTCCCGGCGAAACCTTGGGAGAGGCCGAAGGGACAGTAACGGACAATAAGCATTTGCAAAACGATGCGAAAGGCTGCAGGCCATGTGTCTGCAAACACGCAGTGGCAGGTGCTACATCAGGAGCACCAGCAACTGCTGGAAGAGGAAAACGCCTTGGGTTTACTAGTGGTTTACTCCTGCCAGAGTTTTCAAGTCTGAAGTTTCCACCTCTGCAAGGTTCCGATCTCCGCCAAAGTTGAGGAGCCAACCTGGCCATCTGCGGAGTCGGAGGCATCCACGGAGAGGCCATGAACTTCATGAACTTCAACTAAGAGCTTCTCTCAACCGTTTTGAGGTTTGGTTTGTGAGTTGTTCAACTGGTGGGTTCTACAGGTCTGAAAGCTCAAGTGAGAGATCACGGAGGCACCGGCAACAGAAGGCAGGGCAGAGAATCACTGGCTTAGGCTTCAACTGAGCGCAAAGCTTCAACACAAGGAAAAGAGCGCCTGCAGGCGGAGCTGCTCTCACCTCCCCCCTCCGGATGCGCACCAAAGGCACGTGGTGCTGACACTGCAATGTTGCAGTATGGATGGCAGCGTATTGCGAATCGTGCCCATTAGTTCCCATTCGTCAGGGCAGGCGGGCTCGTTGTGTGGGTGTGGAGGCTCCAGAGGAGGGCGCGTTGCCAATCTTCTGCGATTTGAAATACATGGCACGCTTCGCAAGCTGCAGGACATGGATGCATGGCACCGTGCCACATCCTTCTCGGAAGCTGTGAACTGCTTGGCTGCAGAGAACGCCGACGGAGCTTCCGTGCCTTGCCTAGTCTGCCAAGTTTTCTCGTGCTCTCCTGCCCACTTGACCTTCCGCTTTCATGATTTCAAACCTTATGTGTCGGATTCGTGATTAGTACAGGAAGTTCTGGCTTTGGCTATGTGTCGGATGTTTGGTGGAGTTGCAGAGGCAGCAAAACGATTTGGCAGGTCACAAAGCTGGCCTTGGTCGGAGTCACGCTGACCGATGAGGACGTGTTTTGCATGTTTCTGCATTCACTTGCAATTGTTGCCTTCATGCCGCTGGTGAATCTACTTGTCATGGCGTGCTGACACTGTCGCACATTGTCACCATGCGAAATGGTTCATACAGCAGATATGTTCGAACTTTTTTGCACGCGACCTGCGTGCATGCGGCTGCTGAAGAAATTTTATGGCCGGCTGTTGGTTCGCTTGCAATCTGCAACTCTGCTTAATTACTCCTAGTCATGGCCATAGCCATAGCCTTGAATAGAAGCCGAAAACGCCAGATGCTTGCAACAGAGCCACGCGCGCGTCCACATTTTACGTCCACTTGGCAGAGTAGGCTCCTCCTTTCTGGTCGCACATGAACGCCACGCTCTCCAGATCCAGGCTGCGCTAGGCCAGAAGATGGTGGAAGCCAGGTCCTGGCAGATGACAATGTGGACATGCGTTCAGGTTTTGGGTTGACAGACAACGAGAGATCGGAAGGAGGGGCGTTGTTTCCCAGCTAAATGTCGATCTCCCTTTTGCCCATGTGCCGCCCCATCATCATCTCCAGGGGGCCGCAACCATACGCGGGGTGTGCAGCCAAAAGATAAGACAAGCACACCTCAACCGGGACAGGGTTGAGCAAAGAATGTCCGTGCCTGGAACCATGCTAAATGGGCACGACGTCAAGGCCGTGTGCAGCGAATGCTGATGGGCCTGAGGCTCTGCAATCAAATGCCGGTGGCTTGCATCTGCAGGTTCAGTATGTTGGAGCGCACGGCGCTTGCGCCAATTTAATGTACCTTGAGCAACAACAATCTCCTTGCGAGTTTCGCCACCAGCGCCTCCACACTGGCGTTGCTGCCACTTGCATTTCCAGCCGCTGAACTCAGTACGCTGGTGGCACTTAACGCGCACAAGCTCAGCATCACCAATGCCTTCAACACCGTGGAAAGAGGCAAGGCGATGCCATCCCTTGCCGTCTGCATCACGATTGTGCAACAGCAGAGACCATTTGCCGCCCGCTCCCGACCCCCTCCCCTTCCCCTTTCCCTCCAGAGAAGGACCGTGGCCCTGGAGGCTGAAACGTGAAGAAAAGTCACGGGGGGATGTCAGGGATGTCCATGCACTTGTTGAGTTTCTGTGACGGTGAGGATGCATTGTTTTGTCAAGCAGGCACCATCCGCACCAAGCCAAAAGCGAACGGAAACTTAGGTCGCGCGGACGTGGGTGTGGATCAGCTTGTGGCACACAAAGTTACAAGTTCTTTGGTCGTATGGAGGCTGCAGCTGGTCCTGAGAGGTGTCTTCGGAAAGCTCAAGCAAAAAACGAAATGCAAAGGAGCTTGCAAGGAGATCCAGAGGACATCCAGAGAAATGAGAAGTTCAAGAGTGGAGTTGGCCCCAGCTGGCTCAAACTGAAAAACAAGCGCACCACTCCGGCCTGAAAGTCCTCGTGCAAGGCGAATCGTGCTTCCATGTGTGCAGCGGAAGGTGTCCCTGGAGGCTTCCTGGCGCTCCTGTAGCGCCAGAGGGAGCTATCGATAAAGTTCCCATGCTTGAAAGCTTCGTAGCCCAACAAGGTACGTTTTTGCAGGTTGATGTCCACAACTAGCTAACTAGCTCAAGCTCAAGCTATGGGGCTGGATGGATACCAAGAGGCTGAAAACTATGCGGCGAAGAACAGCTTTTACACCTGAATGGACAACATTGATCCACGTTACACGGTGCTCAAGACCGGCCAGAAGAACATCTTGCTGAAGAGCAAAGACCCGTTATTATACCTCTCTGCAAATTCCCGATCAGGCTTTGCGAGTGACGTCTAGTGATGCTTCTTACCTGCTCTTTCTGAAAGACCTTGTCGGGAAAAAGTCATGTGGAATGATGCGGTATGCTTCTTCAGCGGCAGCAGCTTGCACAACAAACAACCAGACACTGCGAGGGCACTGCGAGGGCACTGCGAGGGCACTTTCGAAGCTGTCAACCCTGTCGCGCGAGGAAGTTTCCAGACTTGCCGAACATCTTCACAGCAATCCAAATGCCGCGATCCCAATCACTCATGCTTCTTGGAAGAGTACTTGTGAACATGTGCGAACTTTCCGATTTTGTTGCCCAAAGGGGCTTCTTGAATCTTGTTGTCAGTCTTTTGCAGGTGTTGCGCCTCGCCCTTGTGGAGTGCCCGGCTCTTATGTCCCAGAGATGCTTGAGTTTTCCTGCGCTGTTCAAGATTCGCATGGATCCGCCTTCAATGCTGCCAGGCAGCCTCGGTGACCAAGCTGCCGAGCACTTGGCCGAGGCAGCGGGGTATGAGGGAACTAGCGGCTGCACATAGCGACGTGTGCAGTCACCGGAGATTTCGCTTGGCTTTGCATTGCTTTTTGCGTTCTCTTCCTGGGCAGGCCTTGGCCGCCAATGACGTGCTGACATCGCTCTCTTTGGAAGGGAACCGGGCTGGCTCCCTGGAAGCTTCTCGAATCTTCTCTATCTTTCCTGAGTTTCCGCATGCGGTGTGTTGTGTGCTCGGACTTGCTCCACCATGATGTAACATTCTGGGGGGCTTCGGCGGATTGGCACAACTCTGCCTTGTTTCGGTCCTGTGCATAGCTACGAGGTGGGTGATCGCGGCGCCGCCCGGCTAGCGAATGCCTTGCAAAGGAATGAGGCACAACAGTTCTTGTTGCTTGTTGTCTTTCTCGCCACAGCTGCATACCACAAGGAGCGATGAAATTTGCGGTGCTTCAGTCTAGCTGAGTCGCACAGGCTTTGACCTCTCTTAGCCTGGGCAGGCGCGCATCATTCCTGGGTAGATTGGGTAGATCGTTCATCTGACACCGCACTTGGCTTTTCTTTGAGAATCTTTCCAGCAGTTGACAAATCCTCAGTATGTGCCACGTAGGCTACATGCGCATGACTCACAGACTCTGACTACGTGAGACAACATGAGTTGACTCCCAAGACATGTCAAATGGGCATAGATACCCGCACTATACTTGGCACAACGTGCTTGCGGGGATGCTGCCATGATCACGTTGCCGGAGCGATTGCTAGTACCACGCTGCCGCAGCAGCTGCTGCTCTGCTACTGAATGCATGACCACAAACTCCGCATACCTCTAACCGCCACTACCGCTACCACTATATGCCACTATCACCAGCCTCTACAAACGGACGACTGCAATGGCCACTTGAATCCACCATCACATCTTCATTCTGACTGACCTTTGCGGCACAGGCGTAGATACATACACAGGCACTTCAGTATTGTTTACTTGCTTTGGCTTCCTGACTTGGCCAGCAAGTGGCTTACACCTCATGACTTGCACTTCCAACTGCTTTTGGACAGTTTGATGCAGCAACGTGATCCGCGTGAGCGAGATGATCCGTTCATTCGGTGCAGGAACTGTGTGGGCAGTCAGGGTGTCAAGCTGTTGCTTGATGCCCTGGAGACCAACTACACATTGCGCATTCTGGACCTGCTGGCTTTACACACTTCCACAGCCGGGCTCAACTCTGCCTTGAGCTTGCAGGACCTTGCCAGCAATAGCGTCTTACGGCCTGGCTGGTCTGTTGCAGGCGAATTTGAATGGGACTGGGATGGCTCCCGTGGTTTGCACTTGTGTTGACAATGTTGTCATGTCACCGAGGTGATGGACGGACAGCCAATCAAAAGCGCCTCCAGGCTGCTTTCCATATCGCATCATGTTGCTGTTTTGCTTGCTATTGCTAGGTGGATCTTGATTGGGGATGAGTAGGGTTTTGCGATTTCTGCTTTGATGCTTGCTTGCTTCCTTTGGCTCCGCACGCGCAGATGCACAAGCCAACAGCAGTTGCACTTGCTCCCATGGTGATGAAACCCCGCTTAGAACGAGCGCATCGCTGTAGCATTGTATCATTATTTGCAAGAGCCTGAAGCCTTGAAGATACATGTCTCCAACACCCTGGCAGCTGGCGCGCCCTGACGCCAGAGCTTCATTTGGGCCAATGTGGGAATGGAGCTGTCATGCGACAGAGAGCCACCGACATGGGGCGAGCAGGAGCTTCCGAAGCCAGGAATGGGCAACATTGGGCAACCGTCGTTTCATGACATTTTGAGATGCGCTGGCACACATCAATGCGCTGCAGGAGGTCCTCGCCTCCTCCTTCATGCGCAGAGCTCGGAGCTAATCACGTCATGTTGGATCGCCGGAGGTCAAAGGAACGATTCAGCTGGAGTTGGCCAGCGATTTGATGGATCCGTTTAAAGGGAGGATCGCCTTGAAGACACATAAAAATCTGAGTCCATATACTGGGAAGCAACTCAGGTGCTGGCAGCAGCAGTTTGCACGGATGCGCTTGGAGGCACCAAGGCTCGGTGCTCCGAGAACGAGAGAACGATCCCCTCCCAAAGCGCTACTAAACCGTAGGAGTTCTAGGAGTTCTAGCTTTAGAGCAAGTTTGACAAAAAACCACGCGAGACCCGCTCAAAGCCTGCCTCCATTTCCAACAAATCTTCTTTGGACGTGCTGGGCAGCCCCCCGCTCTTTGCTCACTGGCCTCCAGGTTCAAAACATGCCGTGAAAAAGCCTCCCTTGTCGCAAGATACGGTGTCTTGCGTGAAGAACCTAGAACGCTTTCGCTACCAGGCTTCTGTTCTCCATGGCTTGCTGGGACGTAGGTTGGGAGGCACTTGTCCGGATCTTCAGGTTCTTCTTTGGAGGAGGCCACAGGGTGGGAGAGCCCTTGGCCAGACTCTCCAGAGCAACTTCGGATCCAGCTCTGGTGGGCTTTCGTCATTCGTCCACTCGCCGTTCCGGGCCAACCGTTGTGTTTTTCTCGCTGGCCTGGCTCAGAAAGTCCGAGAGTTCAGGGTGGAGTTCATGGTGGCTGCATGAAGGGCAGCGCAACAAGGGGTGGCGATGACCCTCATCGCTACCGTAGAGCCTGAGACTTTGGGAGGCGTCCACGCACCGGCTGCAGGAGCCTCGGGATCCTAGGATCCCTGCAGAGTTCAAAGACCCTTTTTTTGGCAGACACGCTGCGCCGCATAGACGCTACATCGTCCTTCGCAGATCTCCGGCGCCAAATTTCTGAAGTCTACACAAGTTCTGCCCAAATTCTATTCTGCTCCAGGCCTCCCTGCCTGGATTCAGTCCTAAAGCAACCCCAAAACAGCTGTCGAGACCTCGACCTTCCAAATTCAAAGAAGAAAAGCCATCAAGAGCTCAGAAGAATGTTTTTCAGGAGCTGGACTTTTCTTCCATCACTTTCCGCACTGTCCTACCAATTCCTGCTCCAATTTGCCTGGATGGTCTGTGCAAAGACCGCGCCCCGGGCGTCAATGGGCCAAGAAAGCCGTCTTGTGCGAGGCCCCCGGAAAGGCCAAAAGAGCATGAAGAGCCGCCTCAGCTTTTGCCTAACGACGGGTTTTTCTTCTCAACGTTTCTCAGAGAAGGCATTTGGAACCACGCCAGCAGGCAGCTTTGTGGCCGCGTGTAACGAGTCCACGAAGAGTCCCATGAGAGTCCCACGAGGGCGCGAAGACATAAAAAGACTCCGTCTCTTCCTCTCTCAGAGACTCGAAGCAAGTGCGGCTTTAAGTCCGTTCGATTCGCAGCGGAGACTAGTTACTGTTGCTCTTGAGTGCTCCTCCAAGCAAAGAGAGGCGAGGAACGTGGGTTCCTTTTGTCGATGGACGTTCTGCGAGGAAAGATGAGGAAGGGTCAGGCATCACAGCATCACATCCAACCCCCCCCCCCCACATTTCTTCGAGCACAGGATGAAAGGATCACACTCCTATCCCTACACGACCCCGCCATCAGCAAGGGAGGGACAAAGCAGAGGTCGCCAAGCGTATTTCCAAGATGCCAAGAGGTAAAGAGTGTCAAGGGCCGCCATGCTGTCGTGTTGTCGTTCAGGGTAGCCTTTCCAGCTACGTTTGCAGATCGCGATTGTAGCCAGCGATGCCTGCGATTGATTGCGAGTTGGGCTTTGGAGGATTCTACCAGGATGCGAGACCTTCTACAACTTTGGGAGCAGGACCTCGTCCAGGGCAATCGCAGTTGACTGAGACTGCTACTATATGAAGTGTTCTCGCAAGGCGCTTGGTGTAGTTGAGCAACCCTTGGCCAGCGCCACAGGAAGCGCGGGCGCATGTGGACGACGTTGTGGTGCCAGATTTCTTGAGCTGTAGCTTTGACACGGAGTGGGAGGCCTGACGCTCCCAACAATTTTCACTTTGTAAGAATGATGCAAATGGATAGGGTGACAGTGGCACATACTGCACCGGTTCATTTGCCAGGAAGCACGTCTTGAGATGATAGCTTCTTTGCAGCACGTGTCGCAAGCTCAGCAGGCCAGCGCAGCTGTTGCGATGCTGCATGTCAGAATCTCCAGCTCAGGCCGCAGGATCTTCCGAGATTCCCTGAAACGCTGGCAGAGCTTCCGCAGTACCCATGGCTGGAGAAACTCTTCTCCATGGCAAAGATTGTCCAGGAGGATCGGGTCTGGGAAATCTACCTGTAGACAGACCAGGGCAATCCAACATCGTTGCTACAGAAAGACCTGCTGCTTGCAGATTCTACAACACAACATCAACATATACCAGGACCACCTGCACGAACAAATGAACAAAATGCAATGCTCCATGCAAAGCTGCGGAGAGAGAAGCTCCAAACAAACCTGCAGCAAGGACCAAGATGCTAGCTGCTAGCTGCTGGAAAGTCTGTAGGAAGCAAGCTCAAAGTAACCTCGCATGGGCAGTTTGCCTTTCGCATGCGTGGCAGGGCCCAGCTCCCGTACACATTCTGCACACGAAACAGCGTGCCCACGCCAAGGTCTTGTGCACTTGTTGAGGCTTACGCCTGGGTGCCAAGGGTTCAGAGAGAGCTTCGCTCTTGAAGCGTGAAGCTCCGAAGCGGCTCTTGTCAGAGCTTGAGGCAGAGGCACTGTTTCCAGGCCTTCGGGCGAAAGCAATCGTCGTGAAGGCTTCAGGCAAAGACATTGCCGAACAAGCTCCAGATGCAAGCTTCAGAAATTAGCGGGGCCGGCTATCCTTCTTTGTTTTTTTTGTTGCTGTGCTGTTGTGGTCTTGAACCTACCCTTGAATTTATGTTTGTCTTTTGGCCTGTGGAGACGGCTTCGTCTCTTCATCGGGCCTTTCAGCCCCTGCAAGGACACTGTGGTGAACAGGCAGGAGGACAGACCGTTGATCGCTGTCAAAGCAGAGTCAAGTTTCACTGTGACGCCCTTTTCAGGGTCAGTGGTATCTGGCCGGGGACTTTCACGGAATCCCTGCCTTAGCTCTGCAACCTAAACATCTGCAGCAACTCAGCTAAGGTGGTCAGATGTGATCAGGTTTAGGTTTGTTTCCCCCTTTCAGAATGATTCGTTCTATTCAGCTGCATTCTCTAGGTATGGTAGTGTCTTCATTATTGATGAGTAGCGGTTTAGTTCTGAAATTGAAGATTTGGTTGCGGATTCCAAATTTACATGTAAGCCGGCGCTGTGACAGTGGATGCAATTCCTCATCTAAGGCCAGAGACAAAGTCATGCTTCTTTGGCTACATAAACATGTTCTATGTCGTCGCATGGTGGTATGCCTTGGACCAGGATGTTAATGAGGCCTGAGGAACTCTTGACTTCACATGGTTTGAGGGTGACGGAAAAGGGTTGGACATATTTGCTGGACAAGATGTTCTACATGAGGCCTGGCTAGTCATCGGCCAATTGAGAACCCTCGAAGTGACATGAGGCGATCCTGTACCTACAATTGATTTCGCAGCTGCTCAAGAAGGGACAGCTGGACTGGACTGAGCATTCTGGTTGGCCGATCACGTCATGGAGTGTCTATGTGACTCTTGTTGGCACCAGGCAGTGTGTCTGATGAGGCTGTCGGAACTGAGAGATGCACCCAGGAATATTCATCGCTTGCTTTCGGGCATGCCATTCACGCCTCTTCCTGCAGATCCGTGCTGGCCTCGGCAGCGGAGAGTCAGCTCATCCCCCCAAATGCACAGACATGGCATAGCTGCAATGTGTGGGTTAAAAGTGCTGCCGAGGATGCCAGTGAATCCGATGTCGCACCTGGTTCCGGCCGTTTGGCCGATGCCAGGCTCCCGACACTACACAGCCAAGCAGACAAAACAGAGCCCCCTTGCCTGTTTCAGCCATGGAGCATCCTCCATTGACATTTGTCACCTATGCCTTTGACGTGCCTTTGGGCCTGATCAGGTATCAGCGTTTTTTATATTGCAATGCATGCTGCCTGCCTGCACAGCAACTCCACATGCCAGCAGCTGCTAGCAGACTCTTGCAAGGTAATTCCTTTCAATGACTTCTTGACATTCCTAGATGAGTGGTGGCAGCCGGCTGGCGGGCCGGACGCAACTCCGGTGAAGATCTACTCGCACTTTGCTCGCACTTTGCCGCGTTGCAGGTGTGATTGCTCTGAGCTTTGCAAGCTTGATGTTTTTGGATGCTGCGAGCACTGCGTTTAAGATTGTTGAAGATGCGTGAGTTCAGGAACTACATGGGCTTTGTTCGGTGTTGTCCTGGCGTCGGTCAGGCATGCTCCAGCAAGGCGCATGCGTGCCAGTAGGCAGAGAGTGAGCGCTCCTTTCAAGTCTCTGGATTCTCTGGCATCTCTGGCAGGACGTAGAAGCCGCGATGCCAATGCAGACAGATTGGAGGATACCATACTGCTGTCGAGATGAGAAACTATATGACTTGATAGGCCAGTTAGTGGCTTTGCAAGTCTTGGTGATTTCTTTCTGTTCTCACTGGTGAAGAGCGAGATGCACTGTGTACGACCTGAGAATGTCTTGAGAAGCAGATGGCCTCCAACTTTACAGCCTGCTCAAGACCCTCAATCCATGTGAATCCACATGAATCTGGAAGGCGTGCCGCGACTTCACGACCACAGTCTGGGTCAATGGGAAGGTGCGTACAGCAATCATCGTACCGAGCACTGGCATCTTGTCTCTCAATCCCTTCATGCTTGTAGTAGCCGTTCCTTTAGCGTTCACGTAGAAACCCGAGGTTCGCATGCAGTTTCGGCGGAGGCCTTGAGCAGTATCCTGTTGTTTCCGCTGCGGTGCTCAGGTCCGAAGTGAAGGCGAAGTTTGCGGCCGAGTACTATGACTGGTTAGACTCCCACGTGGATCTCTTCCTTTGTGGTCACCCGCTGTTTTGGTGCACGCTCTTTGAGGATGTGCGTTGCTGTGCTTTGCTGTGGAGCCTTTCATGGATGCACTTTAAATAATGGCCCAGTAGTAGATGGATAGGTGAAGCCTCCTCACAAAGGGTCTTGACCTTACAAAGATGACAGAGTCACAGATCAACGAGTGCCAACCATAGGACTTGCTGCGCGCCAATCAGAAGAAATCCATGATCGCTGCACCTCTGCGAGAACATGCTCGGATGGATTTGTTCATTTTTCAATCAGCTATCTGCCATAGGGTCATAGACGGCAGAAGGGCAGAAGCGACCACACCACGTGTGATTTGTTCAGATTTTGATTCAGGTTTATGACCAGCCGCCTTTTTTTCTGGTGCCAGAAGACGGCGAAGATGATTTCGCAGACCGCTTGAAAGCCTTTGCGGACCCGGAGTTTCGAAATGCTGCTGTTGTAGGCCGACAATGTCGTGTGGGCTGGATGATTTGAAGCAAGTATGGCGGGCTGTCGCTGCGGTTGTAGGCCGACAGCTGCACCTGATGCCATGCCGTGTGCGCTGGATGATTTAAAAAAAGTAGGGGGTGTCAGAGGGACCAAAAGGGGCAGGCATGCTTGGTCCATGTGCGCGAAGAGTGTGCCTTTTTGCCCTTCTGAGAGGCTTTGCTCCTTTCTTCAGCCGCCAATTTGAATGGTTGCTGGGTCGTGCCTCGCCTTGACGGTGAGGTTTCCTCAGAAAATGGCAGCATCTTTCCGGTGCTTGCCAATACACGACCAACCCTTCAACCGCATCGCCACCAGTGGCTCATCATGAATCCGACCAGTGCAAAGTAGAATCGCAAGCTTAACCGAGAAGCAGACCAACTTGGGCATCTTCATTTTGCTAGATGCTTGCTTGGCTGTCCAGCCTGCGAGTCCTCCGCCAAGTCATCTGCACTGTTAAGGTCCTCTTTTCAAGGTAAGGCCTAGGTTAGCAATGTGGAATGTTAGGGGTTAAAAGTATGCTTCTGGCCAAGGAAAAATCCCCCACAGTCGCCCAATTGCGCTGGTGGTGAAGGAGGTTTGGCAGCCGCTTCGACCAGACTCTGTGCTATTCTCTACATCCATTGATGGAGAAGCAACAGGCCTCGATCTCTTTTTTGCAACATTGCGCGCAAGCTGTTCGACCAGCTTCTGTGGCACATGATGCTATGATTTTTGTGATCTCTCTGCTTCGAAAGAGCTGTGCAATGTGCAGGGATATTCTTTCGCTATGCGGATGAGAATGTCATCACGGTTTGGGTCTCAGGGCGGGTGAGAGAGCGAGATGCATCACATGCAAGCTAGTTTCGCACCGACTGGATCATGCTCGGGGCGACCCCTTCGAAGGTTAGGTGTGCCGGAACGAAGGAAGGAAGAAAGAAAGAAGGCTTCCGTCCCCCTGCCCTCGGACCATGCCCAGAAACACACTGATATCTATGCCGTTTTTCCACTTCGTACAACATGCTCCAGAAGGATGCTTGACGTTTGTGGAACAAGACGCGCTCTCACAAGCGTTCATGCCACTCCCGAAACACATTAATTTCAAACCTTTGGCACCATCATGTACAGCGACGTACACTTCAACCTCGGTGACAAGAAACATCGACCAGCTGAGGAAGATCTTCCTACATGGGGCCCGAAGGATGCACCGGCTGTTGCGATACGCTTCGCAGGAGACGACGACTGTCGTACCCAGTCTACTGCTTCGGCACAATACTGGCAAGGACGGCAAGGATCCTACGACAATTCAGTAGAAACCAGTTCATTACGAACTGAAAGCATGGGCGGCGTTCATGGCAGCCCTGGTCTTTTCGCCTGCTCATCCAGGACGTGTACATACACTGTTGCGACGACGAGGCGGCCAGACTCTCCTTGATCGAGAGCACAGACACATGCCAACCCTTCAATGTGATGATCCGAGCTCACTGGACATGGCACAACCGCCCTATTATACGACGACGTAGCCGACCTTCTTGGGGAGGCCTCAGTACCGCTGAAAAAGGGCAGCCGCGTACCGGACCCCGGTCGTCAAGGCAAGCAGCCAACTTGACCACATCCTGATTCCCGAGCAGGCATCACAAGGGGTAGCTGCGAAGCTTCGCGCCATTCCGGGTGGCCGCAGGCTACAAATAGCCAAGCACCCAGCAGACACCCGCCTCCTTGGAGTGCGTGGCCGTCAGAGTGAGCGAACGCTGCTGAGAATGATTTCGTGGTACTAAGCTTGGTTTGTACGAAGCGACGGCCGGGAGAAACCCGACCTCGAGTCCACACGAGCTGCCATTCTTGCACTGATTCTTCGCCCGTCTGCCGCTTCCCTTGTTTTCACCTCTGCCTGCACTCCGACAGAGCGGCGACCGCTACCTATGACATGGTGTTTGTACGTTGAGGGCTGCAACACGCGCAAGCATCGACAAGGCTTTCAGCTGCTTTCGTGCTTTCGCAAGGGGGTCCTCCTCCCTGACACGCCCGACGTGTAGATGTTTTGACTCCAAGTCGGACCCCGCCTTTCGGGGGTGCTGGGGAAGGAGCGGTGAAGGAGGTTGTGCTAGTACTCGAGGTGCACAGGCTGTCCCACGTCTGTTTTTGACTTCCAGGTTGTGAAGCCTAGCATGTGCATTGCAAGTTGGGGGTCTTGGGGGTGTTTAAAGGGCTCGCCACATGCACGCAACGATGCGCCCGATGGACACTGAAATGGAGGAAGGGGTTACAAACGGAATGAAACGTGTACACGAGAGCTGTGGGGAAAGGAGAAGAAGGAACGAAAGCCACCATTAAGGCCAATAAGGGCTTGCAGAGCAAAAGGGAAGTTCAGCACAGCCGGAATTCTGGCAGCAGCCGCCGGGCAAAGCTCATCAAATGCTGACAGCAAGAAATGGCCCGGCAGGATTGCACATTTGCACGGGTATTTTGGGTGGCAACTCGCCGCACCAAAAGCCAACAAAAACCCTGGGCTGCATGTTTTTCCTTAGACCACTTACGCCGAGGAAGTTCCTGTTTGCATGCTTCTAGCATTCCGCAAAACGATTCGAACCGCAGGGTGCGTGCGTGCGGCGAAGAGACGAAGAGAGCTTGATCGAAGGAATGAGGCCGATAGAATGACTAGAAAGACACGGAGAGAGACAGAGAGAAGGAGACGTGGGCAGAAGAAGAAGTAGGAGACACGGAGAGTGACCCGGCTGCTTGCGAGATGCTTGAGGATCCCAGTGGCTTGCAGCTGAAGTTTTTGGAATGGGGCTTGGGCGCCACCTGTCTTTATACAGTTGCGCAGCCGCCGAGCTAGTTACTACATCTATAGTTTGCTGAGCCGGGTCTACAAGGTACAAGCGGAGGCTTGATGAATTGGTGAGAATTGGTTTTTGAGTTTTCTGAGAGGCGCAGACCAAGAACGTCGAACACCGCAGAGGCCTGACCTACGAAACTCCGAAGTCGGAGCTGGCACAGCTCCGATGTGCCTTGGAGACACGAGAACAGGCAACCGGCACGTTTGGCCAGAAGAGCGCGCAGGTCTCCGGATATGGTCTTGCTTTGAGCCTTGAGTGATCTGGTGCCAGCCATCAAGCTGAGGTGTCGTGGTTACACCCTATGATTTCGCACACTTCAAGCTGCCAGAGTTCAAAGCCATGGGGATGCCGCGACTTTAGCCTCACAACAGCTCACAACTCTTCCGAAATTTCCTCTTCAACCGAGCATGTTGTAGTGAGTGAACTGCAACTGAGGCCTGTTTTCATGCATTCGCAGCTGTGGAAATGGACCACCCGATGGTCACAGCTGATTGCACGCCCAGCGGGTCACAACGCCTCCCTCTTTGCAGCCAATCGCTGGCAGCCTCCCCAAGTGTGTTACACGCAGCTGCAGAAGCAGGACCTGCAATCGCACACGGCGTCACAATTGTCCACTTGGCCTGATTGGAGGAAGATCTGCCGATGCCAACACTCCCAGAATCATTCTACCGAGATCCATGGGGTTCTCTTTCCGATCAAAGCCTGTGCCGTGACCTCAGAAAAGCTACCATCGACTCTCGTTGTTATATTGAGCTACAGCTGCCTGCTTCTGAGCTTAGCCACCCAGGTGCCAATGCCTTGTCCAAGTGGGATGACCACCAAGGTTTGTGGGGTTCGTGTGGTGCGTTGCACGCGGCATGCTGCGCATGATCCCAGACAGGACCCTTTGGGCGCTCTCCGTTCCAGTTGTTCACCATAGACCGGCGGGACTTGCAGCCTTTGGACGGCACACTTTTCTGGTCTCAGTGGAGCGAGATGTCCCTGCTGCCGTACACCATCTACTTTGAGCCTCAGCAAGACTTGTGCTACGTTGTCGATCATTGTCGAATTTCCGAAGTCAGCGTGGCCCGGGCAATTCCCACAGTCCCCGAGCTCCAGGTGGTTGAAACATGTAACTTTCAATTTTGACATGTGCTTGTTCCCCACCCTCGGTGTGAGGTTGTTAGTTTTTAAAATCAACTCTTCTCCTCGCCCCGTCTACTCCTCGTCCAACCCCCAGGGTGCCCAACCCCAGAGTGTCCCTGGACGCAGAGCATCCCTGGAGTGCCCAACCTCAGAGTGTCCCTGGAGTGCCTGGAGTGCCTAGCCCCAAAGTGTCCCTGGAGTGCCCAACCCCAGAGTGTCCCTGGAGTGCCCAACCCTAAACCTACAGTATCCCTGGAGCGCCCAACTCTGCAGTGTTTCTGGAGTGCCCAAAGAGTGTCCCTGGAGTGCCCAACCCTAGAGTATCTCTACCCAGAAGTAAAATATCTTTCTGTGTCGAGAGCGTGTGCTGAGGCACGTAATGCAGTGCGCAGCATGTCATGGTGTACGTTCACAAGATCAGGACTCGGCGGCGCACTTGATCGCGCTACTGCGGAAGCTGCCTCTCCAGGAATCGAGTTCAAGTTCACTGCTCACCTTAGCATAGCAAGGGCACGCAGGGCGCGAAGGGCATGTAGGGTATGTAGGGCATGTAGGGGTCAAGCGTGATTGCTGTGCCGCTACAAGGCGCTTATGGATGTTTCTCGAGCACAGCGGCACTGGCACCGTCAAGAGTCCTATCAGGCATTCGAACCACCACAATCTGCACATCCAGCTTCATGGGCCTTTGTTCGCTGTCTGTTGACCTGCTTCGCAGCTCTGTGCCAGGTCATCGAGTTTTGGCGTGGCCTGACTGCCGCCCTCATCGCCGGTGATGCTGCAAGCTTTAAAGAATAATGTTGCACCTGCTTTGGTGTGCCCCCTTTCCCCCCCCCCCCCGCCCGAACAGCCGAAGCTGGTTCTGGCTCTCTTTACACGGTCCATGGGGCTTATATGATTTTAAAGGGGAGGAGTTGAGATGAGTTTAAAAGGGACAGCGAGGCCTGGCAATCCAATTTAAAGGGGCGCCACACGAGTTATTTTTACCACACGCGGACGGTTTGACTTAATTGCGGATCCCACCACACCCCCAAACAGTCCGGGTGTCCTGCATAGCACAGCTGACTATAGAGGGGCCCCTATTATTAAGCTCGGACCAGCAATGGCAGATGTAAAATCAGCATGGTGCGCAGTTCTATGCACAGCTTTGTTTGCTGGAGTGGATTGCAACGGCATTCGAACTTTGGCATGCACATCTGTTAGCGCTGGCCTGGCTCAATCCTGATCATCGAGCAGTGAAGTGCCAATGTGTTAATGAGTTGCTGAACTGTGTGCATTGTGCAACTTTCCATGACCCCGGTAAGCTTGAAAGACACATAGTTTGAAGAATTGTCATCTCGAGCAGCATGACGTGGGAAACCCAAGCTGAACCAGCGGCTGGGGCAGACCCTTGGGATAAAAATGACCCCTGGCAGAAGGACTCCCAACCAGCGCTGCAGGATGCTGCTTGGTCTGCGACCGACGGAAATGGTTACCAGTCTGGCCAGACGTGGGACTACAGCAGCAAAGGCCAAGGCGAAGAACAAGGTGACTCTTGGGGGGGCAACGGTGGCTGGTGGGAGGATGCTCAAGGAGGCGGAGGAGGAGCAGGAGATGGAGCAGCAGCCAACGACGATGGGCAGAATGGATGGGGCAACTGGAACAAGTCGAAGTCTGCAGATGCATGGGCATCCAACTCGTGGCAGACAAACCAGCAGCCAGCCGAGACCGCGGAAGATATGAACAAGCGTCGGCACGAAACCTACCGGCGAGAATACTATGATTGTCAGCAATGGTACAAGGAGCAGGGTATCACCCCAGATACCCACAACTCAAAATGCAAATTCTCAGACGAGTCAGGCCTCAGGGGAGAGGACTTCGGGTTGTACAACTCAGTCGAAGTCAAGGTCACTGGAGATGGGGCGGAAAGTCTGCCGAAGCATCTTGACACGTTTGAGGACTTGTTTGCCAGGTTTGACAACATCCCCAAGCAACTGGAGGAAAACCTGAAGTTGCTGAAGTTCGAGTTCCCCACTCCAGTGCAGAAATTTGCTGTGATTGCTGGCCTGGCCGGACGGGATGTCATGTGCTGTGCTCAGACAGGAAGCGGTAAGACAGCAGCATATCTCATCCCGATGCTTGCGAGCATGATGAAGAATCACAGAGCCACAGGCGCACTGAAAGAGCCCTTTGAGGGTCCGTGCGAGCCAGACACACTCATTTTAGCTCCAACGCGAGAGCTGGCTCTTCAAATCTACGATGATGCGCTTCGATTCTGTTATGGCACCGAGTATCGCGTCATTCGCGTCTATGGGCAGGAGAAGCGAGAGAACCAAATTCGTGATTTCTGCAAGGGTGCCGATATTTGTGTGGCCACTCCTGGCCGCTTCGCAGACTTTGTGGAGGCAGAGATCATCAGTGTGAAGAAGACCTACTGCCTGGTGCTGGATGAGGCTGACCGCATGATGGACCTGGGCTTTGAAGAAACCATCCGTGAGCTCGTGGAAAAGCGTGGGATGCCAACCAACACAGAGCGTCAGACGATGATGTTCTCCGCCACATTCCCAGCGGTAATCCAACAAACAGCTGAGAACTACCTGCACAATCACCTGTTTGTGAGGGTGGGGAGGCTCGGCAGCCCTGCCGCAACTGTCACACAGGTGCTGTACAAGGTGGACAAAAAAGAGAAGCTCGACAAGCTGGTAGAGGTCATTGACAGCTGGATGCGGAACTCTCGGGAAACAGGCCAAGAGCGAATGCTGGTCTTCACAAACAGCAAGAACCAGACCAAAGCCCTGGATGAGTACCTCTGGGACAAGGAAGTTGCCAAGACCGGTGCTCTGCATGGCGACCTCGACCAGCCGAAGCGAGAATCGAATCTCGAACTGTTCCGTGAGGGCAAGATCCAGGTGATGCTGGCGACGGACGTGGCAGCCAGAGGACTCGACATCAGCAAAGTGTCCCATGTGGTGAACTATGATCTGCCGAAGGAGCCACCTATCTACGTACATCGAATTGGCCGTACCGGCCGCATTGGCCACCGTGGCACAGCTCTCAGCTTCGTTACCATGGAAGAGGGTTGGTGGATGGATAATGAGGAGATGCTGCGGGAGTTGCCCACATTCATGGAGGGGGCGCCGAACACCGTAGTGCCAGACTGGCTGCTGGAGAAGTGCCAAACGCTTACGGCGGGAGAATGGGCCTCGAAAGAAGAAGACACGAAGGATGCCCGAGAAGCCTGGTCGAAGCCGCGGCCCTAGCGCAGAGTGTGTGAGATTCAATGACATTTAGGTTCATGATGTTCATGTTTTCCACAGGTTAATTTCGCGCTGCTGAGCCATCGTATTGAACAACCCAGGTGGCAGCCTCCTACAGATGCTGGTGATGGGAATCAGACCAGCCAAGAGGCTTGGAAGGACGATGTCTGGGATCAGAACGGCACCGACCAGAGTGGTCATCAGGCAAATGAAGGTGGACATGGTGGACAGGATGCTCAATATGGCGAGTCGTGGGCCCAGCAGGATGCCCAGAACGGCGAGTCGTGGGGCCAGCAGGATGCTCAGACAGGCGAGTCGTGGGGCCAGCAAGATGCCCAGAACGCCGAGTCGTGGGGCCCGTACATGTAGGACAACGCAGGCTGCTTCTGCAGGTTTTGTACAGAAATCTAGTCCCGGTAGCTTATAGGAATAATCAGGCACATGCTTTAAGCTGACTGCCTCTGCGGATTTGAAACGCAATGCCTCCATGCTCAGCTGACCAAGTTGAGAAGTGTGCACAAAAGCTTAGGAGTCCACGTTTTCTGTGCATTTGGACTTCAAATCAACGGTGATCAGGCCTTGCTGCAGCGGAACCGGGCGCCAAGGAAGGCCTCGCTCAATGCGGGTCTTGCTAGTTTCCAGTGCGACATGAAGGCATGAAGCAACGGGCCAGGTCGTCACCTTGCGTGCTGAGCTCCAGAGCCCACCAAGCTCGGAGCGTCAGGCTTGGAATATTCGGCAATATTGAAGGGCTTGGTGTGGAGAGATCCCGGTGATCCTGGTGATCGGTCATGCCATGTGCCGGCTTCGGACAGGTTGGCCCACGGCCGACAAAAAGGTTCAGCCGACGCTCCGGAGTTGGCGTTTGGCTGTCTCTTGCGGCCTGACAGGACAGACGAGAGACCTCCGGCCATGCTAGCAGCAACAGCATCACCACAGATGCTGCGCATCTCGTGCACTGGCATGGCGCACTCCTCAGCACAACAAGAGCTACAATTAGTCAGATCGGATGGTGCCCCAAGCATGCCCAATTCAGTCCTGTGCAGGCTGGCACGGTCCTAACGGAGCTGGAGCTTGATGCTTCCAAGGGTCTACGCGAGCTGCGCGAGGCGGGGTGAAGGGCTCAGCGCAGCAAGAAAGGCTTCCCAGCAAGACGCTCACATCTTGGCATGGATGCAACTTTCTTGGTCAAAGCAATTCTGCGTTCATCCCAGCACACAAACAATGCATACCTGCAACGCATACCGACACATCGGCTTCCCCGCAAAGAAATAGGAAGAAATGTATTTTTAACGCTACGCGACTGGCCTCGGCCGGGGTCTGCGCAGCCGCATGTGAAGACCAAGCTCACCGATTCCTCATCGTCATTGTTGAGCCGATGTGCTGCTCAATGCCAGGGTCGTGGGCCTTGCTGTGTGGGTTGGGGGGGGGGGGGGGGGGGGGGGGGGTGGGGTCAGCTTCCTCGCACCAGGGGGGGGGGGGGGTACCCTTTCCAGGAAAAAAAGGTGGCAAGGCGTGTTGGGGAGGGGATTAGAGGTGGGGTACCTGCTCCCTAGACACACCTAGACACGTGTGGGGGTAACATCTGGAGCTCCGCAGCAAATAGCATTCTGTTAGACAACAATGCCAGACCGGGGGGGACGGGGCGGCTCGAAAAAGAGATGGGCGTAGGTAGTCTGAGTTTACTGCATAGGCAGAGATGAATTTAGCCACCAGTCTTGCACAAGCCACGTTTGTCACGAAGTGATGCTGTTTCCTCAGACACACCACTGAGCTGTTCGTCTGAACGTCGCAGCTCACTGTCACCCTGTGCATTCTGCGGCTCAGCATCTAACTCGGGGTGTCCTGGTCAGGAGCTGGCCGGAAGGCTGGCAGGGCAGCAGCTGGCCATGATCTTTGTGCACAGACTCTCCGCAGAGTGTCTTTACTACGAGTGCAGACTCATGAAGAGTCTTCTGGACCGCATGGCGTGCCATGTGGTCGAGGGAAGCATATCCCGAGTCATGCAATCTCCTGCAGGCTTGGTCTCCCCAAGCCAAGAGCTTAAGCAACAAAAGCTAGAAAAGCTACAGTGTCGACAATGGCAACACGTGACTCGCGCCAGAGAGGGGTTTTTGTGAGCCTTCGCATTGCAGACCTTCGAGGCCCCAGCTTGCACTGCTCTTGCCCGACGGACGCTTGCTCAAGGCCGAGTGTCCTTATATGCGATGATACGTGATGATGATGTACAAGCGAGTTGTGGAACTGTCTTCTAATTGACTTTGGGGGCGCTTCCCTGCGGGAGGCACGAGACCATCGCTCTTTGATGGATGTTTTCACCTCCCTGGATCTGCGGAGTACGGGCCCCAAGAAGCCCAGAATCAGCGTTGGCATCGTTTAGGTCCTTCATTTGCCTCCCAGGTGATGCCGAAGATCCTTCTGTTGATAGTTAGGCTCCTTGAGGGCAGGGCCACAGCAGCCAGTGCTTCAGGAAACTGCAGCTTCAATAAGTTAAGTTATGTTCTTGTTGACGTTTCTTGATGTTTGTTGAGTCTTCTGAAGCCCGGGACTCAGAAGCTTGTAGTCCACTTTAGTCCACTTTAATCCACTTGCTAGCGGGAGCACACAGCTAGCACGAACTCTTGTGCATAGCTCCTGACGATCCACCACTCCTCCGCAAAGCGGGCTTCCTTTCAGCTTTCAGCTTTTGCCGTTTGTGCCGCTGCACAGCTGACAGTGGAACTTCGCGTGCTGATGTTTCTGCCGCTGTCTTTGGTTCAAGCCTTTTTCGTCGTGGCTGCGTCGACCCCCAAAATCTTTTGAAGAGGCTTGGTAGCGAATGTCGCGTCAAGATCCTTTTGCCTTTGGCACCGCTCGCGAGGTGCTTTGTGATGTCGCTCAATGCCCCGCTATTGGGGACCGAAAGGGCAAAGTTGAGTGAGACGGAAGTAGCAGAGTAGACGGAGGCAGGAGCTTTGAGCAGCGAACCTAAGGAGGCCCAAACCCTGTACACCATGCCAGCTGGAGGGGTAGAATCAGGGTTCACTTGGGGCAAAGCAAGACCTGCTCCTGTCGTCGGCCTCATTCGTTACAGGCCTCTCTTCTTCCCCACCTCATGTATCCAACTCCACTGCCGAGATGTGCCACTAAATAAAAATGCCAAGATGCAGCCAGGGGCTGTTTGAACAGCTTTTGCAAGAGCAGCGTGAAAGATTCCTGAGCCAGGACGATCGAGGAAGCTCCCACAACTGGCCCCGCCGAGGTTGGTAGGGGCGGATAGTGGGGAGGTTCGGACATCCATGACACGTGCGATGTCAGGATGACGTGATTCAACATTGGGCCGGGAAACTGGAGGTGTCTCGCCATGCTTGATTTCTTGACAGTCCCACTGAGCGTTCACGGATAGAACAAAGTTTAGAAGTACCTTCAGGGCTGCACGCCCATTCTTCAGCAGCTCCCCACTGATCAACTTGGACCTTCCGAGCAACACCGCGAGGCTCGATTCTTTCGAGTTTTGATCGTTTCGGATTGAGGAAGGAATGACATGGAATGACGGTGCATCACCATCGCGCAACATGCCATGAAACTCTTTGCTCGAGGCGGCGACTGTATCGCTCACATCTTCCATGAAAGGCCAGAGTTCCGAGCAGCAACACTTTCGTTGCGAACTGCCTTGCGCAGGTTCGATCTCATCTGTGTGGGCCCTTGAGGGCCTTTAGCGTGCTAATCTTTTGTAGTACATTCTCAACGCAGCCTCAGTTTCTCAGGTCCCCAGCGAGGCGGCAGCGCACCTCCTGGGCGGCCTGGCAGCGCTGCTGGGCCGCTACAGCATGGTGGGCAGCCAAGTACAAAGTACAGCATTTTGATGCATTTTGAAAGTGGAGATGTTCCAGAAAGTGGTTCTGAAGCAGTTGTGAAGCTGACAGAGGGTTCCTGACAGAGGCCTCTGACATCAGAATTGGACTTTGGCGCAGCGATCTGAACAAGACTGGTTGTCAGCCGTTGCGGGTCAGTCTTTTGAGGCACGGACAGAGGCACTGATACAGCCAGCAACATATCCGCAGCAGCAGGCAGCCACACGACACAACGCCTGTGTGGCCAGCTAGTCCGGCCAGCGAGGAGGACTCAATTATGGGATCATCCGAGTTCCTGCAGACATCTTGGTCTCGGGACTGGTAGCCCGTGTGCCAAAGGAGAACTCCGTGGTTACACCCTTGTCATCTTTTGCATCAGCGCGATGCCTTCTCGAACGCATCAGCATGGAGGCCATATGAGCCTCATGTGGTGTAGCAGTCGAGTTGTCGTTGAGGTTGGGCAGTTCCGTGAATCGTTAGACACACTGACTCGTCTCAGCTCCCTGGCAGGTTGCCCTGCTCAAGGCCTCATCTGTTATTTGGCTTTCCATGTCCATGACATGCACTTCATGTGTGGTGTTCTTGTTTTGATATTCTGTCTTCGCTCGTGCAGGACAAGGACCTGCTGTTGCAAGCAGATGCTTTGCGAAAGCTGGACATTGTCACACACTCTGAGGCGCGTTGTCGACGCACCTCCAACATCTCATGTTCCATTCAACATCTCCGAGTGTGATGTGCCTCTGTGACAGGGATCGCCAGCCGGCAGTCTGCGAATCTGCCGGTCAATGGAAGTGCTTTACTCAGACAAGGTTCAATGAGCAATCAACAAGGCAAGAGAATACTCAATCTTCCTGCGCAATTACAAGGCTTCTTTCGACTAAGACTAAGACGTTAAGACCCATGTGGGAGTTGCCAAGAATTTTTCCGCGAAGTCGACATCCTCCCACAAGGCTTTCGTTGTCCTTGGCTCGGACGCGATCCCTCCAACGTCCAGTCCAAAGGCACGTCGCTTTCGGGCCACGAAACCTGTGAGACCCGGACTGACCCATGTTTCCCCCCTTGTGCGCACCTGCATACCAGGCTGCGCTGACGCTGGTGTGCCCTCGGTGGCCGCCAGTTCCGAATTCATTGCTGAAGCTGGAGCGGTGGCTCTTTTGAGTTCATGTGCATGAATTTCGTGCGTGGGTGGTGCAGCTTCTGTTTGCCGAAGGAGCTTCGTTGCCCACGTGGCTTGTTTTCTCCGGACACAATTGACAGGACCCCGTACACTGCATGCTGCCTATGAATGCTGATGAATGACGCACGACAACAAAGCTTGAGGAAAGTTGATCGAAAATCCCAGCCAGGAAGTTCTTCCTCCGCGAAGCAAAAGCAAAGCATGATGCAATGATGCATTTCAAGCGCGCCGACTACAGCACATGTCTCAGAATTCCTGGACAAATCCATTTGGACCGGGAGCAGAAAGGCATTGGGAGTATTAGGTACTACCAGTTTCTAGATCATTTAGGAGATTCCATGTCGACACGTCGTCACTGACAAAGCATCCGAAACACTGCACACAACTGCCGCTGTTTCTTTTCTCGATCATCGACATCGCTGTAAATGGTCGATGCTCCTCGCCTTTCAAGGAGGGTGAGAGTGCAGGAGCATTTGAGCCAATGGGCCGGGCCAGCTTGCCTTGCCCCACAAGTCCCCAAGCCCAGCTTTTGGCGTAGCCAAAGAATTCGCACACAGAGATATGTCACATCGTAGCACACATCGTAACCGACATCGTATTACACACGTGTACCGTCTCCACGCTATGCGCTGTCCAGCACCTCACCTCGGCAAAGTGGAAAAGAGGCCCCGCAATCCAGGTACTCGGGCTTTGCCTCCCCGGTGTGTATCACACCAATGCCCATCCCACCCATCGCCTACCCGGTCCGTGTGGGTAGTCAACCCTCAACACCTTCTGTCAGAAAATTCATGCTTGTGAAGTCGGCCTACACTCGCCCAACCCAGGCCGTTTCGCGGAAGGACAAATGCTGAGACTAGTTCTTGTGACGCAGAATGACATTCAGTCCTTGAGCTTCGGGGCGGCAGACCTTTCAGGAAGGTGAGGGTGCAGGGTTCTAGCAAGCGCCTCTAGGATAATTATGGCACGCAGCTTGTGATCAACGTGAGCATAAATATTTGTGCGCATGTTCTGCATGCCCCAGACTCATCAAACATACATGATTGCAAGGGGTTCAAAGGAAGCAGAAGTTGATGGTGCAAAAGCCTTGGCGCAGATGTGAAAAACACCATTGCTGAACTTGAAGATGTGCAACCATATCATTTTGTCATTCTTCATTTTTATGTGTTTAATGTAACCATGAGTTGAAAAATATCTGAGCAGCAATTTATGAAAGACTTTCGAACACACAAGTTTGCAAAATTGCAATGAATCCACAAGTTCGTTACTTTCATTTTAACTGAAAACGATTCCATGGAAAATTGCTAGCATGTATGAATGATGGTCTTAATTATATCATATCTATGGATCATGTTAAGCAATGTCATAAATTAGTCGATAGTGGTAAATTGGACTAAAGTGAAGCTGAAAGCTGAGGGCTTTACTGTGCCAGGATGCTACGACACCTGACAGCACTCTTGGACAACATGGCTAGGCCGTCGGATGCGTGTTAAACAACTTGTTGATGTTGGCTTTACTGTCTGCTTTACCATCACCTCGACGTATTTCGTGGTTTCTGCAGGTCACCAACAAGTGCCCTCTGCCAACTGCCGCTTCATGAGCCCAGCTCGTCCGACGAAGCCGAAACTATGAAGTGGGAGGACGCATTCAGCTACTTGGCCGCAGATTGACATGATTGACACCTCTGGGTAGTTGTGTGGTGTTGTGCCGCGAAAACCGCTCCCTGCCCCTCCGGACTCCATGACACAGCCATAAGCTGCGGACTTTTCCCGAAGTTTTCCGCCGCTGCTGGGAAAGTTTGTCCTATAGATTATGTCTGCTGTGACCGAATTGCTGCAAGTCTGGGGAAAATATTGGAGCCTTGTCAGGCTTAAAGCCGGAATGGAGCTTTGTCAGGCTTAAAGCCGGAAAAGGTACTCGCTGTGCGGAGGCGGCGTAACCTTCCTTGCGCCCGACAACGAGACTTCGCATATCCCGTCACTGCAACTTTTCATCCGAAACCTCAGGCTAAGATGGGCTCAACACGCGGGCACAGCTAGGACAAACAAGTTTGACAAGACATGAGGCAAAATCTCGTAATTTGATGCCGCGGCTCCCGAACCCAAAGGACTCAAAGGATTGTGACGATCTCGTTACCTACATTACACCAGCAAGCCCGGCAAGCCCCCCGAACTGAGGGCCCTAGCTCCTCAGCCCGACATAGACAGACCGACTCAGACGCACTTTCCGGCTCTAGGAAGACTACATAATTGTGTGCGGCCCAGACCGATCCCAAGCTCAGGCTCTTCCTGTTATAGTTCGCAAGCGGCGAATCATTTTTCTGCGGACCGCTCCATGACGTCCATGTTCCTTGGCCTGCAGTCATTTGCGGGTCTGAGCTTTACTGAGTGTTCGAATTGTGCGAGGATCGCGGCCACTGCTGCAGCATCGCCTCATGCACTCGCCATGATCGACGATGGTACCGGGGCCACCTACACCTATGAGGACTTTGGGCAGACTTTGCGTCATGCCGTACCAGCTTGCGTTCAATGGACGGCCTTTGTCCGTTGTTTGTTAGAATATAGTTCCCGTGAAGCTTTCGTATGTTTTAACTCTGCGGGACTCGCCTTGCCCGGGACCTGTCTAAAGGCGAGGCAGTCCCAAACGGTGGGAATCGTGGGTGCATGCTATGGTCACGAAGACACGAAGACACGAACACACGAAGACACGAAGACACGACGACACAGAAAGGAGCGCCGAAATGAAGCGGCGAAGAGGGGCTAAGAGAGGGGATGGCGGTTTGGGGCGGCACCTGCTTTATGCTACCCAGACACCTACAGGCCGAGGCTTCGGCGAGTACAAAGAAGTATTAGAAGAAAGAGCAAGGAAAGAACATCATAGTACAAGTCCAAGGAACAAATGGGAGTTTACGAAAACTTTAAGGGCCCCAAATTCTAGGACTCCCTTACAATTAAGACCCCAATAAGGTATCCCTAATCTTGGAAACCTCCACAAATGGCAAAATTAGAAGTTGAAACATCTCAGACATTATGGAGGAAAGGAGAGACGGAGAGACGGTCGGACTGAGGGAAGTTCGGACAGGGGACACAGAGAAGGAGGGAAGGCTAACATCCCGCAGCGAATCCCGCAGAGTATCCCTTATCCCGGAGTGCCCATCCCCAGAGAATCCTGAGAGTATCCCCGGAGTGCCCGATCCTAGATGATCCCTGCAGTGGCCCTACAGTGTCCACATCAAACTGCATAGCTTTTTGGTGGAGATGTTTGATGACAGCTCATAGATGAAAGAAACGGGAATAGCCCAACTTGCACATGCCATTGTTTTTGCGATTGTTGTTACTGCGAAAATGCTACGTTCTTCTTACCAATGCGGCTGCCTCGACATCTGGACGTTGTGGAGGTCAAAAACGATGACTGTCACGAGGATTGTGACCGAGCTCCGCCTGATCTTTGTGCCTGTTGACATGTGAGATGCCTTGGATATCTGGATTGCGCAGAGATCCAAGCACGATGAAGTTCATCAGGTTGGTGACCTGGACCCACTCCATCCCAGAATGGACCCCCGACCCGCCACATTCCCACTGTTGACGCTTTCGACATGGCAGGAGGAGCATCATATGAGTTTGATCTTTGATTATTTGCGCTGTTACCCTCCAGGAGACTGATATTGTCATCATTGCTACATATTTTGCTATTCGTTGATGCAAGAATGACTGCTGACGAATGTTGAAGCTACTGGACACCAGAAATATGGTATTTCTACGTTTGGAGCGTCTGCCAATGCTTCAAGCTACTGAAGAGACACAACCTTCGTACATATCCAAATGTGCTGTCTTTGTGGACGTGTTTGGAGCCGCCAAGAGCTAGGAAACGCGGTCTTTACAGCAATTGAAGCTGTAGAACACCTCGAAAAGGTGAGGTTTGTTGTATTTTCGCTTTGTTGCCTACAGAACGCTACCCGAAGAATTCCTTACGCCCTCCCCACCTCAGTATACCTGCCAGGAAGTCATGCAGATGTCAAGTGCCTCGCTGCAAACTGGAAGCTGCTAAGGGTCAATGGACGTTTGCTTTGGAGGTGTGCTACATGGTGCTAGCCATTCATACCACAGTATGTTGCTGCACTTAACCTGTACTGATTGTGGAGAGCAAGTCCAGTACTCTGCTACCAGAGTGGCATGGGTGCAGTTGAAAATGGTGGTCGGCGAGCGGCTCGGAGAACCGCATGGTTCCTCATGTGCCTTTAAATCCCGAGGTTCCATAGCCCACAGCCTTGTTCGGACAGGGGAGTCTCGACGGCAAAACGCGCCGCGTTGTCCAGAGAAGCTGCGTGCATGTCATGGCAACGACCATGCAGTCCTTGACTTGAACAGGGATGTCCGACATGGACCAAGACCAGCCCAGGTTTCCGTCGACACTCTGGTCCCTCTAATGGCTTCAAGAGGTGTTGAGATGATCTTGGGCATTCTTGGCATCATTCGAACCGGAAGTGGTTCTGTCCTGAGAATCCCAAAGTACACTTTCTTTGTCCCCCTTGCTGCCCTTGATCTAGGCAGCAACAATGCAAACGCAGTGAAAGCAAGCATTCGGCCAAGCGCATTACGCACCTTGGGGAATCGAAAAATGAGGCTATGTCCCATTGGACCTGCACTGGCCAGACGATCGGCTTGAAGATGTGCTGCGCCAATGCCGGTCGAAGGTGCTCGAAATCTTGTAGAGAAGCAAGGCAATCATTGCACAGCAAGCGAGAGCCGCCCGAGCAGAAGCCCGCAATGTCTTGACCAGGTGGTCCTGGCATCGTCTGATTGCCACAAGAAGCTCGCCCAGATTGCTCTCCAGGCATGCCGCACGATGTCGCCATAACATACCACTGACCAATGCATAGCTAAGCTGGGAGTACTGGGCAGATAGCTCATAGCCAAGTCGCAAGGCCTTGGTCCTGAAATATCCTTCGTACCTTTTGCACTCTTCTCTTTGCACATAGAAGCCAATCAGAGACATGGAGCATCAGAATCCGACATGAAGACTGTTTCACGAGCTCCTGCCTTACCATGGCGTACCAACTGTGCCAGGCGGAGATCTCGCATGTTCTGGACATTTCGATGAGTGCAGCAAGCGGTGGTTCCTTGGAAGATCGTGGCTCTGGCAGCACGCTTGTCTACACCTTCTTCACCTCTGGCACTACTGGGAAGCCCAAAGGAGTAATGGCCCACACCTTAGCCCTGTGTGCTTCTCGAGATGACAATTACATCCGTCAAATTCCGGATGATGCCGCAGACCTAAGGTGGAGAACAAAGGACTCGTGAGGGGCCCAGACTCCTTCACTGACTGAAAGTCGACACTATGTTGCGCGTGCGTGCGCGCGTGCGTGCGCGCGTGCGTGCGCGCGTGCGTGCGCGCGTGCGTGTGCGCGTGCGTGTGCGCGTGCGTGTGCGCGTGCGAGCGTGAGCGTGCGAGCGTGGGTGTGGGTGGGCGCACGTCGAGAGTGCGAGCGTGCGAGCGTGCGAGCGTGCGAGCGTGCTAGCATGCTAGCGTGCCAGCGTTCGAGCTGCGCCGTGCGCCGGTGCGCCCGTGCGCCCGTGCGCCCGCGCGCCGTGCGCCCGTGCGCCCGTGCGCCCGTGCGCCCGTGCGCCCGTGCGCCCGTGCGCCCGTGCGCCCGTGCGCCCGTGCGCCTGTGTGTGTGTGCGTGTGCGTGTTGGTTGGGTGTGTGGGTTGGTTGGTGGGTTGGTGGCTTGGTGGCTTGGTGGCTTGGTTGCTTGGAATGTAGGGTCGGGACCTTTCAAAATCCGAAAGAATCCCAGAAGATTCAAGCAGTAAATCATGGATGCCAGGGGGGTTTTGGGTGGTGGGGGGGTGGTTAGGCTTATCCCCATCTTATCCCAATCTTCTGGATGGTTTCGGGGTATGCTTGGATGTGCATAATGGATATTTCTGGATGGTTCCGGGATAAGTCTGGAAGGTTCCTGGATAAGTCTGGACAGTTCTGGGATAAGTCTGGATAGTGCCCCTTGTAGGAGTTTCCTATGGCGGGGATAAGTCTGGAAGGTTTTGGGATAAGTCTGGACGGTTTTTGAATGGATAAAGTTGGAGAGATCTGGAAAGCTTCTGGATAAGTCTGGAAAGGCTATCTGGATAGGTGGCTTTTCCAACCAACCCCCCACCCACCCACCCCCCCAGCATCCGTGAGTAAATCCCAAGCTCACTGTGCTTTGCCGTCCCAAGAAAAAAATCACATCTGTGCCGCATGTTTTCTGTGACGCCTCATGCATGGAGTTTGCCAGGTTTTGTTGGGTATTTCTTCGGCGTTTACTATTTTTTGGGGTGTTGTAAGGCCCCGTTTGAACAATAATAACGCAATCCGACTCTCTGATTGTGGTTCCAGACACCCAATATAAGAAGCTGCACCAGTATCACTGCAACATGCATTCCACAGTCACACTGGCTTGAGCTAGGTGCACCGAATCCACTGGTTTCAACAGAAGTGGCCGCTCCAGCAAGGAGAAGGTGTCGTCTCCAAGGCACATCATTGAGTGTGATGGTGTGCCACAAGACAGTTGACACTCGGACGGGAAACCTGCACAGAGATGCCCCATGAGGTTGCGTACACCTTCGGTTTATCCGAGTGGGAGATCTTTTGGCCACTGGTCGCTGGAGCTACGCTGATCCTGGCACCACCAGGATGGGACTTAGTCGCTGGTGAAGACTCAGTGAAGACTGTGATTTATGTGCTTGATGGGTCTACTGGATGTTTGGCAGGTGGAGAGAAAGATGCCGACTATCTCCTGCGCCGCGCCTGCAACGCGTTCGTTCCACCTGAGCCTAAGGAGGCATGGTGCTCGTATGCTGCCGTGAATCTGCGGTGAGTCTCCTGGGCATGAAGCTTTCTCCGTTGCCGAAGGATGCAAGGCTGCTTCCCGGCAGGGGGCCTCCCGACCTGGTTCACTGCGTGGCAGCGCACGTCTTTGTGCCTTGCTTCAGGGATGAATCAGAAGTAACACTTCCGCGCAGAGACGCCCTGTAAAAGCGGATATGCTATTTCGGTGAAAGGAGAAGATGCAGCCATCGACTCCCCCCAAAACGACCCACCAGTTTGGAACATCACAAGCTGTTGAGGGACGTAATGTAGCGATGCGTTGCGTGTAGCCGCTTGGCTAAGAAGTGTACACATGTGCTCACATGCTACAGTCTTGGAAACTGGAGGTGCCCTCCATGCTTCAGATGGTTCTGGACAAGTACGATGAGCTTGAGGACGCTTCGGTCATGTGTTTTTTTTTCTCATCTGTTTTCCAAAGCTGAGTATGGACCGGTGTGGATGTGGAGCGCAGGATGTTGAAGGGCTGAGCTGAAGAGTCCATGGCATTTTGTCATTCTGCCAAGGGTTCCAAAATCCTTGGCCAGTCCTTGGCCCATCATGCTACAACATGGGGCTCCGTATCTCGTCGATGCTTGTTCAGGAAGAGGACTTGCAGCGCAAAGCCGGGGAGCATCACGAGGAAGGTTTCCTGAGCTGAACCATCGGAAGCCTAGCCCAAGCGCAAAAACAACTACCCAGTACGATGTGGAGAGCTTCGGCACATTGCGGTGGGTGAATTGAGACTTTCACGGCTTCCAAAAAAACGGCTGCAAACGTTTTAACGTCCGAGAAGGTGAGGTGCAAGAGCTGACAGCTAAGGCACCTGGTGGCACCACTCCAAGGCTCGGGAAGTGATTACCTGCGGGGAGGCGCTGAGCCCGGCCCTGGCACAGAGACTTAGATTGGCGTTAGATGCGCCCCGAACCGACTTCTTCTTAAACATGAAGACTCAAAAGTGGAGGAGGGTTCGGGGCCCATGCCGCGAAGCCCAAAAGTGGACAGGGTTCGTAGGAGTTTGGTCTTTAAACAGTCTCAAAAGCCATGATGTTCCCCCGCCTTGCAAACCGCTGGCACAAAGGAAGATGTTCTCTCGATTCCACTGCACGCTGACCAACTTGTACGGCCCTACAGACTCCTGGGCTTGATTCAGGTGAGCATCCGTTTTTTTTTCAGTTCTGGTGCGAGCTACTCGTGCATAAGTATGCCTTGAACCGGGATTCTTTTCTCCACTTTGTATCTCATGTGAGGAAGGGGAGATGAGCTATTGGGACGTTCCGCAGGGCCGTGCGCTGCTGCGTGTCTCCGCTGGTCGCCCAATGGATGGCTGCAAGGTCCCCTTCTCGCAAATGTGCCGTTGCCCTTTCAAATTTCGGGAACGGCAAACACAGCTCAAATGCTCAGTCGCTTGACAAGTACTGTAGTCAGGCACTCTGCAAGTAAAAGGCATTGCCGAGGGCACGGCCAGGGTTTCCCCCGACGACCGTGAAAAGAGAGAATAAACCACACCTCCCTCGACTCGTGCAGTGATCGCGCAGTGAGGTCGCGCTCATTTGGATATGGAGCGTTGAGGTTTCAGGTTTGAGGGTTAAAGGATAAACAGCAGCTTGTGAGCGTGGGCAGGGCAGGGTTTTGACCCTTACCGTTACGATGATCATGATCTTTGTGGCTCCGATGCAATGCTTGCTGATCATCACGATGAGGATAGATTCGGATAGATGCATTAGATCTAGGCGCTCGGCATTGAGCTTTTCACGGTTGTGATGCTAGTTGCTGGCCCGCATCCCTCGCATGCGAACGTGGGAAGGGGGGCACCTCGTACTGCGCAGATTTCCTGAGACAAAAGGAAGATACCGGGCAATTCGGTGCGCAACAGCGCGGTTAGATCGCGGCGCAAGTGTCGTGTCCGGGAGTCTCACACCTTGGCTGGGCACACGATCGTATCCCTGCACGCCTTCCTTAAAAAAGAAAAGTGTGCTTTTCTGGCTCCTGATCTTAGGTGGTCCTCACCGATTTGAGGGACCAAAAGGCCGTCGGGGGCCTGGAGCCGGCGGAGATCGCCTTCGGAGGGCCCTTCATTGCACGCGGCTACCTGGGAAGGACCGAACCAATGAGCATCAAAACTTCAGAGGTTCAGAGGTATTTCCATTTCTCAGTTTTAAGCAAAACATGCGGATGTGCTGAGAGCATCTGAGAGCACTCTTTTGGACAGCCTGTTAGTGTTGCCGCAGCTTTTCGTGTTACAGAGGAATTTGTCTCCTTCACCCGCGCAGGCCGGATCTGGATGCCAAAGCCTTCGTCAGTGACTTTACGGCCAAGCCTCACAAAGGTATTTCTTCCAATGGAGACTTGACGTCACATATGCGATGCAGATGGGGGAACTCACTTGTGAACAAAGCCAATCGGTGCGCTGGCCTAGGCCATCCTACCGTAGCTCTCCATGCTTTTTTGCGGATTCGGTGACTTCAGTGAACAGCGTGCAACTTGAGGACTCGGTGCCACAGAAGAAATTTGCAATGCCCCATTGCTTGGAAAGACGGATCTTAGGCTGCATTTTTTTTTCAGAGGCATGACATCTTCTGCAGCATGTGTTCAGCAAGGTATCCAATGCATCCAGTGGGTCGGACTCTACACGCAAGCAGCAACCTGACCGTCTCTACATGACAGGCCTGTGTGGCACGTTCGCATCAGGTTTGCACCCGCTTTGCAGAAGTTTATTGGTGGAGGCGATCTTGGTCGATGGCGCGCCGGTGGTGTCATAGATCTGCTCGGGCGGAAAGACTTCCAAGTGCGAATCCTGGAAGATTTCGCATTCGCACAGATAGGATCTGAGAAAGACAAAGCGGATCATGCTTTCTGCAACTGTAGGTCAAGCTGCGGGGCTTCCGCATTGAACTTGGAGAAATTGAGGCCTATGAACGAACAGTTTGCACTACTAGTAGTGCACAAGCGCCACTTGTGCATGTAACAGGCTGCTTGCCGAGCCGCGGGGGCACGAGCATCGGTCTGCCTGCTGCGGAAGACCAGCAATGGCACACAGGCAGTGGTAGCGATGAACATCCTTCGTCTCTCACTCCCCGCGCCATCTCTCTCTCTCTCTCTCTCTCTCTCTCTCTCTCTTTCCCCCTCCTTCCATTCCCCTGCCTGCCTCGTTCCCTTCCTCTGCCTCTCTCTCGCGCTCTCCCCCTCCCTCTCACTGTTGTCGGTATCTCACTGCAAGCGAAGTGGGGAATCCCAAATTCGACCTCGTGGGCGATCCCTCGAGGCACTGGTTGCCTACTATGAGCCAGGCCGGAGCTCAAGTCATGCTTTGCAATTCCTGCAACAGATTCAGCAAGAAATCAGCAGGTCAGGACCAAGATGTGCCGGAGACGGCGGTTCGCAAGTCCTGCCAGAAGTCGCTGCCGCCATACATGCAGCCGCCTGCTTGCACAGTTCATACCCTTTTCTTTCGTAGATTCCGGCCAGGCGCGGGGAATGGCAGGGCGGAGTCGTGCCGACTGTTGATAGCCGAGCTGCTCCTGCAAGTTAATGTGGCATGGACATCGAGGCCGCAGAGCATTGTTCGCATGGACAAGCTTCCCCGGAACACGAACGGCAAGATCGATCGGAAGATGCACTTTTGCAGCAGCTAATCCTTCCAATTGCAGGCAGCAAGCACGGGGGTTTCCGCCGAAGCCAAGCCGCCAGTCACGAAAGCTGCTGAAAACTTGCTCCGCCAGCTCCCCTTCCAGCGACATAGCGCTTTCGTCCCTCGCTGCGCGTTACAAGTATCCAGCGTATCTGATGTGTTTCTCCACCACCTTTTCCTTAAACCCAAGGCTGCCAGAGCCCCCTGCTGTGGTTGCAAGCCAGACGGAGGATGCTGCGCCAGAGACACCAGCAATGGCCTCGAAATGTCTGGACAAGAAGAAAGTTTGAGTCATGAAGCAGAAGACCCAGGTTCAGAAAACCACCGCAGCGGCAATTGCTGCCGTTCTAGGCACGAACTCCAAGCACCATAGAGCTCTTGTTGCACTTAGCGTAGAAGGAGGTGCTGTCGCTGTCCTTCAAAAGGCCTCCCCGTCGAGACCGTGCAGTTGGACTCTGACTTTCAAGAACTGGGAGGAAGTGGCATCCCCAGCCAGCTTTCAGACGAATGAGGGCATGGAAACGAACGGGTAATCTGATGGTAATCTGTTGAAATATGTTCTTTCTACCCTTGCTGCTCAGATAGCCTATTGATGGGGAGAGCCAGCTCTGCCATCAAGAAGGCCTTCGGCCTTGCCACCTTCAAAGGAACCACAGTGTACCAACTTGGCACAGTCCGACGTCGCCTACCCGCAAAAAGTCGGGCTTCTTGATTCGTCATGCTTCTTTGTGTCGAAGGTTCCTGCTTTGCACGCTAGGTATCGCGGCAGCGGTCGAAAGTCTCCTTTCCAAGCAAGAGGCAGATGCAGGCCAACTGCAAACAGAACCCTCAGGACTGCATGCGCAACCCGTCGTTGGGGCCCGCAGTTACCGCAGATACCGTTTGTCTGAGTTCGGGCCGGCATCTTGTGACCACGATCGAGTACCCATGAGGAGCCTTGGCACTGCAGCCGCAAAGAACTCCTTTCAGCTCCTCCTCACCATCGTCTCTTTTCATACAGTGCGTTAACGTGCTTTGCCTGGCTGTCCATCTTTCTGAGATATTCTGAATGTATTCTCTTCTGCCCCTGCCGGCGAGAAATGCGTTTCGTCCAAGGTCTTCTGCATGAACTTTTTGTTCCAGAGTCAGGCCCGCGCCTCGGTAGGAGGAATTCTATGTTGCCATTTGTCTCATGGAGGCCTGGTCACCGGTCTGGTGGGCAGCCTGGTTTATCTATGAGTTTCTCGATGGCACATGGATACCCTTGATCATTCTTGGTCAATGCGCTGCAAGGGTAAGCTGCACCACCAAAGCACAGCCGCAACCAGAGGGAAGAACATGTTTCAGTCCGCTGCTTGCTGTGCTGAGGTATCACGGGCGCACGGCGCTTTTCCTGTACCTCCCGTTTGCTGCCCTCCTAGATCTCGTATTTGGCTCAGTTCCGGCCAGCGCGCGCAGGGCATGTTGTTGTAAGTTAGCTTGTGCTTGTGTGTTGTCAGCGCGTGACTATGAACTGCTGTGGGGCAAGCTGTTGTTCGCCGATGATTAGTTGGATGCAGTCGGTCCACCTGATGCAATATGAAGAGTAGTAGTGAACGCTGCCCCGAGCTGGAAAAGTCAGCTTGCCGCAGGTGATGATGTTTTGTGCTGTAGTTCTGCTGAAGTGGTTGATCATCGGCCGTGTGAAGCCAGGCCGGTCCATGGGAGTAGGCTGCAGTGGGTTTTGGCAAGCCGCATGTCGATAGGGTTTCTCGTTCTCGAGAGGGTAACCCAGAGCTATGCCAGTATGACCAGGTACTCTGAACTTGTGGTCTGCAGAGCCACAGATGCATCTAATGGCTGCGTGTACTTCACAGATTTCAAGCTTGGTTATTGTTTGGATGACGGCGGCAAGGAGTACTATCGATGGTGGTTTGTGAACACGCTTCTGAACCACACCCTTAAGATGGCCATGCCTCTCTTTGCTGATACATCGATTGCCAGCACTGTTCTACGAGCCTTAGGCGGGCTCGCTTTCTGGACAAGTTGCTGTCGCTGCTGTCTAGGTCTACAAGATCCCAGGAGTCTAGGACTTTTCTCAGATTGACGCACCAATTGAATAGTCTTCTGCAGGTGCAAAGGTGGGTGCCGGCGCCAAGATCGGAGTCTTCGCTGTGCATGACCCAGACCTTCTGGAAATTGGTGCGAACGCGACAATCGGAGTCCTGGCTCATGTTTCGGGGCTTGCTGTTGGCGACCTCAAGAACCGCAAGTACATCTACTGTGCCAACCGCCTTTTGGTTTGCAGCCGCTCTAGTCAGTCATGGTCACCCTGGTGCATGGTCGAGGCAAGAAAGCCAAGCTGGCCACTTCCAGCGTGCTGCATGGCAAGGTCCACTTGGGCCCCATCCGAATAGGCGGAAAAGAGAGAGAGAGAGAGAGAGAGAGAGAGAGGGAACAGCTGCAGCAGGGACAACTGGCGAGGGTGGACCCGCACATATACAAAGCGGCTCGCGTCACGCCACTACGCGCCCAGTGTGCGGAGGGCCGCGACGCCCTTCAAGCCCCGAAGAAGAAGAAGAAGAAGCAGAAGCAGAAGAAGAAGAAGAAGAAGAAGAAGAAGAAGAAGAAGAAGAAGAAGAAGAAGAAGAAGAAGAAGAAGAAGAGAGAATCTCACGGTGACTGGATGCAGACCTGGACGCGCCCAGTGTGCGGAGGGCCGCGACGCCCTTCAAGCCCCGAAGAAGAAGAAGAAGCAGAAGAAGAAGAAGCAGAAGAAGAAGCAGAAGAAGAAGCAGAAGAAGAAGCAGAAGAAGAAGAAGAAGAAGAAGAAGAAGAAGAAGAAGAAGAATAAGAAGAAGAAGAAGAGCAGAGAGAGCGAGCGAGAGAGAACAAAACAAGTAGCCATTTTGGCTCAAGACTTGCTCAGACTGCTCAGCTGACCCACTAGGTCTGGTGGTGGAAATAATGCAAGCCTGAGGTGGTGTCGGATAGGCAGTGTGGATGGAAGAGTGCCGTTGTACCACAGGCAACCCCAAGCTGCTCTTGTTCCAACCTCACCGGGTGAGTCGATCAAGGGCGGTAAGGGCCGAGGGGAGTGCGCTTTGTACGGGGGCCAAACAAACCAACCAGATGGACTGTATCACGTGCGAGAACCCCACCAGGAGCCCAAAAGAGCTCACAAGCCTGCGAGGGAAGTGCTTCGGGTGAACTGGGATCAAGGCACAATAGGCGGGGAACGCAAGCAACCCGGTAAAGGAGGTTCTTGTGTTCAAGTCTCAGGAAGGCTGAGACTGTGGGCGTCGGATTCCCTCAAGCCTGGCAGAAGAAGTCGAAGAAGAAGACGAAGAACTAGAAGAAGAACTAAAAGAAGAAGAATAATGAGAATAAGAATATGAAGATGAAGGTGAAGATGGAGATGAAGATGAAGAAGAAGACGGAATAATCAGAGAGAGAGAGAGAGAGAGAGCGAGCGAATAAGAGAGAGAGTGAGAGCGAGCATGCAGATTGCTTGGGAAGCTTCTGGCGCAGAGCTGAAACATAGCAGACAACATCGAGCTTGAGCCTTATGCCACTTGTTTTGCTGTACTAACTTCACTCGGGGCTATTCGCGCTGCTCGAGGGCAAGAGGTGACGCCCCCGCCACCCTAGTCCAGAGGAAAGAAAGAGCATGTGCAAGAGAAGATCAGCCCCTGGCCTCATGGTTGCCAGAAGAGGAAATGCCCATGCTGGAGATTTGTGTTGGCCCTTTGCCAGGCGACCGAGCAGCTGTTGGCCCAACAGCAGTCCTGGCCCAGGAGCCAGCTGACATGGCTTAAACTGGCACCCATGCCCTGAGGCCTCAGGCCCCACCATGTGATTTGCCATCGGGTGCCTGCCAGGACACAGTGGTGCCGGCCGGCAAGGCCGTGCTGCCATTGTCGACGATGCCAGGCGACTTGGTAGAAATCGTCACCACGAGGTGTAACAAAGGTGACTGGTACCAGTTCATACCGACATTGTTGTGGCAGCTACATGCCTGGATGCTCAGCCCAGATCTCCCCCAAACCATGACCCTCCACATTTTCGAGCAAGTTTATCGTTCTCCGCACGCTCTTGAGGCTGGCACGGTCCGGTGGGCTCAGTGGCTTTCAGGGACGCTCAGCCGCCACGTACCTCTGTACCTCAGCCGCAACGGGGTCTTGATCTGCTCCCGCCTTGCCAGTATACGGCAACGATACATTTCAACAAGGTGGAGTTCGATCGGAGACAGAATCTCCTCCGTGTCCTGTTCGGCATGCCTGCCGTCCTCATGGCCGAAGTTATTCCGCACCTTCACCAGCACTCACGAGTCTAGGCGCATCTAGGCGCTGCGAGCCAAGCATGGAAGGGATGAGCTCATGCCGCTGAGCGCGATTCGCAAATTTGGACAGGAAGCACGTAATGCCAGAGCAGTGAGGCTTTGTACATAGCGCTCGAACTACAGAATCTGCCGCGCTAGCCAAGACAGCCAAGAGATGGAACGCGCATGCAACGTGGCAACGAAGGTACTATCTTACGTACTTTGTGCTGGTGTGGACGTACGATGGTTTATATGCCAGCGACAAGTACACAGCATTTGCCATCTGGAGTGTTTCGACACTGCACTGGGAAGTGTGCATGATGGATCAGCACACAGGCTGTAGCTGTGACACTGCATGTGAGAAGATGTGTGCAGGTTCTTTTGTCTTGGATCTACGCGCATCCAATGTGGCTCCGACGATGCACTTGGAATGTTTTCATTTTCATGGCATCGACAGGGGCACTCCTAGGGGTGCTTTTTTGCAAGAAACATGCAGGTTCTTCCGCCTCGTCGTGGTCATTTTGCAGAAGCGATTGCTGATAGGCTTGCGTTTCTTTGGTTCAGTGTCGCGAGATGTGATGAGCAGGCTGCAAGTGTGTCTCTGTGTATGCGTGTGAGCGCGTGTGCGCGTGTGCGTGTGTCCGTGTGTGTGTGTGTGTGTGTGTGTGTGTGTCTGTCTGTCTGTCCGTCCATCCGTTTGTCTCTCTCTCTCTCTCTGTGTCTGTCTCTCTGTATGTCTCTCTGTATGTCTCTCTGTCTGTTTCCGTCTCTCTGTCGGTCTCTGTCCCTCTGTCTGTCGGTCTCTGTGTCTCTCGGTCTCTGTCTCTGGCTGTCTCTCTGTCTGTCTCTCTGTCTGTCTCTCTGCCTGTCTCTCTGTCTGCCTCTCTGTCTGTCTCTCTGTCCGTCTCTCTGTCTGTCTCTCTGTCTGTCTCTCTGTCTGTCTCTCTGTCTGTCTCTCTGTCTGTCTCTCTGTCTGTCTCTCTGTCTGTCTCTCTGTCTGCCTGTCTCTCTGTTCCCGGTCTCGGTCTCTGTCCGTCTCTATCTGCCTCTGTCTGTTCCTCTCTGTCTCTCATGTGCGCAGGTGACTTTAGCACGCAGGGGCAGGAGATCAGCCATTGGAATGAGTGGAAACACTGGATTCACGCTCGCGCAGTTGAGTCGCACGATTTTGAGGACCGTCAACGTGGCAATGTGCATGCTAGGGGCTGTCGACTTTTAAGCTCCGATGATGGCCAGTGACACACAATTGCTTCTGCGCTGAAGAGCAGCTTGGCTTCATCGTAATTTTACGAGGATTTCATTGAGGGTGGGCGGTCTAACAACAACAGAAACCTTTTTACAGCAACAGAGGGAAAAAAACAGCAACTCTATTTGACCAAGCGGTAACTTTCTCGGTTTCTTCTGTCTCTGCTTGTACGATAATGAAGCTTTTGCCTCTCACTTTGCAATCCACATTTGGTTTGACGGCAGAGCACTTGGACTTGGATCCATCAACCCCGGGCTCGAACCCCACGAGTGCTCTTTCGGAGAGTCTCCAGATCTCTTGAAAGTTGTGTTGGGGGGGGCAGATCTCTTGAAAGTGTCTCCAGATCTCTTGAAAGTTGTGTTGGGGGGGCAGATCTTTCGGAGAGTCTCCAGATCTCTTGAAAGTTGTGTTGGGGGGGCAGATCTTTCGGAGAGTCTCCAGATCTCTTGAAAGTTGTGTTGGGAGGGCAGATCTCTTGAAAGTGTCATTGACACGAGCTTCATGAACTTGTGTGAAGTGCTGTGAACCGGGCAGGAGGTCTTGGAAGGTGACCTTTTTTAATTAACGGTTGTCAGTCGGGTCATGTTAAGACGAAGTGTTTGATGCAAATCGTCGACCGTGAGAGCCACGGTGGTCATGCCAGTCTTGGTCAGATTGTGTTGCTGCTCTTGCCCTCGAGCTTGTGTCAACCTGGTCTCGTACCACGGCCTCCGCCAACTCTACTAGCTTCTCTTGTGCCACCGGGACAACGACAATGGTTCCTTCCTCCGCTATTTCTGTACTGGCCTGTTCCTTTGGCTTCGCTGCTTTACAGCCATCGCTTTTTTGGGCTTCTATTTGTATTCCTGCCATCTTTGATGAAGGTTTGCCAGTACAATCAATTTTGCCCGCGAGTTCCTCTCGGAATGTTGCGTTGATGTTTGCAACGTTTGCAGTTTGCATCGTTGTTGAGGGAGGGTTCGATGGAAGGACGTGGCTCCCAACTGTAAGTTCGAAGTTCGGTGCCTTGTCTTGGTGTTTGGTATCTTCTGGCTGGACAACAGAAGCCGTGCCCCAAATGGGTGTAGGGCTTCTGATGTTTGGAGTTCGAATCCGGAACCCGGATGCCTAACTAACCCTCCAGGCCCTAAACCTAAGGCTGGCCAAGATTTTAGGGCTCAAAACCTGCGACTTGGATCTGAAACCCCTCAACCCTCTTATTCGCCTTATTACAAAGCAGTGGCAAGAAACTTAGAAGCGACGGTTGGACTAGTGATGTGGGTGGTGCTCGGGGCTTCCTTGAGCTCAATGATTCGTGCCCTTGGGCTTGTGCGCGAAGCTCCCGCGGGCCCTCATCTGAGTCACCCTGACCCTTGGCCACTGACGGCCTTATTGCTTTCCTGCTGGTATTGGCAGATACTGCATCGATCATCGATACTGGCAGGAAGCTTGCGAGATGTTTACCAACACAGAGATGCTCTCCTACATATACCGTGCGCTCGGCACCAAAGTTGGGAAGCGCGTTCAGATTGACCAGCCCCTCAGACGGCATATCGAGTTATGGAGCCACGTTGAGTTCATGAAAGTAGGACGGCTAAAGCTCCGTGAAGATGAGAGTGAGTAGTGGTGTCACAAAGACACCCCTGACATCCTTTCTTTAGTCAGGCTAAGCTTTGTGGAGAATGACTGCATCACGATCGATGACTACGTCGTGTTTGGCAGTGAAGTCATGCTGTACACAGACACGCAGGCGCCCTGGGTGTCCGAGGAGTACGGCAAGAAGTTGCAGAAGAAGCGAGGACTCCCACGAATGGCATTGCAATACGTGCGATACACGCCGATGCCCCTCAATGTCTTGAGTTCAACAAGGGTAATAAGGGCATGCTATGGCATGCTGCTGTGCCTTGTCCCACACCTACAGGATCCAAGCAACGCTACGCGGACATCCACATCTGCCAAGCAGCCAACGTTCTGGACCATTGCTCTCTGCTTCCAGGGGTTACGGTGGCAGAGCGTGCAGCTAGCCCAGAATGTGTGCAAGAAATGACAGCCACCAAACGATACAAAGACGGTACGTTGAACTTTCCTGAGCTCAGGCGGTGCTTGGCACATGCACACTTGCCTCTGCGGGCAGCCTCCTGGTGCAAGATCTGAAACTCTTGGACGCAGCATGTGAAGCTGTTGCTTATGCATCATTTTAGAGAATACATTCGTCACGGACGCGGCAACCAGAAGCTGAGGCTACTACCCCCCGCTTGCAATCCATTCTGGCAGCCAGCGAGGCCTGTGCGAGCTTCACTCATATGGGACTTCTGCGAACTCTGCTCACAGTCTGCTCATCTCTGCTCACAATGTTCTGCCCCGAGGCCGCTCGATGCATCTGCGGGACTACTTCGCCACTCCAGCCATGAGGGTCACCTGGTAGAAGTTTTTGAAAGAGCAGCACAGTGCAGCAGAGCGCAGCAGAGCGCAGCATAGTGCAGCTAGTAGGAGCGTGTGATAGCAAGCTTGATTGAGCAAAGCCATAGGCGTGCATGTTTCCTCCAAATCATAGTCGATCAGCACTGCTTCCGCAGTCGGGCTCGCTGAATGAGCGGGAAGTGCAGATGCCTCGCTCTTTCCAAAGACTGTGAAGGACCTGGAAGACAAAACCATGCAAGACCTCGACAGCCCTCTCACATGGTGGAGGCTGAGTCAACGACTGTTGTGACTGTTAAGAGCCATACCCACTAGGATTTTGCTAGTGAAGTGGCCGGGATCAGGTTCAATCTTGTGATACTTGTGGTCATTTTGCCGCTTGGCGGAAGGTAGTTGATTTCTGAACCGTCCCATTAAAGAAGAATTCTAGGGCTACAGGGCGGCTAGTTGGGTTTAGATAGGTTTGGCAATTCCAAGAGAGCTTGAAGAGTCGGGTTGAGTTGGAGAGACGAATTCCTTAGCGGACGTGCTCTCTCCGGCCCAGGATAGCAAATCCAATTCCAGAAGCCGCATGGGTTCTGACCTACTTTGGAGTGACGTCAATCTGGGACATTGACGACGCTGCCGGTCTGCTAAGACTGCTTTCGGGGTGATGTGTCGGCATGCAAGGCTGCTAGGACCGCTGGGGAGATCTCTCGCAAACAGATAGAGAGCGAGAGGGAAGCTAGCGATTTCACCGGCCAACCCAAGGATTGTTCGTGCACAGGGCCAACAGATAGATCGTGCGCGCACTAATGTTGGATGATGATCAGTGTAAACCACCCCTCAACAAAATGATCCCATCCTTTAGCGGGGGGGGGGGGGGGGCAATTTGAGGGTTGGGGTGGCGAGGCTGTCACAACAATCTCAGAAGGCGCCCCCAGGAACGCAACAGAGTACCGATGGGGGATGCTCGGAGTTGGACATCAGATTTGCGGGGGCGGGGAAATGGAAAGATCGCAGCCGGGTAATCCTAGTTGCCGCACAGTCTCCGCATTGAAGCCGACAGAGGCCAAGGGGCATGATTCGGCCAATCCGTGAACCATGCATGTTTTTCCACCGAGACTCATTTTGTTTGCTGCATCCGTGGTGTAAACTCGAAGGAGCTCAGGGAGGGGGAACGCGCGGTGAACAGAAGGGGATGTCTGATATCAAGCCCCCCCTAACCTCCGATGAGCCGCTGAGACAGTACGGCGGGCCCCCGAGGCCGGAGTGCAGCGTGTTGGGGAATGAGGTGTCTCAAACCCCCCACCTCACGTTGCCCCAAAAAAAAGGGGCACGCGACTGCGTGGGGGCTTGCCTCCAGAGAGACAGAGGCGGAGGCAGAGGCGGAGGCGGAGGCAGAGAGAGCGAGAGCGAGAGCGAGAAGGGAGAGGGGAGCTCCAGAGATTTCTAGGAGTACCAGGCCACAGAAACTCAAGAGATCTCTGGAGCAGCCTTGAGGGTGGGATAGTCACGGCTGCTGAGAGGGAGAGATACACTCTCCTCGTTCGACAGCCATCTTGAATTGAGTGCGCTGTCAAAGCAGTACGACGGCAGTGTCTTGTTCATCTAAGGGTTCCCTTTTGACCCTGTTGGTCCTCACTCCAGTTGCCGCAGCCCTACTACAGCGGATGCTTCTATCTGACTTTGTGCGCATCAGTGGCATGTCGCGGTTTCCCTGAAGACTGCTACAAGCTTCGATTGCAGTCTTGCCTTTCAGTGTTCGCATGACCAAGGTTTACAACGTGATAGAATTCATTCTGCTGCTTGATTCCATTTGGTCATATTTCCTTAGGCTGTAAGACCACAGCTCATTCTATTTACAAACCTTCAGAGGTTACTTGCCAACATTGCGCTGAAATGGATCATCGTTGGCAAGTACAAAGCAGCCTGACCGTTTTCAGAGGGCCTACAGTGAAGTGCAGTCGGGGGGCTGCCGATGGGAGTACAAGGAGCAGGAGGGGGCTGACGACCTTTTTTGTGTGAACTCCCCAGCTAGAGATTACGGTAGACTCCGAAAGAGCTTTGCCTGAATCATGCGTGCCAGTGGTCGTGCTTCTCCAGAAACGGCCAAACTGCTTCCAAGGCTGGAGAGTACAAGTTTTTTGGCAGCTACCACGTGGCCAAGCTGCCTTTTCGTACTCTCTTCCCCCCTTTCATATCTCTTTCGTCTCTCCCTCTCTCTCACTCTCTCTTCCTCGTTCGCTTGTCTCTGCCTCTCCCTCTCTCTCTCTCTCGCTCGCCCTTCCTCCATCTCCCTCCTCTCTCTATGATTCTCACGCTCTCGCGTTCCGGCCAAAGGGCTTAGCAGGAACTTGATGCTCACCTGTGAGAATCTAAGATGCGATGGATGATTATGATGATCTGTGGATCAGGCCAATCTGCCTAGGAGCAGGCTTTCATACGAGGCTTTTGCAGCAGCAGGGAACAATGGGACACGACCCCGTGAGGCATTTCCGCGCTTCAGGATTGCCTTCACGGTACCATATTCGAGGCGCCTGGTGACTCCTCGTGAAGTGGTTCTCTGCAAATCATGATTGTCCTTTTGTAGGATCTTCTGCGAAGTTGTCTGGTGAGGTGTGGGTTGCCCGGGCCTGCGGTGCCAAGGTCGGCAAGGACCTTTGCCAACCCTTGAGGCAGTCTCTCGATGTAACTATGGAACAACAGCCCATACGCTTTGTCAAGGGTCTCGTGCAAAATCTACGTGCCCCTTTCCTCTAGCCTGCTAAATAAGGAGCATATGTACGTTTCACCGCAAAGCAGCGCTTTGTGAAGGATTGCTACTTGGCAGGGCTTATGGTCGAGTACGATTTGCTGGACATAGGCACCGGTGCCTTGCCCCTTGCGGGTATAGCGAGGAAAGTTGCCCGTGCGAAGCCAGGTGATCACGTGTCCATCGGCTCTGGGTTTTGGCCCTAGTGTGGACTATTGCGGATTTCTTCAGAAAGAGACATTAGAGCAACGGCTCAGCTGCGTGAAAGTTTGGGGTGAGGTTGGTCTCTCTGAATCATTGCTCGTGACAAAGGTGCGATACTACCGGTCACACTGTAGAGAACATGGTGATCAAGCTCGCTCCGACTAGGCTTTGTGAGCTTTACCATCATAGATTTGCAAAAAACTGCAAGACAACAGTGTCATGCAGATTTGGCGCAAATGCATTGATCAGGATAGGAGATGGAGCAGCACTTTTGCCAGGCAACTCGGCTGCCGTAAAAACTCTTCGGTAACGTACTCTGCTCGTGTACACATGGTCACGAACAACTCTAGCATTGGATGCCCAGGTCCAGTTGCGCGCTTGGGTTTTCTTTGGTTCCCGGATGTTGTTACAGGCGATTAGAGCCGGTGACAGAGTCACCGCCTGCAAAGTGCTCGTAAATTTTGATAGAGGCAGATGTCGTCGCTGGCGTAATGATAGAATGTGCCGCTTGTAGAACCTGCGCAAATTCGCCATGTGAAAGCACCCTAGCAAACGTTTTGGTGACGAAAGTTGCCGCTTGTACAACCCGTGACCTTGAGGTGTATCAAGTTATGTCGCGTGAACAAGCGGAACGCGCAGTGGAAAGTCGTACTCGTCGATCGCTCACGCATTCACGCACATACGCACGCACACACTTGCCTGTTGACATGTGGAGGAGTTCGCCGGTCTTTAATTTTGCAGTTGTCGATCTCTCGCGCCCGATACTGCCTGAATGAGACATGCTCCCACCATCTGCATTTTAGAAGGTATACAAGGTAGGCACTCGTCTTGACACTAAAGGTTGGAGGTGGGACGGTCGGGTCATACTTGTCATGTCAAAGACATAGGCCAGATCCCTGAGTATAAAACTCCGACCTCCTATGGAACTTCCATCCTGAACTCGCCAGGCCTTTTCAGGCCTTTGGTGGCCCCTTGTGCTCCTTCTGGAGCCTTTCAATATCTCCAAACTGTCGGGGTGCCCCTCTGGGTGCCCCTCTGGGGCCTGTTAGGTTTCTGGGACGTGTGCTCGGAGGCCTCGTTTGTGTGCACACACACGTTTGAACAGCAGCATTTTTTAATGCCGAGATCCATCCGCTGCGTGTTTCCTGTTCTGATGCTTTCCCTCCAGACGGCTAACAAAATCCAATGCCATAGAATCCACAAGAATCCCAAAACAGAAAACCCAAAAAGGCTCAAACTGAAAAACACAAAAGCACCACAACCCAACAAGCCAAACAAACAAAACCAACAGCAAAACAAAACAAAAAGCAACGAACCACCAAAAGCAACATTCTCGGGAGCTTTTGACGGCCAGGGCTACTCTCAGTCCTGTTTCCAGACAATTGGTGCTTCAGTGTTGGACTAAAATCACTTCGTGGAATTATGGGGTTAGTGAGGTGCGATGGTACGTTAAGCTGACCCCAGCCACAATGCGCAAGCTCACAGGCCGATGGGCGAGAATTGTTGTGGAGGGACTCAGACTCAGGGCATCGAAAAGATGAGCAGAATGACCGAAGAAATGCATGCTCGTGGTTTTCGTACTCTCGGTTGAAAAGGAGCCATGCTTATTCTTAAGAGGAAGCTGCGTCTTTCCTTCGCAAAAAACTGTAGGGTGGCTCGTGTATGCGCTTGCAAATTCTAGTCAGGACGAACATGTTTAGGATTATATTCTTTGATTGCAGCTCGCCCATGGTTGGTAAATTGTGAGGGCTCCATTTCTTGTTTAGAGCAGAGCGGCCTCCTTCTTTATTCTGAGCAACTTCTTGTGTGCAAGGCAATCTTTTCATTTCAACAACTAGATTCTGCTTGAGCATCTCGACCAAAGAGAGTAGGGTGGCTTGGGGGCCTCCTGTACTGAATAAAAACGGATGGATGGGCTTAGTCGGCAGATGGTTAAGGATGTGTTATATAGTAATCAGGGAAATACGTGTCGGGGCTTTCTTAGTATGAAACAACACGGCATTTGCCTCCTAAATTTCTTGAAGGCTCTCTGTACGAAGAGCAGCTGTTTCATTTTTCTCAAGAACAGAACCTTTCTGGTTCTCATCGAAATTTTGCAAGACGTCGAGCGTGGACCGGAAAGTGGTGAAGGACAGTTACTGCGACCGGCTTTTGCAGGAACATTCCTTCGCATATCGTTCGCTGTTCATAACGGTCCAGCGCCCCCGCGTGCTGATTATGGCACATGTACACCAAACGTTATACAATGTTATACAGAAGCCTTTACTCCACCCAGTCTTGTTTAGTGGAATATTTGTCCTATTATTAAAAGACTTCATTGTTCCAGAAGTTGGTTTGATTGCAGTGTTAGTTAGCATCTATGAAGATAGCAGCGACGCAGCGCATGGGTTTCGGTTTTCAGCTATTTCTCCTCTGGTTGCAGACTTCCCTGCGTATCAGGATCGTTTGCGATGCCCGGTTCCGTGGTGGAGGATGAGGCCGGATGAGACGAGACACCGTGGATGCCACACGATGAGCTGGACCCCTGTGAGGCTGTACTCATGGAACATACGCAGGTTGTTGCCTCACAGATGGTTGGCTTCTGTCCCCGGTAGCCGCTGCCTCCATCCAAGAACCTAAGGTGCTCAAAGGAGAAACAGTGCCAGCAAGGGAGGCGCGTGCGATTCCATTTCGAAGCGTTGCGGAGCGTTGCTGGTTCGCATCATTTGCCCACTTGCACCCATTCTTTGCCTGCGTTTCACTACCAGACTGCCCTGCCGTGCCTTCAGGTGCTTAAGTAGGCTTGTTTAGGCCTCTGGGCTTCTTGCGGAAGTGTTCAAAGAGGTTCGGTCGCAGGCAATCTGCACTCATTGCAGGTATGGGCCGGCATGCCTGCATCTGGCTGCCAGCCAACTGCTGGGACTGGTGCCAGAGACTGAATCTGCTTTCTAATTCATGCCGGAAGTGCGACAAATTCACAAATTTTCCTTCGCTTAACACTTCTGCAGACGGTATCATGTCTTTCTTGAAGCAGTGACGTTTCCTGACAAAGACTGACTCGTCCAGCTGCCAGAATGCTCGCACAACTGAACAACTGGCTTGTGCGAGCATCTCTTGCTACTTGAGGCTTTGAGAAACTTCAACGGCTAAGCAAGTACAAGCAGCATTCATGTTATTGACACAAAGCCTCAAGCAACTCCAAAAACTTAAATAAACCATAAATAAATTTCCTAGCTCGGAGGCAGAAAACACTTTTGCCTTCCCAATTTCAACCGTGCTCAAGATACGTTCTGCTTGGAGACTCCTGTTATGGTGACGTTCAAAACGCTATGACGCCGCACATGTCCGCGTTGCGAGAGGCTTTTATCCGAGTTTTCTAAGCTTTCTACAGTCACAGGTCTCATACAAAGAGCAAATCCATCTTTGTTTTGTGATGTTGCTATGTACTATGGCTTCGTCCGCAGCCATGCAGCAATCAAGCTATGGCCCAAAGCCAAATGAAAGAATGGCCCCGGCGGAGGCAGAAATTCACCTTGCACCTGCGCACAAAAAGAGCCGCTGCCCTGTGCAGACTGATGTCTCCGGCGAGATCGCCAGTGAGCAGATTGCTGTCCAGCCAGCTTTGCAGCTGACTCCAGTGGGGGTCGGCACCTTATTGTACCACATAGCTATGGACAGCTTTCAGGTGACCCAGTGGTGTCCCTGTTTGCAACTCCCTTTGGTCCTCCTTGGGTATTCAATCGGCACATACTTGGTAAGATGCCACGGCTGTAGAGACCGCAGCAAGACTGGCTTTTCTTCCACCCCCCCCCCCCCCTTGGCCCAGTCCTGCATCCCAGTCTCCATCCAAGTGCGCACCAGGTTAATCGGCGATGGTTCCTACAGTGTGCAACTGTGGGTTAGGTGTTTCCATGTGTTTCGGAGCCAAGCGGGAGAGGAGGTTCCAGTAAAGAAACACGGCTAGCGGAGCTGTGCAACTTCCGAGCTGCCACCTGTGGCATTTTTTGAGATACCCTTCGCATCGGAGTAAGGCATCCGGCAAGGCCGCTCAACCGCCCCCCTCCCAAGAAAGGGATGTTGTCTGCTCAAGGCAGGTGTTTGTTTTTTGCGCCACTTCTGCTCAAGTAACAGCCTGGCCAAAAATCTGACTTCAAACCGGAGATTTGCTTGGAATACTTTTGGACCCCCCCTTCAGAGGGGATGCTTGCTTTTGTGAGCATACTGTAAAATCACTGAGGCCTGGGATGGCACGGTCTTTCGCCTCAGCACCCTGACTTGAAATTTATGGAATCATGCCTTCGCCCCGATGTTAGAAAATTGCAACTTTCGCAGTTTTCGGTGCTTCTTCCGGACTGAAAGAAGTGCGCCCTTCCACAGGGTCCTTCCCAATCGTGTACAGGCCCGCCGCTTAGTCAAAGCTGTACGTGATTGTCTGTGTGCAACGGTGTGTAAATGTGACGCCAAACCGTGCAACCATGTTATGCCTTGAGGTGGAATCTGCCAGGTCAGTTGAAGCCCCAGCCGCTTCCTGCAACGACTTCTCTTGCTGCTCTGTGCTTGTGGGTCGCCTGAGTCGCACCTGCATGCGCCTGTCGCACCAAGTGGCACCAAGGCGAGATTCTGGTCAGGTTGATGGCGTACCCCGGAAGCATTCGGAAGCATCGGTCAGCATTGTGTTCTGCAGCTGGCATTTGGCATCTGTACGTAGCACTTTGTTGCACTCTTGGGTTGGCAAGCTGCCGAACAAAATGGCGAATCTGGTCCTTAGCTTTGATTGGTTCTCCCAGCAGCCGCATGGTCAAGTCATGTGTAAAAGTTGGCAACCCCGATGTCCAGCGCAACAGTCTCGGGAAGCCAAGCCATGCCGTTTACTTAAAAGCAGGTGTCATTCAAACACCTTCAGCATCTGATCTGTTGGCAAACTACGTAAGGCTCTACTACATGACTTAGCCCAGTTTAGTTGAACACCGCTGACAACTGGAAGAGAAGAATTGCATCAACTCAGAGTTGTCAAACCAAACAAGCGAAAACATGGCGCAGCGCATGGACACCATGACATCGCTGGGCGGTAGCACAGCCCAGAGTGGCATCCCTCCATTGTCCATGCGTTCGCTTGCCGAGTTGCAGCAACTCTGTATGAGAAGACATGCCTTCGTTGTGCAACTTGAGCGTGAACTGGCCGCACTGCGCCAGCCATCAGACCTGGAAGCGCGCGTGGAAGCTCTTGAGAAGGTTGTGAAGCTGGGCCAACAGATTGGAAGCGTGGATGATGTCAATGCCAGCGGACAGCACGAGCTTCTGCAGCTTGTGCGGTCAATGAGAGGGGCGCTCTCTTCTTGAATGAAGCTTTGTTAGAAGAGGCCCAGAAGTGACAGAATACGTCGATGGCTGCACCGCTGAAAAAATCTTGTTTTCCAAAGACGTCTTTGCTTACATGAAGCAGGGCGTTTCAAGTATAGAAACAGCTACAAAAAACCGCATGCTGTTTGCTGTTGCCACCACGCTGATCTGCCTTTGCGCAAGGTCCACTACAGACAGTCTATGGGAAGGCCCTGATCTGAAGTGCCAGTCTGGGCTGCCTGTTTGGGTGTTCTTCTGAGTCTCACTCGCCTGAGGATGGTCCTGACGTATCCCTTGATAGACAAGAACGTCGACTTGGATGAGGACGACATCAAGGTCAAAGACAGTGAGTTGATTCTTAGATCAATTCATGGGCTACGCTGGAGCAATTTGTATGACAGGTGGAGATGTCCTGCTGGCAGCTGAAAGTCTCCCGCAAAGGAGGTCAGATGCGGCATGCTTCACGACGGTACGATGCAGCACAGCAGCAAAGGATTGAGGTCACAGAGCACTTGACCATGCCTGACAGCGCAGGCCACACAATCTCGGAGCTGAGCAAGGACTACAACTGAGCATACCACTGGTCAGAGAAGTGTTCTGATACTGTTATGTCTGATAGGTCATGCAGAAGGGCTTTGGCACGGCTCATAGACGCCGACGTTTATCCTGAAAACCTGTCCGCAGGAAGTCTATGACGACATTCTTCGGGATCTGTCTTGGTGGAAGGCGCGCTGAGTTTCGGAAAGTGCTGCCGGTGGCACCACTGAAAACTCTGTGGCTGCGTGACACACACACAATCGTGCAGATCATATAAAGGCCATCTGGCATTAATGATGCGGGCAACTGCAAGGTGGACAAGGTACAAGAGCATTCGCAGGAAAAGTCTGCACCTTGGTAACGAGTGCTTGCTGGGCTGCAAATGCGCAGTTTCTTTGCAAGTGGTGACATCTTGCCTGAACTCAAGCAGACTTGGATTTCCCTGGACAAAGCGAGTCTATGGGGGTCTATAGCATACGGCCAGGGCTCTGTTCATCTACCTCGCGAAAGCACGCCACCGGTCCTGGACAAGCCCTTGGTACCCAGGAGCAGGGAACGTTCCGTAACATGAGAGATTGCCACCATGTAAGTTTGTGTTGAGGGGCCATTAGGGGACGTGTGTTGACGGCCCTGGCGAGCTTTCAGGCGCGTTGAATCCGCACAAGAAAGGTATCTTTGCTTGGAAGGAGAACCAGGCGGATCGGTGCGTGCACATGCTGTCATGCCTCATGATATGTGCCTTCTCAGGCGCCGAAGGGGATCCTCAAGGTGACGACTCCCCGTATGTTTCTGAATGTGCTGAGGGTCGTTGATGTCGAAGGATCTGAAGATCGATGTCGAATCCTACAAGAACATCGAGCCAGGAGAGCCAGAGGACGGTGGTAGTCGACTTGCCAGGCATCCCCATTTTCTGAGAACACAGGCTAAGATGGCTAAGCTCTCAGGACTGGAACCATGAAATCAGCACGGCAATGACTCCGGAGCCTCTAGCCGAGAGTTGCTGCACTTTTTGAATAATCGGGAGTGATGCCTCATACATGCTGAAGCGAACAAACGAGGCAGATGTGCACTGGCATTAATGTCAACGAGTCAGAGGCATGCGTGCAGTTGGCTGGACACTTGGGATTGGGCTGATGCCCTCCTCTCCCCGCTGTGTGAGATCACTTGAATGAAATTGAAAGGGTCAGTAGATGGACCAAGTACTTGCCCAGAAGCAGTGCCGAATGCCCGCTCTATCCCACACTCCAACGAGGTCATCCATCTAGATGAGGAAGGTCTGGAGAGCGCCACAGTGGTTCAGCTGATATTTCCGAGACCCAGATTCGTTTGGAAGACTCCAAATCTGAAGGCCCGGGTGCCTTTGGAAGAGGTCTTTGCTGCCGATATTTCAGCTGAGACGCTGCGGCCTCAAACCCCAGGCTGATGTAGACTGATGTTTCGGTTGTCCATTCCGCAAAGTAAGTGCTGCTCTTCAGTTGTCGGCCCAGGCTGAGCGTTTTCTTGCGCGGGGACAGGCCCCTCAAGTTGATGGAATCTGTCCCGATATTAGTAAAGGTATCAAAGTTGAGCTCCTTGTAAGTCAGCTGCTCCTGCTTGCAGTTTCAGCATATGCGCGGGGCGCTTCACTGGCAAAGTAGTGCCGGAGAAGTCGACTTGGCAAATTACCTCCGTGTCTGGGCAGCAAAGATGCTCGTCTTTTCGGCCTGCAAAATCTCGTACCGAACAGAGTCATATCTGCACTGTCCACACTCGATAACCTTGTCGATATCTTCCGTACTGCGGGTCTTCACAGTTCTCAACATGCCTTCGACGCGCCTCCAAGAAAGCCAGCATCTTGCAGAAACCTGTTCTGAAAGAAGTAGAGGCTCCGAATACAACAGCTTGCTAAGTGGGTCGTTTTGCTACCAGGGGGAAGGCTTTCTTTAAATTTGTGACGCGGTTGCGCCTTGAGTCTTGACTTGTCTTGAAGTCGTCAGGGCTATTTCCATGTAATCGTGGTCATGTCAATGTGCTAGCAGATTTAGTTGTCTGGACACCGAGTTGCTAGTTGCGCACCAGCTGAGCCTTCCAAGGTTCGCAGGAGAAACCTGCCAGAGGCGGGAAGTTGCTGACGTGGAGCTGCAGTCGGGGAAGATGGGCACCTCTCATCACCTCTCGTTTCGGCTACCATGCAAACCTGCCCAGGGCTGCTCTGTGAAGTCTCCGGCCTTCTACAACCCCGCTCTGAAGATCACGCTGGCAAAGGCCAAGCCACGGCCGTCTTTCAAGTTGAGGTTGCCTTTCCTTGCTCCCAGGACACCGAAAGTCGTGGCAGCTGGGATGAAGTGTTCCAGGCTCCTTCGCAGCCACTTCTTCACGCATAACTCGTTCCACAGGGAACCGTTCGTTGCTGCAGGATTTTCGGTGCTGTCCCTTCGGACTGCCTCGAGACCGTATTGAATGGGATGAGAGAGCAGCAATCTCAAAGCAAAGCGTCTGCTTCAGTCGCCATAAGACCGTCTTGTGACGGCCCCATATGTTGCACGCATTGCACGGCCAACGTTACGGCGCATCTGGGCCACACCATCCCAGACACGATTCGCTTCGATCGGCCTGCAAGCATCCCTCAGTAGTTCCCCAAGTACCCTGAACCTCAACACGCTGCGTATCGTCAGCCGGCCCAAACATGCCACCAGGGTGTCTCAGCCAAGCAGCATGCAACATCATCCCTCCGACGTCTCACTGCTTCATCTGCAGCGAAGCAAGAGCACATTGGAGTCGCTTAACAGACATTGGAGTACTAGTGTAGAATAGTGTAGACAGCTCTCTCTGAGCAGGCCTGATTAAGGCCTGGCAAAGTGTCAGTATAGCCTAAAGGTACTGTCTGATAACGTGCTCGGTTTTTTCACAAGCAGTTTTGGCCTGCCCAGGTCAGAAGATGCTCAGTGCTCTCCCCCAGCTGTCCGAACAACAAGGCCTGACGTCCCTACGATCCCTACCCTTCGGCCCAGCAACAAGCACTTTAACTGAAACACAAGGTTGGCAAAGCTCAGCGGGCGCGAGATCTTGTCCAAAAGGCCAGGCGCACATCCGAGTGAATCTACACTCACATGGGCACATTGTGTTGACTCTAGCAGCATCTTCTGAAGCCTTGAGGTGGAGACAAGCCAGGATTTGCTTCTGAATCGTATCTCGGCCGCAAATGGCAACTGTGGCTCGAGAGTTGTGCATTCCAATCTCTTCTGCACCTTTCGCCGAATATACGAGCTGAGCAATCGGCTTTGTTGACAAGTGAAGCATGTCAGCCCCAGCTTTTCTTGCGAGAACCGTGAAGACCGTCTAGGCGTCATTCTGCTATTCCACTTGGAGGACTGGACGTAGACGAGAGATGACGAGAGCTTTTGTCACACGCGTCACACCTTTTTTGTCACACCTTTTTCACATTCTCAGTTGCACATTTGCGCACATCCCCGCTGCCTGTCAGAGCATTGGAATCTCCAGGACAAGCTGCTGCAGCTCTGCCAAACACACAGACTTTATCTGCATGACTTATTCTCAATGCGGGCACGCCTTCGCCCTCGCTTGCCCTGCAGTGAAGTTTACACACTTGCTGCTGATGAGGCCTTGACTGTCACATAGACGGAAACTCTGTAGCTTCGCAGTGGAGGGCAACCGATACGTGCACCTACCCTTCGTACGTGCATCATGAACTTTGTCGCGATTTGGGGTCCTGCTTGGTTGGTGCCTGCAGCCATTCGAGACAAACTGATGGCTGATAAGACGAGCTCACAACCAAGATTGCTGAAAGAGGTATTAGCTACCTTTTTTTCAGCGACCTTTGGAAAGCGATTGTTCGCAGCATCCTTTGCATTGCTTTAGCATTCGTGGTTGTGGTGTGTCCACAACAGTCTGCGATGTCGTGCGATTCCTACGATTCCTGCACCGCAGCTGGCAGAAAGATCGACCTGCGTCGCCGATGCTCACTGCGACTGCCTCTAGTCCGTTGGGCCCTCAAGCCAAGACGAGTGTGAGATGTTGAGAAAGATTGTACCAAGTGGGCATTTCCTGCACAACCCCGGGCGCGTGAATTGAAGATGCTTGAAGATGCTTGAAGATGCTTGAAGATGCTTGAAGATGCTTGAAGATGCTTGAAGATGCTTGAAGATGCTTGAAGATGCTTGAAGATGCTTGAAGATGCTTGTCGGGAAAATGTCTGGGCTGCGCAGTCGGCTCGATGCAGGAAGCCAAAGATGCTGGCGAGGCTCTGGCGTCCACCTCAGCTTTTTGGTGTCCCCGAGTGGACTCGTGCGTGGAGAAGAGAGAGCTTCGCCACGCTTCGCACATTTTTGATCTTTTGAAGGCCTGCATTCTGTGTCGTGGTCCTGGTCGGCACCTTTGCCATCGCAGTCGGCAATGCTCGAGTTCAAGACTGGAGTTGCTCTTGGACAACTGGGATGGCGCACAAGCCATGACTCATAGCGCGACAGGCGGTATTCTGTTGATCTTAGGTTCTCTTGGAGCGAGTTGGACGCCGGAACAGGGGCCTCCCACAACCATGGCCCCATCCGCAAACCAGGGGTATCTGCCGGCCAAAGAAGAGGTTGGCGCTCAGCACATGTCAAGAATGTATTTAATTTAACAAAGACTTGGAAAGGAGCTAGAGCCCCGAGTGCTCGACTTCAGTCAGTATTCACTGGCACATTCTCGTGTTGTGACCATTCGCCTGCGATGTGCGTCACTGCAAGCCCTCGAGCAAGAGCCTAACCTACCCAAACCTGAGGGCAGCCTAACCCAGGTACAAGTCTAAGTCTCGTTGCTGTTTTCGCATCGCACGATATACGCCGGACAGTGGCCAGGTCCGTGTTGAGCAGATTGTCCGCGTCGCGCAGATTTGCAACCCGCGCTTCTTTGGAGCTGTTGGAGATGGCAAGACCGACGATACAGACGCCTTCCGCTCAGCTTTGCAAAGCTGCAGCTCCATGGCTGAAAGTTTGGCTCTACGAGCAGAGTCCTGAGAATATGCTTCCTCTCCCCGTGTTCCTCCCCTCCTCTTAAAAGAAGAACCTTTGCGTACTCCCATATGTGCTCACCTGAAATTTGCTATTTTCGCAGATCCCGCAAGTCTGGGAATCTGGCAAGTTGAGATTACAATCTGGGAAGTTAGGGTGAGCAAGCCCGGGAATCCAAGAATGTAGTAGACGACACATAAGCAGGTCGTAAGTGTACATGTCGCCGGTAGTCGCCGTAGCTGTCTTGCCATTTAGCTCATTTAGTTCAACCCTTGTTGACCAAGTTTAATCTGTATTAGCTCATGAAACTAATCTAGCAAACGTATATCCATATGAAAACGAGTAACCTCGCTACATCATTTACCGTTTGACTCGTTTGAATGATGCAGTCAGGGGTGACGTGCATTGTCAAATGTCATCAAACTATGATTCCATTTCAACAGTATTTCCACAGGGACGGGGGCGGGGGGGGGGGGGGGGCGTCACAAAACTTGGCAGGGGGAAGGGTTGGGTTAGGGGGAAGGAGACGGGGATCCGTGTCTGCTTGTTCCAAAGGCTTCTCGGCAGGAAGCCGAGGCGAAACCAGCCTGAATGCTTTCAAAGGTGCTTGTTATAATCTGATTCGTCTAGTCACTTAATTGAGCCTTAATTCTATTGGGGTCCTTTCCTCATTCCAATCATTCCATTGTAGAATGAATTGGATTCGCTTGATTTAGCAAACGAAATTTGGGTTGAAACGTTGATTTCGGCTGCTTTAGGCGGCTGACGAATCATTTGACCATTTGACAACCTTGAAACCCAAGGGATGCATGAGTTGATTTTGGTTAGTTTCTCTTCTGCGCCATGCATGCGTGCCCCCTTAACTCTTCACTGTCCCTCACTGTACCTCCCGCTCCAGTCCTGCAGAGTCGTTCTCTTCCCCTTGCATGCACCCTCAACTCCGGACTTCCACTCTCCCCACGAGCGCTAAGGTGCAAATCGATCCATGGAGGAGCGGTTCACACTGGAGATTCTTTCCTTGCAAAGCTCGAGCCATGCATTCGGTACTCACATCTGCCTTCAGCCTAGGAATGAGGAACTGCTTTCCCTTGTTGTCGAGCGCATGCGTCGCTCTATTGTGCATTCTTGATACCTTAGGATACCAGCGGGAACGTTTCTCATTGGCTCCGTCAACCTTACCAGCAAGATGACACTGCGCTTGCTGAGAGGCAGCAAGCTATTAGGAGCCACTCGCCTACACAATAAACCCGTACAAGGCATGCCACAACGACCATCAAACCTTCGCAGGTCTCATCGCCGGAGTCATACCCATTGCTTCCTGCTCTCCCCAGCTACGGCCTGAACCGTGACTGGGCTTTGGATCCGTACAGACGGCTCCTTGGCTTGGTCTAGTTCATGCAGTTCCGACCTAGAAACTTGAGTTTCTTGTCTGCTGTGCCTGTGGCCGGATGGACCATGCTCGGGCCACGCAAGGCACTCGGCGCTCCTCTGCGGCTACAACCTGTCAGATGTGATAATTGAGGGATCTGGCAACTAGGTTGCAGAATGCGTATGGTTCCCGGCTTTTTGTAGAAATTGTCATGCGGCTCGGCTCCACTGCAGGGTATGGGTCCCTCCTTACTTGGGGGGTCCCTCGAAGGTCTGTGGGGCACCCCTGCCTTCCCCACTTTTCAAGGTGGGGCCAGTGGCCTCGGCGGATTTTCGGTAGGATGCAGGGAGCCATGGGGAATTGGAAGGCGCATCGGCCAGTGCCAGATCCAATAAAGGATGGTTTTGGCAGTCAGACTGGAAGAGGGGGTTGGGCTTGTGGGAACCTCGGGAGGCTCAGACTTGCAAAGCTTCCGGAGACCCTGCGGGTTGCAGCTTTTTGTTCAGCTAGCAAGCTTGTCAGCCTGCACATGCACGTGCATCCTCTTGATTCAGTTACAAGTTGCGCCCTTCGGAAAGGTGCTGGCGACGGGGAAGGTGTTGTTGATGGTGATGGCAGCTGGTGGTGGTCACGCTTCAGCAAGACACAGCCACTGGCAAATGGACGGCCTTCGCTCATTCAGTTCATGTATTGCACCAACATTACTATTCGCTTCATCCGCCTGCAAAATCCGGCCTTTTGGAACACGCACTTCTATGCCTCGCAAAGCATTCTGGTGCCTCAGCAACATTACATGCTTCCTGAGCTCATCTTTACACTCGTGCTGATGCAGGCCCCTGACGTGTGATCAGGTGGAGCACGTCAACATCAGTGCGCCGTATGAATCGCCAAACACAGATGGAGTCAACTTAGACCCCTGGCAACAGATCGAGGTGATTTTGCCCATTTTTGCCAAGGTCCACCGGGTCAGGTCATGGGATGGTAGGGGAGAGGCCAGATGAGGCCAGGATGCTTGAGGCATAGGCAGAGGGCACTCATGGCACAGTCTCCCTTGAGATCCACTATACGGGGCATTGCGCCTTCGATTTTGCCCTGAAATCTGCTTCGCGGAATGGTCCAAGGATTCCGTTGTTAATGCCATTGTGCGCAGTAGCGTGGCAACCTGAGTTTTTGAATTCTTCTTGCTGTTTGATAGCTCTCGTCGTGGGGTTTGTTTTGAAGAAGCCATGCCCAAAGGAGATCTCAACAGGGGATGACGCTATTGCGATAAAGAGCGGGCTCAATCAGGCAGGCATAAAATTTGCCATGCCCAGCACTGGCCTTACGAGCTTCCAGCTCAGAGCTGCGTCTCGCGTGTCTCACGTGTTCAATCGATGCCTTCGCGCGTGCTTGAGATTTCCCGGCCACGTGCACGCCAAGGTGCCCACATACATTTGCATGACTTGATTATCCATTCAAAATGTCTCTCAGTGGGCAGCGAAATGAGCGGCACCGGCCTAAGCTCGTTCACTCTCCTTCCCAAACGCTTTCTGCCAGTGCTTTCGACCTGGTGGTTCCTACGTTCACTCCTTCGCCTTGGCATCCGCGAGTCCATGCGAGTCCACTGCTCACAGGCGGCATCTACGATGTGCGCGTCGAAAATGTCAAGTTTGGAGACAGCCGACCTGAAAACCTTTGGCACGGCATCTTCATCAAAAGCTCTAGGCAGGGCTTGCCCTGCAGCCACGTTGAAACTCGTGAAGCCATGGGCTTGGCTCTTGCAGGTGGCGTGGGGGAACAGTTCGAGACCTTTCGTTCCAGAACATCCGCAGCGTCGCCAGGCATCGCGCCAAGGGAGCGGAGTTGGGGCCTTCCACCTGAAGCTGGAGATTCCTAGTCTCCCCTCTCGCACTCTCTGTCTCTCCCACTCCCTCTGCTGAAGCCAGAAACAAGAGCGGTTTAGAGTTGGACCTGGCGACGGCTGCGGATCAGAATTTGGGCCTCGGGGTAGAGGGATCCCAACTTTTTGCATGCTCACTTGGCCAGCGATGGCCACATTGCAGGTCAGGAGCGAAAAGAAAAACCAAAGTCTTTATTGAGCTTCTCATCGGCACGAGCGCAGCGGTTGGATGTGAGCTAGGCTCCGGCCATGGTTTGCCAGCTGATACCCGAGGATCTCAATGCAATACGGCTCCTGGAATGGACCCGAGGCAGTCACGAGTCACTGGAGAAGCGGCGCCAGCCTAGACTAGATAGGTCATGATAGGTCACAGCAGACCTTGTCAGGGAGAAGCTTCAGACGTGCCTCCGAGCTTCTTCAACTTCTCCTTCGACACGATTTCTTCCAACGGAGCCAAGCAGATTGCCGAAATCAGTGGATTGACAGACAGCCCCATCACAGACATTGTCTTCAAAGACATCGTCGGCACCAACCACGAAGAAGGCATCACATGTTTGTGACCCAGTCGCTCCGCAGTGCAGAATGATGAGTAGTTTGTCAGGACGGTGGTTAGTCAATGTCTGGCATGGCTGAGGCAGACGCACGCGAGGAGTCAGAATGTTGAACAATGGCGTGAAGGCTTTGCAGCTGCTTCCGGCCTGTTCAACATGTTAAACACAACTTCTGCTTAGGCTCTTTTTCCACTCAAATCGTAGGTCCGGCGTAGGGTTCAACAGAAAGAGTTGAATAATCGTGAACTGCAGAATACCGGATGCCTGCCCAACCTGGTGGACACGTCGATGCGAGACGAGCTGGATCGCCTGGACCCGCCGACGGCGCGCGATGGTGCCATCAGTGCCGAAAGCCACCCGTCCAATATGTAACAGTCCAAAAAACTTGACAAGCTGCCAAACAGCAAGCCACACGAAGAATGCTACGTAGAGCAACGCAGAGTGCCACATTGAGCGAGGCTGCTGTCCATCTTTCCAAAAAGGGTTCCCAAGAGATACACGCATTTTTGGCACATGCAGCTGCGCTCGATGCATTCGTTTTTTTTTTTAGCTGCTTGCTTGGCGGATTCTTTTGCAAAGAGGTTGGCTTGAGAAGCGGAAGAAATTGAGATTTGACTGCACTATTGATGGACCTATTGATTTACCGCGCGATGTTGACTGGGCATTCTTGAGAGATGTTGTGCAAACAGCATATCTTGGCCAGGATTTCCGCCATTTTCGATGGCAATGTGTGACTTGGTTGACAAAGGTTGCGTAAAATATAACTCAAGATGTTCAGTATCGCGCTGCCTCCAGATCTCGTTGCGCTGTGATGTGTCTGAACAGTTGGGCTGATGCTACATCAGAACTGCCATTCTCCTTCGCCGAGGTCGCTTCCAACAAAATCAAATCCGGACCAAATCCAGAAGCTACAGCGAGGTCTCTACGCCATTCACTGGGCCACACGGCTGCAGCAGTGGGTGCAGTGTTTGTGCAGAAGTGTCAGGTTGTCCCCGAGCTTTGTCATACCAAGGACCTACCCGGGCATGGTTGGCATGGGCTGAGAAGCACTGCACCTTGGCATTGTCCATCGTGTTTTTTGTTTTTTTATCGTGTGTGTGGGTTCACTGTCACTCGTCTGCAAACCCCGTGATCCCATACCAAGGTCTTTGTAGCACCTCTTCAGAAATCCACGAGCGCAGTGCTATGGCATCATGGTCATCATGATTGTGTGTGTCCCGATCCATCTACAAAAAAGAAGCCTGGACACTCTACTGGCATTCATCACAGAGCACATAAATGGGGGATCAGGAGGTGAATCAGATGCATACTGAGGAAGTAAAGAGAAGACGCGGAAGTATGGCGTTCGCCCTGGCTGGGCTCAAGGGCCCTGTCGCAAGGGATGCATGGGCGCAAAGCACACCAAGATCATGGCATCAAATGGCACTGGATACACTTGGTGGGATCTTGATAATGTGACGAGATTCTTCCATTCGCTGGGTCACAATGCACCTTGGTACCAGGCTGAATTTGTTCAATCAGGCTGACTCTGACAGTCTGGCATGTCTCATGTGATTGCTGATGCTTTTTCAATCCTTCACAGGTATTCATCTTGTCCATGCCGCTAGTGGGTGTAAATTTCTCTCCTGGGCGCAGCACGAACTGGACGGATCACTGGTGGTTTCAGCGGCCCTATTGAACTTTAGCACATACAGAATAGGCCAGCAGCGGCTGCCCAACCATTGCACTAGGCAGAGACTAAGCTGGCTCCCAAGGACGCTCGAGAGCGGTGGTGAATCCACTATCCGTGCTTCGACTTCAAAGCACTAGCCATACGGGGCCATGCGTAGCTGAATGGGCCGTGCTTCGAGCTCATGAGTCTGAAGGCGAAAGGTTTCCATATCTAGTGGCCGCTAGCAATAAACTAGGGCTGTCAAGTGAGGATACTTCTGCGAGCCAGTCATTCTGACGATCAACTACGCTCTGAGTTTGGGCTTTAAGGACTGCGACGTTCCTGAGCACTAAGTAACTACAGCACCTTATATTCAGGAGGCAAATTAAAGAACCCCCCACCCCCCCAACATTTAAACAAGAAATCCGTCCGGGTCACCGCTTCTTTACTGCTGCTCTTGGAAGTAGGGGCGGGGGGAATGTTTAACCTAAGCTTGTACACTCATTAAAACCAAAACCCTCAAACCCACCCTAATTAATGCCGCAAGACCTCGATCCCTCCCTCCTTGCCTTTCCGGTTGAGGTTTTGAAGTTTTTAGGGTTCAGGGTTGAGGTTTGCAGTGTCAATAATCGCTAGTTGGGTGTTGGGCTTCGGGTCGAGGTTTGAGTTCTTCTGGGCTTCACCGCGGGGGGGCCGAAGCATGCTAATTTTAGGGGCTGTGTTTGATCTTGGAAACGTGCATGGGCACATTTGTATTCCACGTGGTGCGCCTCCCTCCTGTTCCCATGCGAAACCTTCAATGTGCTGGGTTCGAATTTGAGGATTCCACGCAATCCGGACTCCGTCGCGCGTTTTCTCCTGGGTTGGAACTGGCCTGTTCCACATTCGGGCCTCCGTCCCGCGTTCTCCCAGGGGACAACCCTACGTGTTGAACATCTCTCGCTCAAAGCCCTGAACCCAAATATGAAAGAAAGCCCGTGGGAATATTATGGAGGAGGAGGGCATCCGTATTAGAGGAAAAAGGTCCCATCGAACTGCAGGGGGCTTTGTAAAGATTACCATTGCGGCAGTGCAATGTTATGCGATGACGCTTGAGAGCAAACATGTCGACCTGGACTTCAGAAGCGCCTACAACGTAACTACCTGCGCAGGATGTGGTCCTGGCTGGTCTGTCGGGTGGGGGGTGGACCACAAGCCTCGTCGCGGCCATGGACTCGCGGATCACAGCATCGATCCCTGTCGCGGGTCCTGACCTCGACATGTTTGTTCCGTAGACGTAGCTCAGAGACTGAACGTGGAAGGAGATGCTTGAACCAGATGTCTGGGCAGTGCAAAGGCGTCCTGCCGTGGTACCTGCGTTTTGCTCGAACAGCTTCCGGCTTCGAGGCAACTGGAGACATCGGCCACTTGCTCCGAAAACTTGTGAGATGACTGATCAATCTGCCATTAGACGCAAAGCTTGCTTTCATGAAGATCAAAGCTCGTCAGACAGGTGATTACGAGCAGATCTGTGCACTGATGCCATTTCCATTCTTGGACGGGGCAAGGCTTGCTGGCATCGTGTCAAAATTTCTATATACAATGCCGAACTAAACGAAACAGTAGTCCCCAGGCACAAAGGGTACGGATGGCGCGTGGATGCTGGGCGAGAGTACTGTCAGGCTTGCAACTACAAATGCCACTTGGCTCATTTTTGGCTCACTGGCATCCTGTCAACAACCATTGTTGGGGCTCATGTGAACCGCGTCGAGGCCAGTTTCTCCTAGCAGGCTTGGAGCCGTATCGCTGGCAACTTCAAATCCTCCACGAGGCTATCGGCAAACTTGAGTCGCACCCGCCAGGCCAAGTCCAAAAGAACACCAGACTTCCACACACATGTCGCATGTAGGATGACACTTGCTGCTATGCTGCCGCAGGAAGGCTCGGACGTAAATTCTGCCTGAGTTCAATCAGGACAGCAATGGCAGGGTGATTGGGCCGCACAAGTTAAGGCACGATGAGATTCGCGCGTATGAGACCGATATCCGCACCGCTGTAACAAGTCAGCAGCCGCACGGGTGGTTTACTGTTGCCAGCGCCCAAGCCTGCTGAAGTCGTGCGTTTGGTTATGGATTAAAAGTCAGTCCGGTTCTCATGAGATGCCATGATCAGGTCGTAACGGATCACAGGTGCACCGTGGTCCTCCTTTTGTACTTTTTTATCCCTTTTTCAGTCTTACTTCCAAATCTCAGATACTGGCAGGCTCCATGAGTTCTGCGCTGAAGACAAGATGGTCATTGAAGCTGCATTGACCACGCGGCCCAATCCGAAGAGCAGTAGATGGGACGTGTTACCGTGCGACGTGCTACATGGCAAGCATGAGGCTCAGGCAGTTGTTCACACACTTCATTCCTTTCATTCCTGGAGATTCTGTATCTGACGTCTGGACCTTAACTTTCTCAGGTCCAACACGGCAGCGACGTGCAAAGTCTAGATGCTTCTGCCTGCTGAAAATGGCGCGGAATTTCTGCGTTCGGTGAGCCTGCAGTGTCCACATGCTTGTTGCACCTCCTTGCTGGCGGTGAATTTGTGAAGCTGCAAACCTTGGCTACACGCTGGTTGCTGAGATGCACACAGGTAGGTGCACGGGATGTGCAAGTGAACTTTGTCGCGGACAGTGAGTATCCGATGTGTCGTCTCCCCAGCTTTTGAAAAATCGGCCTCAATCTCGGGCCTCAGATGCATCGCTGACAGGCTTCGGAGGTCTGGGTGGCTGCTGCGTGCCAGAGGCCTCAACATGGGAGATCTTCATGGATGATGGCAGCGAGCAGGACGGCCCACTGTTTAAGAATGTGCAGTGTCTCTCTTTTTCCATGTGGTCGCCTTCCACCAGGAACGTCACGCTTGTCAACTTGTGACTCATTCCACTCAGTTGTAACTTTTTGTCGCTGTCTCGCTTGTGACTCTGCTCGGCCTAGGTTGTGTATGTGCAGGGACTTGCAGAGGGTCAAAATTAGTCATGGGGTGTGAGTGTGGACTGAAGCATGTGGCAATGGGTCATAATGGGTCATGGTCATAGCCATTACTGGCTACTGCACATTTTTTTAGCAAGAATGTGAGATGCCTGAGATGCAGGAGAAAGCACATCCAGTGCTGAAGCTCGGTCTTGCCAAAGCTGAAAGTTCGAGAGGTCGCTGGCAAGAGGCCTCGAAGCAGACTGAAACAATCCGAAACAATCCGACACTGCCGGCATTGCCAGAAGCAGGTCTTCACACAATGGCAGCCTTGGCAATCTGCAAAGGCCATGAAGGAGGCCCCTGAAACCATGTCGTGTAGATGCCAAAGTCTTAAGTCGTATGTGGAGAGAAGCTTGGTGGAGGCTGTGCGACCCTGTGCGAACTACAGTTTGCGAGGCATACGCCAACCAAGCTCTCGAAGGTTCAAGCGCAATCGCCTTGGAGGCCCTCCTGAGAAGTATGCCCTCTGCCCCAGCATTCCGTCACGACATCCATGTGTTGAGTTGATCCTCCTTGAGCCAAGCCGGGTAGCATCTTGCAGATTGCAAGAACCTTCCCAGGCCTATCGATCGAACGTACGCTGTTTCGCACACTTGCCATGCCAGGATGGAGATGAAGAGTGAGGAGACATGACTGAGGATCGGCTGGATGATCTTCCATCCCTCGCACAAAAGGCTCTCGATGAACAGCCGGAGGATCGCCTAAAGCCAATGCTGCGCCTGTAGTTCCGAGCTGCCTGCACTAGTGACCAGTGGGTTAATCTTGAACCATCTTTGACCATGCATGCCCTTGCGACACTGACATGCCTAACCCAAGTGGCTGATCTTTCATCACCGCAGCTGTGTTTCTGGAGGTGTTTCACTGCCGAGACTGTCCCGGGGCAAGGGTGAATGATAGGAGGCATCCAACAATGTCGGCCATGTGCAGGTGAAGACGGAGAAGGAGGCCGTCAACATCCTGGCCGATAGCATGCTGGAGTTGCGCGGCATTGACACTGATTGATGGCGTAAAGAGCAAGATGGGCACTCAGTCAAGCGGCAGGATCTTGACGAAGCTATGGATGTGACCCTTCTCTTTTGGAAAGGTCACAGCTTCTAGACAGGATGGCGTGCGCAATCGTGAAACTTCCAGCGCCAAAACTTCCGAGCAGATGGCCAACAGACAAGGGTACCCCAGTGACAACTGAAGCGTTCTTTCCGCGAGGTCCCTGAACCAGCAGAACGGTACTGCCGGTTCATGAACCTGGCGGAAAGAACGATGGATGTCAGACTAGATACCAGGACGATTCTGCGTGAAAACGTTCGAGAAACAACTGAGCACTGCATGTTCGTGTCACGACCTGGCGGAGAATTGGAAACCGATAAGACTGGAATGCAGCTCATGTCGAGACTCCGTGTGATCTACATTGCCAGCATCGTCGTGTACAGATTTTTTTCGGGAACTTCTTTGATTTTCGGCAGGGACCATGCTGGACGCGAAGGCTGGAGCAAACAGAAGAGAAGAAGCACACATGGACTGTGTCAATAGAGAGCTTTGAGATATGGATTCAAAAAGAACACCGCTCACCTGCACGCCGCACGCCGCACGCCGCACCCGCACCTTCAGGTTCAGAGCCGCAGGAAAATTCCAGATCCAAAATGAATCTCTGCATAACGTGACTCAACCCATTCCTTTTTCCTGCGGTGCAGCCCCGTCGGCTACGGGATGTTTCGGGGGCATACGTCACTGTGTGTTTCTTCTAGACTCCAAATGTGTTCCAAGCAAAGGCTGTGGACCAGGTCAAGTTATCACAACACTAACGCGGGCTTCCTACGCTTGTTGGATTCGTCTGCTACTTCCTAGCATCCTACAGACCTTGGGACTTTGCGCGAAACTGCGCGAATGATTCGGAAGCGGGGGAGCGACAGCTGCTCAAGCAGCTCATGGAGGACTGCCGGTTCACAGTCTCTGCAACTCACCAAAATCACATCAGAAGTGCCCACGAGAGTCTTGCCAGGACTTGAAGCATGCCGTCTCTGCTTTGGACTTCGAAGCTACATCAAGACTGCTTCAGGATGGCTTTTTTGAGCAGCGGTATCTTCTTGATTGGTTGAGTGCTGATGGCACTGCATGGGAATGCCGCTTTGCCCCGTTCAAACCCTTCCCCAGTCTACATGCGCCCATTCTATAGGCCCTCAACTGCATAGGATGTTCCAAATGCAGAGACAGCTCTATGTGCCGCGGACGAAGATGGGCTCTGGCCTCAAGAATTCTTCGCAGATGTGCAAGGCATTGACATAGTCTTCAGGCAGCGTACCCGACCCAGTGAACTGCGACATGCAAGCAGCACCCGAGGATGTGAATTAATGTGCCCAGCAATGCTGGAATGTGACATTGGCAATACCATACAGCATAGTGGTCCTGACATCTTCGCAATAGCCACGATACACGACCCCAAACAATGGGACGGAATGCCACGCCCAGGCAGACATTGCTCCATCTTTGTGCTGATGCCCTGGGCGAGTCTGACAGAGCTTCAGAGCAAGGCGGAATACCCTCGGCCCTCAACTGTTACGAATAATTGCTGCGGCCTAGACAGCTGAGATCCAGCTTGCGCTTCGGTCAAGCCTGCACATGTCCGAATTTTCAGAATGATTCCTCTCAACTTTCAGGCTTCAATGTCATGAAGCTGCTGCTGAGCCACGGGGCCAACCCATGCAGCCTGAACAGCCTCGGGGTGAGCCCGCCAGATCAGGGTTTTCGGGCTTCGTTGGTTTCGGACTAGCTAGAACTCAGGGTTCAGTAGTCCGTTCTTGCTTGCTCATATTCCGGTGAACCTGTCTCTGCGCTTATAAAACAGGTAGAGATGCTACTCTGGAGGTCCGTGGCGTAGAGTTTGCTCTCCAGAGCCCGCAGGGAAACCTTTCTAACGAGGGGTGAAGCAGCCTGCACATAAAGAATGCCGGCAGCGTTCAAGGCTCAGAAGCAAATCAGGAACAAAAGCAAACATATCACGAACAAAAGCAACTGCACTTTGCACATGCCACCGCCGTGCAAGACTTGCAGTGCTGATGATCATTGCAAAAGTTTTGGTAGAGATGCGGGCGTGCTTGCCCTCCAAGAACGATTGCCTGCATACAGCTAGCTTGGCTTGTGCAGCTTGATCCTGGGTTGTCACAGTTCAGCAAATTTGGTGCAGAGACCAGGAATCGCCGCTGATTCTGGCTTCGAGAGCCACAGCAGGCACGAAGTGTACCGAGCCACTTGATTTTTTTGCGCTCCGCGCGTCCGTCTTGGCCTCATCACTCGTGGCCTGCTTGAGATTGCTTTCGGGCACTGATTGCTGCGTTTGGGAAATCATTCTGCGAAATAGGTGCTAGATGCTAGTGTGTTGATCTACTCAAGGTTTCCCAATTCGAAGCTAGTTGTGTCTGAGTCCGGCGGTGTTTGTTGCAGGACGGTACAGTTGGGGGAAGGGGAGGGGGGGGAAGGGGAAGGGGGGAGGGAAGGGGTGAGGGGGGGGAAGGGGGGAGGGGTGGGGGAAGGGGGGAGGGAAGGGGTGAGGGGGGGGAGGGGTGGGAAGGGGGGAGGGGGGAAGGGGGGAAGGGATGCTGTCGGTTTGCGGAAATCTTGCTGCGCCTGCCGTACAGTCAGCCTTGTGGAGACTTCGGCCAGGAGCCTTCCAAGCAGCACTCGATGAGGACTGCTTCGAATGATGAAATTTACTACTGCAGAGCTACAGAAGCAGCCACAGCTTCAGAGCATTCTGCTATTGCGCTTCTGCCGACATGCTGAGCTTGAACACGCGACTTAGCTGGGCATGCTATTGCTGCCAGGAGCTCGACAACGAGAGACTTCTCCCAGTGCGGCACCTATTGGAGGCTTTGCGATGCAGAATCTGAATGGGTTGAGTTTCAATCCTTTCCGGAAGTTCCACCTCTTCAGAGGTTGCCGCAGCGTTCAGTCCAAGCCTAGCTTGCAAACCATGAGAGCACGCGAGCTATGTCCTTGTGGCACCTTCTGCCCAAAAGATGGACCTGCTGTCTTGGCCCACGTCGACATGTCCCCGCACAGAAGCAGATGTCAGTAGACTCAGTAAACACCCTGTGCCAAGGCTCGTTAACAGATATGATGGCACTGTCATGTTTGCACTGAAGTTTACACAGTACACCATCTCCTTCAGTATACTCCAGTATACTTCAGTCTTCTGTGCGCCTGATTCGCTGGATTTCTCTCAAGCCACTGCCATGGTTGCAGAAGAGCCGGCGCCGGCCCAGGACTTGTACGTGCTTTGCGCAATGCCAATTTGGTTCATACTAAGTTCATATACCATCTCCATCCATCTCCGCTCAGTCCGCGGGAAGAAAGTTGCCTGCCTGCCTGTAAGCCGTTTATAGTCGTTTCGGCTGCTGTCCCGCTGTTCTTCTTCTTTTTTGAATGCAGATCGATCGGTCAAGAGATCATCCACTGCTCAGTCTTTCTTCCATATCCATATCAAGTTGCTCGGTGCAAGTGCACAAAACGTTATAGCAAAACATGTGTAAGTCACCAAACAAGAATACCTGCTGCAAGCCGCAAAGCCGCAAGGACACTGCTTATTCTCATGAGGAGCAGCTTCTCCTTGTGGAGGCCTTGCTGCAGGACCTTGCTGCAGTGGTTTCGTTTATGGGAAGGTGATCGGGGACTCAACTCGTCCCTTGGCAAGGAGACCTCCCATGACGAAGTGTTGTCCAGCCAGCGTGCTCGGCGCACTGACATGGTTTCGACGGACTTTATGAGTTCGCTTTCTGCACAGGCCCCTGGCTTCAGCACAAAGCCTCGCATGATCGAAGTCATAAAGAAGGCACTTCTCTCAATCTGCAGCAGTATCAAACAGCATCTGCAAAGGTTGACTCCCTGCTGCTGCAGTCCGCAGCCCTCACTGACGTCAACCTTGAAGACATCCGCAGGTCGCAGCCGCTCAGTGGATCCAGGTGTGATCTTACTGTCTTCATTTCTTAGAAATCTTCCTGCTTTCAACCTGTGGCTTTAATTTCTGCAGAGTCTGTGCTGTTCAGTTTAAAATGCAACGACAAGAATTCAACAGCTTCAGGTGAAGCTACAGGCCCCATTCCTCGGATCCCGATGACTCACGAACAGGTAGGCCGAACCACTACGTTCTGGCGCCTTAGTTAGCTGCAAACGCAGGTTTGGTGGTCTATGCTGAGATACCCTGTGATATCTGATGTGGTCTAACGGTTCTGTCCCCACAGTGCTTGCAGCTACCCACCTGCCTTGATCGAAGGCTAGCGCCTGCAGAGAGTTCGAAAGCATCTCCTGCGCCTTCACCAGGTCTCTGACATGCAAATGCTGATGCACCTTAGTCTCGAAATATAAAACCCATTGGCAGGTGCTCTCAGTTTCAGCACCTCTCCAAGCAGTCCATCTTCAGCTCGTCAATGGTCTATCAAAAGGCCAGGCAACGCCAAGAATTAAGCCTGTGGCAAGTGCCAAGCTGTTGTCACAGGCCGGAGGGCCACAGACTTGGTTCGCATTACACTCTGTTCGGCCCTCCTCCTCGACAGACAAGGCTGGAAGAACTGCAGTGGCTAACTGCAAGATCCAGCATGTAACCGTGATGTCTAAGCAAGGTCACCGACACGTGCTCAAAGCCCACCGATGGCGACTTACGAGCGTTGCTTGGTTGTTCGATAGTGTCCTACCGTGATCTTTTCTCGCGATGCAAGCCAGGCGCATTGCACACACACAAAGTGTCAGGCGCACCTGATGTTACATCTCCACTCAGGAAACGTCGAGTTCGTGAAGCAAAAACAGGTCCGATTGGAAAATGCCCAGAAGGAAAAGGACAAACAGGAGTGGAAAGCTTCATTTCGATGGTCTCCTGATAGTTGCCGATTTCCAGTGCAGTATGCCCATGCCAGTGCGCGAAAACTGTTTGTCTTTGCACTGTGGATAGGAGGTAATGGCGCTGGCTTCGCCCAGCATCACCGCTGAGTCACGGAAACTCGTTGGAGCAGGCCCGTGACAGCATGGCACAGCTATTCTAATCTAAGCTCTGCATACCATGTAACATTCATGCTAGCCTTCACAAGGGCCTCAAGCGATCCATAGGAGGCCCGTGAAGCGTCCAAGAGGAGGCAAAGGGAGTCCGTATGGAAGCCCCCCCCCCCAAAAAAAAAAAGACAAGCTGGACCTCTCTGTGCGTAGTCCATAGAGGGTCCACAGGGGGTGGCTGCAGGTGGTGCAAAGTCACCCCAAAGGGGTGGCTGGGGAGGATGGGTTCCGATGAGGTTTGTAGGAAATTCCACTTCCCATAGACATGCATGGTGGCTGTGGAGGGTTGCATACGGGGTCAAAAGCCTAAGGAGTCCAAGCTCAAAACGGTCCAAGATCCCTCTCAAACAAAGGGGTGCCCATCGTTTTTGGGGTGTTGGGATTCATCGGGGGGCCGAGGGCGGCGACGAGACCATGGGCCTTTGAGCCAACCTGAGCCAACCCCTACCGGACCAATTGAAAGGGCCGAGCATTGCACCCTTGGCGCTAGGATTTGTGACGGAGGATAGCAAGAGGCGGGTTCTTTTCCCCCAAACGCCTGAGCCCTGGGTCGGCGGCTGAGTGGCCGCCGGATCCCTGAGCTGCTAGCATTGTGCAGTGTCCCAGGGTCCGTGAAGTAGTCAGTTTCATTGGCACTGCAGCACCTGTCAGGTTATGCTCCGCCGTGGAGCCGAAGTGAAGACGTCAGCCGGTCTGTGATCCGCAATCGGAAGGTCTGTGTCATAGTGATTGTGGACATTCAAAGTAGTGGCACTGGACCGTTCAAGATTGGGCTGCCAAGTGTTCCAGGCAACAGTTGTGCTATGCCATCTTGCTCCAGGTCACCGAAGACGTCAACGCCAAGAAGGCTGTGGAAGCTGCAGAGCACACCTTTCAGCCCAAGATCAACGAGCGCAGCAAAGCTATCTTCAGGCTTCAGAACTTCATGGAGTGCACAAAGTCTCGCTGAATGTAGCATCAAAACCAAATGGCTACCGGAGCAGCCGGCTGTTGCTGTTGTGCTCCTTCCTCTGGCGCACTCACCACGATTTACATCTGTTCAGGCATGTGCTCGATGCTGGGGAGCCCTGGCATGATCGCATTCACCAGCGATCCAAGACCCGCAAAGCGCATCACGGCTGATCCTGCAACTTTATTGCGACATCCGGGAGAGGGCATTTGTTCAACAACTGAGGCAGACAATGTATATAATTTGCTGCTCCCCTTTTCTCACGACCCAAGGCGGTTGTTCAAGCAGGCATTTGACAGCTCTAGCATACTCAATACTACGTAAGGGGGTGTGGCCCTGAAAGCCCTTCAACTCCTTCAAAATGCAACAATGAGTTAGAAGTTTTCAACCAAGATGCAGAGATGTCCAGGAGTAAATTTAGGTTTCCAGACATGGAGACTGTTTGGAATGACAACCGTCCTTATACTCGTCCGAACGAACGGCAGGGACTCGTGGCGTCGACGCAGGGAATGCTCATAATGCAGCGGCCCACTTCCCACATGAAAGCTTGAGCTTTAGATGGGCCCGAAATTCTGTACATGAAACACGAAAGCTGTATTGCTAGTGAACAAACTACTATAGATGTTGTTTAACTACATGCTGGAGGCGCAAAGAAAAGTGTGAGATCACGTCCTTCAAGTTCTTCAATCTGCAAATCGGAAGTTCACGGTTAATGTTATATAGGTATATTTACAGCACACAGATCTTTTAAGTTAGAACGACTCCCCGGAGACGGTCATGTGGGGCGAAACAATACTTTACACAGCTTAATCCCGGTTCTAAAGAATTTGAAGGTTTTGCAGAAGTGCGATTTCTTCAGAAACACAGGCATTCCGCATCCAAGGAGATGTTGACCTATCAAACGAACCTTTTTAAACTCAACGTATGAGAGGCTTGACCAGGACCTCGATTGGCAGAAACACAGAATTTGCCCGCATATACATGCGAGCATGTCCTTAGTTTACAATTTCGAGTTTACGGGAATGAGCGACTTTGCAAAAGTCAGCGAATAAGAATTCCGGATCTTATGAAACCCTTGTATAAGCTCGAATATCTCCACAAGGGAAACAATGTCAAACCTCCTCTGCCTAAAGCAAGGCATGGTTGCAACGATTGGTAACGCCCAACAAAAACTGTACGTAAGGTATCTGAAAATGCTGAGAATTACAAGACAAGAGCTGCCCAGGCAAACGGAGGAGCCCAGCTTCCGCCCACAGATCTCCCGCAAGGCGCAGCTGCTCCAGCGATGCTCGGCTTGCGGTTCGTGTCGAAAAAATGCGAAGAGGGGCTACCAAAGTGCGGTGAGCTTGCTTTCTCAGCCGCCTGCTTGGCCATCCATACTCATCTTTACTCGTCATCGCCAGTCGTCATCAGTAGTCATTGCCATCATTGCCCAGGTGACGGTGACATCACGGAGCGGCTGTGCAGGCGCGAAGCCAAGGCACGGGACTTGGTCTCGAGCTATAGAGATGCACACTAGCATTCTCATGTTTCTCCATGGCACGGATTCTGTACTCCATGAGAAGGCACCGGAGCCGAAAAACAAGCACAAGATGCGGGCAATGCAGCGGCGGAGACTCTGCTCAACTCTTCTCCTACAGCGACTGTATGGGAATGTGTTTCAGCAATCGATCCCGAGACAGCGTTTACCAGTGCGCCCTCCGTCTGCGAAGCCCCAAAGGATGCTGGCGCAAGAACTTGAGAAGATTGAAGGCCGCCTGGAGTGCATCAGATAGAGCTTAAATGCCACGTGCAGGTGGTGTGTCACGCTCTTCGGACAGAGCTGATTTGTCAATATGGCGGGCACCCTTGGTAACACCAATTCCCGAAGTAGTCCAGAGCGCTAACCGTTAGCTGGGGGAAGGGTTCCGGACTTGTTTCCTTGGATTCGGGCCTCAAATCCATCGATACTAAAAGGGTTGAATGTCTATGGGATGAGCAGTGGTGTCATGCTGCTGAGGTGTACAGTGGGGAAGGAGAGTAGTTAGCGTTACGGGCTACCGGAAGCACGGCATCACCCGTGCCGATTAGTGATTAGTGGTGCTTCCTCCAGCTGGGGCAAGGGGTGTACAGCCCATTCTCGGCCAAGGGCACCCGGCAGCAACACCTGTGCCTGGTTAGTGATGCTTTGCCTGAGGGCCGGTGATCTGCTGCCAAGGGTGTCTAGGGCTTGGTGCTAGAGGCCATGCGGGCGGGGGGAGCGGAAAAGGGATAAACCAAACAGGTACCGTGGTCCGGGGTCTTATGTGCCTAGACCGTTCCAACATAGTCTGCAGATCTGGGTTGGCAAAGAGGTGTTGGGCCAATCAATGGTCGAACTGGTCGCAGTCACGAAAGCAATCACAAAGTCCAAGCGATAAATTGCAGGACACAGAGATTCTTTCAGGGGCATGTTCTGTGATTAGAAAGCTTTAATTCACCATGTACCACCCACCGGAGTTGTAAATAGCCGTACTTTGATGCTGCAATGGTCGGGGGGAATGGGGCGCGGGGAAGTGATCACTCCTTGTGTTGGTGACAATCTCCATAGGACGTTTCTCGCATAATATCTGCCAGAACCTATCAATTCACGCATCTGCCTTCTTGCGGTTTAAAACAAGTCGGTTGTCTTTGTACTCGAACGGTCTGCCCGTCGTCGTGAAACTCTGCTGCAAATAATATATTTCGGATAACGTAAATGCTGTGAATCAGTCTGCTGCACGGCTGTCAGCACGACCGCTGTCAAGTACTGTCGCACAGGTATGCAAGTTCAGGAAGCGGATGAGGTCGCCGTCCTGGAAGAACTAGCAAGAAAGACCCTTGCATGCATGGAATTGACATGCGGTTAGTCTTCCTTACATGCTTTCCATACCGTCATGTACTAGAGGGTCTGGCGTCTTGGACCCTAGGACCCGAAGACTGATGGTCTAGAATCTAGCCCCCTAGATTTTAGACCCTAGCCCGCCCTAAGATTCCAGACCCACCACATCTCAGCATGAAACCGCTGCACAAAAACGGGGCCTGACATGTATGTCATGAGTTCACACACGTTGCACATCGCACCCTGCAGTTTTCGAATGATGCACATTTTGCAGGAGCAGAGCAGTGTAGGGTCCAGGGTGACAAGTCCTTGCAATGGTGTGTGTTTGTTTTCTGTAATCCCCCCCCAAATCTGCGCCTATGTGCGTCAGGGGTCTCAAGGGAACGTGTTTTGTGCTGTAGCGGCCTGCGGCGGCAGCAACAAAAACGCCCACCGCAACAACAGCGCCCCACAGCAACAGCAAAAACGACGCACCCCCGCAGCAACGGCTTCAAACGACGCGCCCTGCAGCAACAGCAAAAAAGCGTGCCTCGCATCAACAGCAAACAAAAAGAAACGCCCCGCGGCAACAACAAAAACAGCCTGCGCCAAGCAGCAACAAAAAAACACCCTGCGCCCCGCAGCAAAAAAAAAACCTGCGGCCCCCCGTATTGTTGTAGCAAAAGAGGGGGGCAGCGAGCGAGTGAGTGTGCGAGTGAGTGAGTCACGTCCCGCGGGGGCAGCCAAAAAACGAGCACCCCGCAGCAACATATAGACAAAAGCATACAAAAACATCCTCGCTGACTCCTCCCATTGCCCGCCCCTCGCAAGCCGCATGCCCATATGCGCCCGCGTTCCGTAATCGACCGCCCCGCAGCAAAAAAATCAGTAGCAACAAAAAACGCACCCAGCAGCAATAGCAAAAGAAATGCGCCCCACCCCGCAGCAACAGAGCAAGCGCCCTGCAGCAGAAAAAAAAGACCCTGCACCGACAGCAAAAAAACACCTTGCAGCTAAAGCAAAAACAAAACGCGCGCGCCTAAACATAGCAAAGCAAACCGCAGCAACATAAACAAGTAGTAGAAAGTTGTACATGCCGTAGCCCTTGTCGCCCGCGGCATAGGAAAGGAAGAAAGAGGCCAACGGCAAGGCAACATAACAAACAACAAAAGAACACTTGTTTTGCTTTACGGGGCAGCCTGTCCGGGGGGAACGGGTTCCGGGTGCAGGGCTGCTGTCTTTAGGCTTGAGGGGGCCTTCCCAACCCCCCCATCTCGAGCCCGCAGCTCAAAACTAGTTTTCCAGCTCAATGCATGCATCCTACCCTCGGCTCTAGATGGGGGGGTTTGGCTCAAACAAGGTGGGCATCCTTGTTTCGGAAAGTCTTTTTTTTTTTTTCGGATTTTGGGTGACACTTTCATTGTGCACCCTTGGAACCGCCCTCCGAGTCTTTGGCATACATTGAGCTTGAAAATTTATCTTTCCCAAGCTCCCGGCATGCGCTGGTCCGAACCCCCCCATCTGCCGACAAGGGGGTGGGAAAATTGGCTTTCCCAACCCCATCCTACCTAACCCCCCCTTATCTGCGCCCGCGTTCCGCGTAATCGACAACTTTTCAATGGTATCCCCCGCCCCCCCGTGGTATCCCCCCCAACCCTGCCTGTTAACCCTAAAAACACCACGGACCAGGCGGGGGGGGGGGGGACAGAGAAACCTCAGACTAAACCCCAAACCCTGAACCCTAAGCCCTAAAACCTAAACCCGCCAATGAAACACAGGAGGGATAAGGGTAAAGCTGAAACCTTGGCGGCTTTAAGCATGAACCCTCAACCGTAAACCCAGCACGAACCACAAAGGGAGTGGGGAAACCGTAAACCTACCATTACCCCAAACCTTGAACCCACCAACCCAATGGACCAGAGTGAAAATCCTGAACCCTGCAGCCCCCACAGACCATGGGGGGGGAGGGCCCAAAACCAAAACCCACCACGAACCGCTGGGGGGGGGGGGGGGGGAGGCAGGGGGAGGGGGGGGAGGGAGGGGGGGGGGAGGGGGGGGGGGGAGGGGGGGGAAGGGGGGGGGAGGGGGGGGGGGGGGGGGGGGAGGGGGGGGGGGGAGGGGGGGGGGGGGGGGGGGGGGGGGGGGGGGGGAGGGGGGAGGGGGGGGAGGGGGGGGGAGGGGGGGGGAGGGGGGGGGGGGGGGGGGAGGGGGGGGAGGGGGGGGGGAGGGGGGGGTGGGGTTGGGAAAGCCGGCCTTGAGCTGGAAACTGGCTATAATAGGTGCTAGCTGCAGCGGCGTGGGGGGGAGTTGGAAAAACAAGGCTTTATATAAATGCTGAGCGCAGAGAGCTGTTGAGGTGCACGCGTGTCACGCAGTTATAACTTGCACAACCCAGAGAACCACAAGCCCGCGTTAGGAGACCTGAACGCTGCAGAGACGGTCTGCTCACGTTGCAACGGAAGGGTCTGATTTCATTGCTTTCTGCACCCTAGGACCAGGAAATCAGACCCACCAAAAGGGTCTAAGATCTAATGCTAGGGTAGACCCTGTTGTAGCTGACGGGATTGCTTTCCTCAATCAGGGCGTTACCGAAAGAACCGACACTCTCCACTTGGACTGTGTGGGAGTACACCATTTTGAGGTTTGCCTCTCCGGCTACAACCCAGATTGGCGTGTCCAAGCTGACAGCGATGCTGCTGAGCAGACGCCGACAGGCCGAGAGCAAGTTTAGCTACTTGGCAAGGACAAGCCTTGAATTGCAATGCTGCAAATCTGTTGTCCATGCGGCAGTGCGTATCGCAATGTCCACTTTGACCGCACAGGTGCCGCAGAGGCCAGTGAGATCAGATTCCTTCAGGGCAGAAGTTGTTAGCCTCGAGGGGTGCGGTGGCACTTTGTAGATATTTACGAATCCTTCTTACCTGCAGAACGGTCTTTGATCTCAGTTTGATCTCAGCAGCTCTTGATTTGGAAGGCACCTTTGGAGCAGAAGGGTTCGGAGCCCGAAGGCGCAGAGCTGCTGTCTTCGTGTCTTCGTGCGACGAAACCTTCCACTTGCCATAAGATTGCCATAAGTCACACTTTCTTTCTGTCGCATTCCGACCGCTTGTCGTTCGTGTTCGCGTGTTCGTGTCCTCGTGTTCGTGTTCTCGTGGTCGTGTTCGTGTGTTTGTGTGTGTGTGTGTGCGTGCATGTGTCTGATTGTGTCTGTCTGTCCGTCTGCAAAGCATACCAAGCAGTCCACAAACTTGAGACGACTTCGAGGACTGTGGTGCGTGAAAGGCCTCTGAGTACTGCAGCTGTCCTCATGTGCGGTGGTTTGGATCTTCAGTCTCACGCACTACCCAGAGATCATCAGAGTGCAGAAGAAGCACATTTTAAAGTCGTATCCTCCAGCATCTGCTACATCTCTGGCAGCTTCATGCCGCGAAGGAGTTTGCTGAAGTGTTCAAGTTTCACTTGAACTCATCAATGCCTGAGGTTGCCAAAAAGTCTTGTGAAGATCACTAATCGTAATCAGGTGAAGCTCTATACACATGGAACTGTCTGGGTGTAGCAGAGCTCGGTGCTCCAGTCCTGCGCAGAATGCGCGTCTGACACGACACTGCAAGACACTGTCTTTTGCAGAAAAACTGCAGAGGGAAGCGGATACAGTGAATTCTGATGGTGATTCCTTAGGGGCAATGGTGGAGGAATGAGGCGAACTATTCCAAACATGTAAGTTGCTTCATGCGAAACGCCAGGCCATTGCTTTTTGCCAGAACTCTTGGGGGTACAGTCCTTGCAGGGCTTGGAGGTTTTAGAGTCACATGCGCCGAAGTGGCTTGATCACCAGAAAGAAAAGCAACGGTTGTCAGGCGCGAGCAGACCCAGACACAGCGGACGACCTGACTGGGGAGACAGCCTTGATGGAGGCCTGTAGAGCTTGACACCTGGCGCAAGATTCTGTGGGCACATGCAGATTCCAAGATAGCTTTCATGGGAAGGTTCTAAGATGTGCTAGGCTGCCTTAGGCTTTGTCTTCTAGAGGGCAAAGACTTGCTTTCATGGAGGCTGCCTGTGGTGGAGACTCCGCACTTTGCCAGCTCCTTCTCGACCAGAATGCAGATCCCACGAGGCTCTGCGTTTTTGCAGAGGTCAGTTGTTGTCAGCCAGCCCATGCCAGCCCTTGATTCATTCCTCCCACTATCTCCCACTGAAGGCTCAGCGCGGCAGGGAAGCTTGCCCGAGACTTCGTGCCCGTGGACGACCCGCATAGGCTGGATTGCTGGCACAAGTCATTCAGAATGCTGCACGCAGCTGTAGGGCAGCTCAAATGCGACGGCATGCCTTCTCGGCCAAGAGAGCATGTATTTACTGCTGTGGCCATGGACAGAGCGCACCACTCCAGGTTTACTGCTTGAACTGCAGCCAGGGAACGGGGCAAGTACTGAATGTCGAATGCGACAGGAGGCCGAGAAGCCTAGAGTCCTTAGCAGTGCCAAGGCCTTTAGGCCTGTCACCATCTGTTCTCCTAAACTTTATCGGCCTTTCGATCCGTTTTGTCAGGGGGGGCGCAGCTGGTCCGGGTAGGTAAGAAGAACTGCCGATGCTTCTCTAACTCTTTTTGCTGACGAAGTGTGCCATCAGCTGCTCGACCCTTTCTTCCTTATGGTCCGATGCAGCTTCTGCTGGCTCCGCTCCAGCCGATCTGGTCCAAGTCGATGCGGCGGGGTCGCGCCCTAGCGCTTCAGTCGCTTCGGCACCGACTCTTCTGGGATTGATGTTGAGGCGCATCGGAAGTCGGGAGGCTTACGCGCCAGCTCTGTGTCAGGCCAGCGACCCCAGCGACCCCAGCGACCGTCCCCGAGAAAACTGTCGCCTCTGTGCAAAGTGCGCTCATGACATGGGCTACGAAGAATTTGGAAGATGACTCGAGTAAACTTGCCCCTTTTCCAGATCGAGGCTGAAACATGCGAGAGCATTGCTGATGGAAGGGCAGGAGCAAATCCACGGCGCTGAAGAAGCCGACAAATCAGTGCAAATGAAAAGTCCTTGTGGGCCTTCAGCAAGCCTTTCACGAACCCTAAACCTTAAACAGCCTCAAACCATGTTCCTCTTATGAAGGTTTTGCAAAGCTTGTATCAGTGCATTAGGAACTAAGAACATGGCCTAGGCCGCACCTGCTGCAGCTCCTGGTGCCGAAGCTTCAAGGAGTCGCCAGGTTCGGGCGCATTGCACAATGACCCATAATGATTATAATGACAAACAGCGATTGAATGATGGGCACTTGGCAATTTTTGCTGGTGTCTCGGCAGTTCCAAAGCCACCGACAAGAAGGATTCCATGCGACTCGAGGAGGTGGCACAATTTTAGAACTGCAGAATGCAGGCTTCTGCTCGCCAACGCCCACAGTACTCGTAGCATGGAACATCAAGGATCAGACCATGGCATGAGGGCCATTCTTGAAAGCATCGAAGTCGACTTTGCCAGGCCAAGAAACGTCTTCTTTCACGGGCGATGAACGAGGAATCAGATGCCGTGCTTCTGATATGCTCCTATTCATGCTGTGGTAGAATGATTCCACACGTCGCTCTTGACATGTTCCACAATCCAGAAAGCGCCTCTGCCTAGCTTTGCTCGATAAATGTTGGCTCTGAGAATTCGCAAGCGCATGGGGAACCATTTCTCAGCCATTTGCCACTGGATGGCAACACTTATAGCAAGTTCACAAGTCATGACGGTTCATTCCACCACACATGAGGTCCACGGAGGCTTGCGGACTCAGCGCAGGCATCAGAGCTACATTGCTGTTGGGAGAGTGAGCTTCCTTCTGCTACCTGCATGTAGAGATTGGTATCAATCTGATATCAATCTGGACAGGCTCGTCGGGCCATGGCTGCCTCTGGTCCGCCAGAGGTTCCCGAAGAGAACAGCGGACATGTAGGAGTTTGACTCAATATGGTCTAAGACAGGCGAGCCTGCAGAGACAGTTTGTCGTTCGCGACATGACTGCCAGGTGTCTTTTGAGCTGGTTTCCTCTTACCCAGAGGCGCAGTTGACGTGAGACTTGCCACGGAGAGTGCCCAGACAAAGCTATGAAGCCCGTTGCCTCCAAGACTGCAAGGCGAAGCCACTTCAGAAGAAGGTGTCCCTGCACGGCCCCTGGCACCAGAGTTCGGCACGCCTTCGCCAGTTGAACCGGCATTGAAGACAATGATGTGCCAATGATGAGAAGGGTACGCTGGCTTGGCGACAAGGTGCGACTACAAAGGCAAGCCGACCATTCTTCACTTCTACACCTCCTGAGGCTTGATTGAGCATTAGAGCGCTGAGTACACTTAATGTGTGTTTAGGCCAAGATGCATAGACGCAGGTGGATGTTGGCCCTGCGCGCAGCAGATGAACTCCTGGGCTGCCAGCACCCCATTTTCCTACAGACGTGGGTATTTTGTGGGCAGGCTGCCAAGTTTCTGGAATACCCTGAGGCCGCGGGCATTTTTGACTGTAATTTCCTCTGCATTTGTGCCGGAAACTGAGCTGAAAGAGAAGCCGTCGTCTGAGTCTTATGGGTTCAAATGGATTTCAGCGGAGCTTCTAAAGGCAGGTTATATCTACTTGGGCACTTGGCCCCCTGTCTAGGTCATCTCTTGTCTCGCACATGATGGAGGTTTGTAAGAAGATGGGCGTTACAGAGGTCTTTATCAGACGGGTGGTTGCCACAACCGGGGGGTTCGCCACACAGCCGCTTGGTCTTGCGAGGTGCTGGGCGACCGCTCTGCATACGGCTTGTGCAAGGCAGGATTATGGCAGGGTTTTGGCCACCAGGGGCGAAGCATCAAAGCATGCGGAGGAGATGAGTACTCAGATGAAGCTGACGCACTGTGCCAGAGCCTCGCCGTCCGCCGTCCTACTGTAGCAGCGATACAGACTTAAGTCGGCTGAACACCACAGAAGAGGTCAATGGCTTTGTGGACTCACCTCGCGATATGCCCTCGTGACCCAGAGAAGCGTGTAGCCCGACTTGAAGACGTTGCTTGTGGCAGATCGGATGCATGCGACTGTGAGAAGTTGTGTGGCAGGTACGGGCAACTGGGCTGCCAGGGCTTCATTGTCTTGGACAAGGAGTGTCTTCCTAAGGTGAAAGGTCGTGCTCTCATTGCAGATCACCTGTGCATGTCCATGGTTCATTCTGAGGCACAAAGTCATTTCTGAAGGAACTGCCCCCTTCATGCAGGCCTGCAGAGGTATTTAGCTGCACTCACATGTTTGGCGGCCGTAGATGTGTGGCAGCTGGACAGGTTCGCGCGCTCGCATTCCAACATGTGGAGGTGCAACTGGCGCTCGCTTGCTTTCTCGTTCGGCACAAGCTTGCACCGCCCGTTTTACATACTCCTTACTTCTGTCATGTGGGTATCCCGACAGCCAGGCCTTGCTGAATGCCGTGTGCAAAGGTTTGCCGTTGCCAGACGTTTGTGGTGACCTGAGACACGTCAGAGATATGAGAAGGCTCTTGCATCCGTGTGTGCCAGCAGGAGGGCCCTTATTATGGTCAGGCGAAGTGCCGATCCTGTCAAACTCGCCTTGGCACCTTTATCAAGTCCATTGTGCGCCGTTCCGGGCTGTTCTGAGACTGTGCCCCTGAAGGCACCGAAAGCACTCCAACGAAGGTCAACAAAGTGGGCCTTCAAAAACGACCACGCAACCACCACGGAGCATTTTCACTTGTTGTTCGAGGCGGCTGGCCGGGGGGGGGGGGGTGGCGTGGCCCTGGCAAACATGACCGATCCATCCAAAGGGCCCAGAGCTAGGTTCCGAGGCAAGCCTGCCGTCACAAAGGAAGATACTGCATGTACTTGAAAAACCAGCTGCCAGCTCTCTGAACAGGAAAGTCGGTCTGTGTCATAGCAGGTAAGGAAGGCTGCTAGTTGAATCCGATTTGTCATCGCCTGATTTGTGTGTTCTTGATCGGAGTGAAGGCCTCCACGGCCCATGCGCCGCGTCACGTATCACTTCTATTTCGAAGCCTGTGAGCATCAGTTTACCAAGCTCAGGTCCGGGCGAAGAAGTGGAGGTGGGCAAAGCACCAGAGGGCATGGAGAAACTTCAAGGCTACAGGACGGATACGCCACGTCACTTTCCGTCCCTTGCCGCCAGAGTTCTGGAACAGCAATGCAACTCAGATACTGGCAGGGGAATTTGCGTTCGGGCCCAGGATGACAAGGCTGGAAGCTGCTCACCTTGGTACGTGTCTCATGCCCTCATATGCCATCTCATGCCCTCATGCCTCCCAAGCAGGTTGACGTGGGCTTCATGGTGTCGGTCTTAGTCATTCGGCGCAGGGTTGCGGGAGGAGATGATGGGTCTGAAAACTGTTAGCAGAGCTTCGCCCTACAGCAGAGTTTAGACGCCAAGTGAAATCTGAAGTGCTGACTTCGAGCCTGGAACCCAACCGAAGGCCGAAACTCCCAAACAGATTATAGGTCACAAGTATGAGCAGGCATTCTTGTACCAGCTTCTCGCTAAGTACCAACTGTACATAATTGGATCCTTTTGCATCCTTAAACCCTAGAGCTTCAGAAACCCAAAACCTTGACACTTGGCCTTCGACTCCAAACCCACTCAAGCCTCAACCAGCTTGCAGCACTAGTCGCACGTAAGGCCTACGCCGTTGTAATGAGCCTTCTTTGCTGGATTCGGTATGGGTTTTGTCTTCTCAGCTCCCCCGCATCAGTATTCAGGGAATCCCAGTGACCTTCAATCCGCTTCCAGAAGCCCGTAGAAGCCCGGGCCGCATGGGACAGGTTGTCTCCGACTGTTCTTCAAATGATGACGGCCCTGTTTGGGCACCCTAACGATAGGGCGTACTGGAACCGCCAGTACACATGCGTTGCCCTTTCTCTGCAACCCGCTTATTGTCGACACGCGTCTGTAGCGGGCATGGACAAGCATTCGGAACCAGAATGTGCCACGCATGCGAATTCCTTTCTGGGCGAAAGTGGTACGAAAGCGTGACGCGAAGCCCACAATGCCAACTCCTGGCTACCCTAATGGCAGCGGCTTCCATGTGGGTCCGGATGGGCCCAGTAAAGCTTTTCACAGATCCAGGAAACGAACCGCACCCGGATGAAGAGCACCCGGATGAAGAGCACCCAGTGAAAATGCAGCGCCTCTTACTAATCTGACGGAGTCTGAACGTGCCTGAGCTTGTGCGTTGGTGGCCTCTAAGCCGCATCTGGGCAAAAGACTTCTGAGTGGAACCTGGGTGGTGGCGATGCGGTGTCTGGGGCAGTACGGGTGTAGGGTTTGCATGGCGTGTGAGCAACGTTTGAGTCCCATGCAGTGGACACATACAAGCGCGGCATCATGACTCAAACTGTGCGTTCATCGTCAGGATTGCCCCTTCAGTCTGACGACCCACGAAGTACCATCGTAGCAACTCATAGTAGAAGTTTTTCTACGAAGTTGAAGGACCTCGGCACGCCCTCTTTGTGCCAAGGACGGACCGCTGCAAGGAAAGATGGTTTCCTTGCCTTCTTCCTCGGTCCGGTCCTGACTGAGTTGTCCGGTTCAATGCGCTCAGCATAGCTCAACTTCAGGTACGGCGCTTGGGGCCCATGGACGAGGAGCAGAGCATGCAGGGTAGCTGCGGCCAAGGCAGCTGCGGCCAAGGCAGCTGCGGCCAAGGCAGCTGCGGTCAAGGCAGCTGTGGCCAAGGCGATGGGACTGCAGAAGCACAGGTGAGTCTTTTGCCAAGGGTCGGAACTGGACTGACGATCAGGTCTTTGCGCTAGCCCATGTGCCAATGGAGACTGCAAAGAGGTCCTGTCATGTCTAACGCTAGTTTGAAATTTAGGTCATTCCCACGCTCTTCCCAGCTGTGCTTCAGGCAGAGGGTGGTGGCAGCTGCAACGGAGGTAAATGCAAGCCGGGAATGGGATGTGAAGTTGGCTACAGCTCCTCAGGTGCAGCCCGTCTGAATCTAGGCTGACAATGACACCAACTTACGATTGACACATGCAGGAACCTCGTGTGATCCCAGCACTTGTGAGAAGGCCGAGTCGGGCACTGAGTGTGAAGTTGCATGCTGAGGGGTTGATTGCATGGTACTGTACCGGTTTTGGCCGAGTCCAGCTTAGGTGCAAGATCGATCCGGCGTTTGTCAGCCAAGCTCTCGACCTTGCTAGCGTGAAGGCCGCGCATGAAGGATCCGCTGGTTCTGCGCGCTAAATCAAGCTTGGGCTGGGAGGTGGCATCCATGGATGCTGAGCACGAGGAGTGTGCAACAGCCTTGCGGCGCCTTGTCGAGACGAGGCAGCACCCCCAAAACTCGCCAAAAAGCCGCGAAGAAGCAACAGGGAAAGCAGTCCGATACATCAATTCTTGGCAACAGCTCTGAATTCGCTGGGATGAGCGCAGGCGGAATGTGGGAATTGCTAGAACGTCTCTCATCGAATGTCAGCCCCACCGCCCATGAGACTCACTATGTCAGTGGGCATGCGTCTTGAATGTGTCAGGTCACGAGAAGTGCTGAAGGCCTTTCAGCTTTCTGCAGTTGGCCTGCTGGCCTGCAGACCGAAACGTTGAATGGCGCCAGCTACACAGGATGAGCACGCGTACAAATCCTGCTTTGTCAGGAAGTTCTAGATTGTCTTTCCGACCATTTCGCTCACGAGGAGTGAGAAAATGGAACTAAAGCAAATTACCGACTTCACCTGTGTTTCTAGAGAGTCTACGAACCCTTTAAGCTTTGCGACTTGCAGGAAGCTCTTTTTGAGGAGCATGGGTTTGGAGTTCATGCCAACGCGCGGAACTCAGAGCGCGGCGTTGAAATCCGGAGCCGGGAAGCCGGCTAATGCCACTGCAGTGCGACTTCGCGCAACTCGACAACTGCAGGAGAAGTTGTCGGCAAAGAAGAGCCATGCCAAGGAGCATCAGCGATTGCTGGACAAGGCAAGTTGCAAAGTGCATCAACAATATCAACACGTGGGGACAATGGGACGGCAATCGGACATGACGCGAGGTTCGAAGGCAGCTGTCTCTCGGTCCATCCGTTCCAGCCCCTTTTGTGCGAGAGCTTCTGCAGGCAAATCAGCCGGTGGCCAGAGGATTGAGTATAGTGATGATGAAGATAGTGCACTTCATGTGATCCTTCATGTTGAAATTTGGACGCCCTTCTTCTGTAACACTTTGCATCCACTGAGGCTGCACTGTACTGCTTGGATTGACGACAGGAAGTTTTGTCAGTCTGAATCACCTGAGACAGGAATTCCACGAGCACACCACCCTGTACGACGTGCAGTACGCAGACTTTTTGGCGAGCAAGGGCGCCAAATAAGTTGAGGCCCTGTGCCTGGACAAAGCCTCGAGACTGTACAGCTCGCACCTTCGCACTGGCCAAACCATTCTGCGAAGTGATGCGTCTCGCGTGTGTGTTACCAGGTCTCACAAAGCACATGGGCACCGGAGATATCCCTAAAGCGAACTGCGCCCTGATTTCGTGCACAGACGATTGTTCTACTCGTAGAGGGGTGCTGTTCTGCAGGCAGCGGCTACGGTTTGAACAGCAACCTTGCAGCCATTGTGACGACAGCACTTGGACGCCTCGCAGAAGGTTGTGTCGAGTCGTGATTCAAACCCTAAGCGCGAAACGCACCCGTGGAAAGTAGTATGCAGAGCAGAGGCTTCCAGAAGCTGTTTGATGTTGGGTGTCAAGGATTGCTTTGCTAGCCGGAGGACCGTGAATAGCCTGCTAAACGAAACGAGGGAGAAAATGCAGAAAGTCCGCTGCTTTTTGCATTCTGCGTTGCGTCATTCGGAATTGTTGCCCGAGGGCGGCGAGGGTTTGCTGATCTCTCGGGCCAACCAACCCTCCGCACTGCTCCCAATGCTCCCAATGCTCCCAGCGCTGCAAGGACCAGCAAGATTCACCATCTGATCTGGCATGAGCCTGAGATCGCCGAAGCGGTTTGTGCCAGATAACGCTGTGTCATGGTGTGTCCACAGCTGCAGCGATACCTTTGTCCTTGAACTCTCGCACTTCCTCGTGAGGCATCCGAAGTCGCTGTGAAGGCCTTGCAGGTCCCGATCCCCAGGTATTCTCCGCTGGAAGCTTCAGAATGTCAGAGCTTGCGGATCAGAAAGGGTTCAGATTCAATTATAATGACTGAGACCAGTAGCAGTAGCATTGGAGCGTATTGGAGCAAAGGTTCAGTCGGTCAATGCTGTGTTCAACACATGCAGCTAGTCTGGAGTCGACTGGAGAGACGAACCATCGGAGGCTTGCCTCCGGGACGCCATACTGGCCTTTGCACGGGGCAAAGGAGGGCTCCAGCGCAAGCCTCCTTGTCCACCTGCCAAGCTGCTCCGCCAAGGAAGTGGTCACGTTTGAGCGCCTTCTGCGTGCAAAGGACTGGCTTCCCGCCAAGTTTAAACGAGCCTGCTCCTATGACCAGCAATGTGACAAAACCTCTGCCAAGCTCGACCAGCGCGCACACACATTCGAGGTCAAAGGGATCATTCGGGCTCAGCACGCACGATTTCAGAACACATCTCCGCCCCCATGTCTCAGGTCCTCAGGAAGGCTGCTTTTCTCTTGTGACTCCTCAATCGCCCAGGGCCACCGAACGCCTTCGACTCCGGCCAGAACAGAATTGCAACAGCACACGAAACAACAGCCCCGCATGCACTCGTCCAAACCGGTTGGTTCTGAGAAACGAGGGCCGACATTGCGCAGCCAGGGCAAAACAGAAGCAATGCCAGAAATTCTGACCCAACTGCGACTCGGTGCATGTTGAAGCCGGGGCGGCAGACTAAACTTTTGGTTTTGCCTGGACATCAGAAAGGGCTCCTGGTCTGTCGTAAAGGCAAGAGTTGCCCCTTATTAACCTGGGCCCGGCAAACAGGGGTCGCCAGATTCTGCAAATAGTGTGGACGCTTCCCGTCCTGCAGGACAGCATAAATGGCCAGAGTCTCAGATCTGGAGCACATGTGGAGAAGTTGGTGCAGAATCCGCCGTAAACGGGCATTGCGAAATCGCCTTGCAAAGGCGACCCACCAGCTTGCTCGTGGAGTTCCGCGTTGTTCGGCCTCGACGCTTCAGGGCACGCCAGCACTTTGCATGGAATCGCCTTTGCAATCACATGTGGGAAGCCTGATCTTCCGGGGTTACATGTGTAACAACATGGACCATGCGCAGCCGATCGGCTCAGACCAAGCAAGCGTGAGACGGCTTACGGGACTTGGTCGTGCGACTGTGCGGTGAAGTCCCCAGATGTGGGCTTTTGGGTAAACGCACAGCAAAAGGGTTCCAAGTGAGGTTGATTCTGCCTTTGACTCTTCCATTTGCATATATGTATTTTGTATATATATATATATATATATATATATTTATTTATTTATTTATTTATATGTCCATTTTCTTAACTTTAACACTACTGGACGTGAACGCAGCCCCCTGAGCGAGCATGTGGAGTCCGCAACCACGGCACCCTGAAGCTCTGCAGCTGTACCGCCATCATGGGTGGGGGTGGTGGGTGGGGGTGGTGGGGGTGGTGCAGCCAACACAGTGGCCAGGGTGCGCAAGTGGTCAGGCAACTAGAGGTGCCATACACCTACGGCCCAAGGCCTCGGCGGATTCATACAGTACTGCATAATATCTGTTTCTATCTTACTGTGAAGATGGTACATAATGTATAGTTCGTAACATAGTACGCTTTGGATTTTACATGGCGTGTATCTATGTTTCACATTGGTACCTATGTCCGGCTTTTGCACATTAATATAGCATATCACGGGTTATACATTACGCATTCTCTTGGTTGCATACATATACGATTTCAGTATGCTTATTCTTAATCCATATGTATATATACATATGAGAATTTCATGATATGATAGTACAGAATATTGCAAACATTCGATATCTTGCAAGTTTATACATGTGTGTATACATGGTTACATGTGTGCAAGTAAATATTCAAGTAAATATTTATACTCGTTTTTGTTGCGACGGACTAAAGCCCTCGCTTTTCGTTTGGGCCGTGTTGGTTGGCAGGCTCTGTAATCCTGGGCAACAACAAGCTGCGCAGCTCTTTGTTCATCATCAGTGGTTATGCCAGGTTAGGGCGATTACCCTATGAGTTCCTTTATCTCTCGGGCTTTTTTGCAGAGGGAAAATTACAATGCACAGAGGTTTGGTGCAACATCGCCGACTGCGATTTTCCTAGAGCAGCCACAAGCTTGAGGGTGCATCTGCGGAAGTCTGATAGAGTCTGGTATGGTGCTGTCGGCGAAAGCGGGTGCATTTCTCACCATCCACAATGTCTATGTTCATCCACATAACATGGACGAGGCTTGCAGCTCGTTCCTGTCAGAATGCCGCAGTTTAGGTAACGGATGTAGAGGCCTCAATGGAGAAAAAGGTTCGCAGACATCCTCCGCCATCCTCCTCAGAATGGTTTCCTGATGGTGTGCAACACATATTCAACCTACCTCTGCCGCCTGAAATCGGATTCTCAGGTGCAAAGATGGGCATTGAGCAAATTCAAATATTCAAGGCATGCGGGTGTTTCTGCTGACCTTCGGCTGCACGTAGCAAGCAGTTTACATGCATGAGATGCAGAACGTTCCATGTTGAAAGTGTCGCAGCCAAGGCTGCTTTTGGCTGGTGTTTGGTATTGTCGTTCGGAGCTCAACCTGCAGCCGGTCACGTCAAATTAAGTCTGTGCCGTTGTCTCATGATTTGTGCAAGCTTTGCCGGGCTGAGGCTGCTATTCTGTCCCTTCGGCTCCTGGACAGAAACATCCATGGTTCTGTGTGTGCAGCTTCGCCATCTGAACAATTTGGCCTGTCCGAGGTCCATGGAGCAGGGAAAGTATGCAGTGAATTTGCCCAGTGCCTACAACATCCTTATTACGTTGGGTTCTTGATCTTCCCAGAAGGCTGTCATAGTGAACACGCTATCAGGATTTGGCTGTCCCAAAGCATTTTGGAAGAGCCCGCATCTGTGCTGCAATTGGAGTTCTCTGGAGCAGAAGCTTCTGTTCAGCAATGTTCCGTTGAAATCTGCAAGAATAGAACCAACGTCTTTGCTGTGGGTACGTGAGGAAACGGAAGCTGGAATGAAGTGGCGACCTAAGAGCAACAGACATGTGCACCAGGCAAAGTCTTGAACTCATTGAATTTCCTGCTTGCAATGCTCGGCGGAGTACGCACCTCAAATATCTATATGTATATATGTATTCATGTATTTCTGTATTTACGTGTTTATGTATGTATGTGTACAAGCGAACGCTGTGTGTATTAACGGTTTCACCTCTACAGGTTCATCGGTCTGGGCAACAGCCTGCTGGAATATCCATCGACCTTTCAGACCATGTACTTCGCTGTTTCCACACAAGGTGTGCAGGCCGGGTGCATTTCAGATGCTAAGCTGCAGGGCTAGAGCTTGCAGAGCTTGCAGACCGCGCTGCACTCTGAAGAGGCGACTTCCCAGAGCGCCTTCCCACCGATTGTCAAGCCTCCCATCCGCGCTCGCTCTGCTGATGGGCTTGAGATGTATGTCGGCGACCTCAGAGAGTACCGACTGGAACAGAATCTGTCTCACTCCCTCCGTGTCTCCTTCTCAATCTCTCTCTCTCTCTCTCTCTCTCTCCGTCTGTCTGGGTTTCTCGCCTTGTGTTGTTGCGTCAGACTTCTCTGGGCACCACAACGAGAGGTCACCGTAAGCTTCCAGTGGAAGCTGGAGCCGCAGGCGACTGCGACTTCTGTTTGTGACATAGTCAGACATAGTCGGTTCATATCGACACAAAGGATTGGGGGTGTCTTGAGCCGTCGCTAATGGTTGCTCGGATGTGATGCCACTTATCTTTAGTCACTTTTTGCTTTTCTAGGTTTTGGTTCTGAGAATTGTTTCTCGCAGGCCCTCAACCCGCTGTACTACCTGCTGGGTGAGGAGGGCTATGATGATGCCTTCGTGCGGTTTGCGCGTTCTGCAATCATAAGCACATGTTCCCAAGCTGCATCTTCAGCCGCATCGGCCAATGATGACTTGCAGAAGCAGTGCTTGTACCCGCGTGAACAGCAAGTCCAAACTTCAAAGTTTGTCTCCCGGTGAAGCGTCCTTGCCTCCACTGATTCTCGTGCATTCAGGTTCACATTTCCCGGCGGACATGTACTTCACTAACCGTACGATCATCATTGCGGCAATGTTGGAGGATGCCGGAGCAGCAGTCCGAATGGCAAACTTGCAGAGTCACTTACGTAGTCTGATTCTGAGCTTGGGGCCGTCGGTAATTGCGCGGTGCTTGCTGCAGGACTTGGAGCGAAACTTTCAACTTCCAGACAAGGGTCTACAAGCGAATATCAAAGGCCTGAGGTATCAGAATCCCGTCCAAAAGGGAGATCTTCGCCAGCATCTGCCCAAGCAGCTCAAGCAAATTCTGGAAGACTGCGGAATGAATGGAATGACAGGCTTACAGCTGCAAGAGGTGGACCTGCCTGATGAATTTGATGTAGAGATCGGACAGACGCAAGCTCAATTGCAGGACGGATTGGCGCAGTGAGACTTCCAAGAGTGCTGCCCGTAAACCAAAGTGCAACTCCGATCTAGTATCTTCACAACAGTTCTGTTAGGGAACTGCAACATGTGTTGTTTGATGTGCTTGCTGGCAAGATATGGTGCCTTTGTAGCAAATCTGCTTTACACTTACAGCACATCAAGTTGTTTTTGCAGGAGCTCGAAGTCGCCTTTGCCGAGCGTGTAGAGAAGGAGGTTGCTATGCAAACCGAACCTCTGGCTGCGACCCCTTTGACACCCCATGAAGCCTCTATATAGTGGAGCCGTCAAGAGCCCCGAGCAGAGTGCGTCCTGCCGCTATGCACGATTTGGTGTGGGATGCGCGGACAAGCAGCTCAGGAGCTACTGGTCTCTACCCAGCAGGCAGGACACGGCACGCTGAAACGAAACCACGGCACAATCCTCCTGGATTTGTCCAGTCCAGGTGCTGGGAAACTTGGAGACTCAACGTGGTGAGTCCGAAGGTGTCCTTGAGCTCAACCAAGCAGAGGCCAGCGACCGCTTTGGGCAGGAGTTGCTCTGAACTGAACCGCAGCGTTGGCTAAATCGCCGTTCCTGGGCATGCTCTGTGCATGAAAGAGTATGAAAGAGATTAAGAACGAGACATGAGAAGTGCAGTGCTGGTCGTGCTGGTCAGGTGGACCAGCTGCTCCTCTTCCAGGAGCGGCAGGCAGAACTCCTCCCCTGCTGCGAGTGGCTGCACTCAATGCGCAAATCAACATACGCTAAGCACCCCTTGCGCCTGAGCCCCCCCCCCCGCCCCCCCTCCCACTGGAGCCCAAAGCTGTGCGAGCACCAATGATGTAGAGATGCGTCGTACCAGGCGCTCGCCAACAATGCAATTCTGCAGCAGTTCGAGAATGACACGCAGCCCTTTGACAGGCAGGACATCACTGAAGAAGTTAAGCACCGCTTATAGTGTTGACTGGAATGCTGTGGCCATAGGAGTTTCTTGAGCTTGGAATCGTTGCTTTCCAGAAAGCCTGCAGCCGCTTCGAAAATGAGTGGTTTCAATGGCGTACTTAAGCAACCGCATGCCTGGATAGGTGGTCAAAGGGAGGCTCCAGTGATTGTTGATTTCGGGCACTAGTCTCCCTGGCAGAAGCTGCATTCAACACCTGACTTTGCAGCTAGCAACGAGGGTTCCTTCCCTCAGGCTGACGTTGCAACATAGGACATAGAACGTGCTCCTTATACGGCGTGCTCCTCTGGGAGTGTCCGGCATGGCCATCATGTCTTACAAGTAGCACCGTAAATCACACACGATGGATGCCGACAGCTTAGCAAGACGTAATCGTCTTCAACTCCCCGACATGAAAAATCTTCCACGAGTTGTACACTTCGCATGGTCAACGGTGTGACACTGTCCAGAGAACCAGAGAATGGCCCAACTTTGCTAGTGCACCAGGCTCTTCGAGCTGATGGAAGTACGCTTGCTGGGTGACCACAGCTCTGACAACCTCATGTTCTCCTTTTGATAGTGAGGTCATGCGAGGTCTGATGAGGTCTGAAAAGTGCGTAGCTTGCAAGCTTCCGGTGGCTGGACACTTCCATACCAAAGCTGAGATCATAGTTGGAGTGTGACATGAGGAAGCAGAGAGGGTGAATTCAGGGCAACAGAGGAGTCTAAATCCCGCTACCTAGCGCGGCGAAAGGATTCCTGCCAATCGTTGCTAGTTGTACATGAACGCTGCCACAACCTGTCCGGATCCAGTCTTGAAGGCAGCTTCACCCCGAATGTGCGTAGCACATCAGCTATGAAAACGTTCTGATTGGATCCAGGCACTTACGAGCACCACGCAGAGAGCGCAAAGCAAGGCTTCCTCTTAAGGAGAATGCTTCTCACAAGACCTCTGCGCCCAGGAAAAGAGCAGATTGCATCTGGCCATCTCTGCAGAAATTGCATTCTCAATATTTCCCAACGTTCTTTGCGCCTGACTGCCTTAGAACTCCAGGCAGTCCCTTCTGCACTTCATTGCGGCAACGCCAGACTTGCCAGCAAGCACGCGTGAAGCCCCTGTCTCAGTGTGTCTCAGCATTGCTTCGAGGTTCTCAGGGCTGTCTTGAGCAGATACATGCCCCATTACACAGGCCAAGAGGTTAAAGAAACTATTCGCCGTCTCTCCAGATGGGTTCTCGGATTGAATGCTGGCCCTGTGACCATAGTTGCCATAGTTACGGCGGTTCTACATTGCTTGCACTTGTTTTCGGCTGGATGGGGCATATTGGCAAAGCTCTTGCAGAAGCCGAGGTGGCTTTGGAGTTACTGGTGCGTGAGGTGCGCAATGTGGTGTGGCTATGTGTTGTGGTGGCTAGGTGCATGACTGCAGTTGCTGTCGGTGTCTTTCCATGTTGCGGCATGCAACCAGGCTTTGGTGAAGAGTCTTTTTTGCCAGGCTCAGTGCATTGGCGAATCAAGCGGAGGCCCTTGTGACGGGCTGCCTTGCTACTGCATCAGCAACCACAGCAGTGTGCAAAAGCGACCAAAGACATGCCGCCTTCCAGGAATTGATGCCAGAAACAAAGTTGGTGAGACCGCCCTGATGTTGGCACTTCGTAGTGCATTGGAAGGGGCCTTGGATTTCAGAGCCAGAGCTGCCATGTTTCATGCACGCAAGTCAACGAAGCCGCAATAAGAAAACCGAACCACAGGCAGACAATTGAAGTCGAGCAGCAACACGAACAAAAGCAGGACTCAGCATCAACACTACACATCCTGGCTTTCCTGATCCAGAAGATAGATGCAGTTGTTGAATGACTTTGGCTTCATGCCCGTTCCAGATCTCTGGGTCTTGCAGCTGAGGTGAGCGAAGAAGCAGTTGACCTTGGTCGCTTGCTCGATGTCAGTTGCGAATGAAGGAGATGTCTCAAAATTTGCACATTCTTGCGCGAAGACATGACCTGATACGTAATCGGCTCTATCTCCATCCCGCGCGTCGATCACGACTGAATTTGTTCAGGTCCTTGCCGCATCCTATTGGAGGCAAGGGCCTGCCCGGATGCTGCAGACAAGCCGTTGGGCGAAACGCCACTCATGGAGGCAGCAGGCTCTTGTGTGTTTCGTGCGCACAGCACGCAGCTTCGCCTAGTCTCAGATAATCTCAGCTGGCGTCAATTGCAGTCAACTGCGAAGTTGTTGTGCATGCAGCCGTGGTGCTTGACTGACGTTTCCGACGCTGATTCGAGCCTTAAGTCTAGGCCCAAGGTCGGCCAACTTGTAAGACGTGTCTTGCTAAACGATTTCCGGTCCTTATCAACACGGAGCAGGGGTCTTTTGCTCTCAGCCACTGGCAGGCTGTTTGTGCAGGATGCCATGAGGCTGTACACCTGCTCCTTGAGTATCGAGCAGACCCCATGAGGCCATCACTGTGGTTGCGAATTGTGCGGATGCCCTTTCAAGATCGGTTTGGGTCATTAAATGGGCTCTTGTACAAGGAGTTAGTTCGGAGCTTGTGCTTGTTTGCAGCCGTTTCCATCAAACATCAGCTCGCAAGAACAATGCATACGAACAGTTGGCAGCTTGCTTAGCAATAAGGTCTTCAAGATCATACCCCAAATGGGCCTGCCTTGTGGTCACTTGCAGTTATGGTCCACGCGGCATGGGATGAAAAACAAGCTTGCTGAGTAGATGCTGGCAAAGGGCGATCCGTATGGCTTACGAAGGCTTCCTAACCAGCATTTATGCCGGAAAGAACATATTCAGGCCTACCTTCTTCGAGCTTATTGCGCAAGATCAACTCGCAGACGTGTTCAGACCTGCCCTGAGATTTTTTGTCGAGATCGTCTCAGAGAGAGCCCCACGAGGCTTGCTGCCGTTTCTGGAATACTGGCAAGCCGTTTACACCTTCTTCCTTCTTTTCCTGGAAGGGTACCACCTGAGAGTGCATGGAGCCACCTTTGCCGAGCATTTCTTCGGGTTGAGACGGCAGGAGCCAGAATCGGAACGGATGCTGCCACTGGAAGCCCTGGAAAAGGCAAGGCGTAGATTAGATGCCCCGCCTCTGAACACCAAACAACGGGCAGCATCCCTGATTGTAGCGGTAGTGCTGCCATGGGTTTGGGCGAAGGGCGAGGAGCGGCTCAGACAGTTGGAGTCATTTAGGCCATCCACAACCACAAGCCCAGCCGATGTTGCACTCCACCGTTTTTTTCCAGCAATGCATGCTGCAAGCGCAGGCTTAAGTTTCGCATATCGTTTTCTGTACCTGCTTGAACAAACGGGAATTTGGTCACCCTGGTTGCATCTGCTGGGCTTGCGGCTTGTGCGACACTTTCCTGAGCCTCCCGGTCAACTTGAAGAAGAGGAAGCTGGCAAAAGTCTGGCCACGCGAGCGCGCGACCTCTTGGTGATGTGTGGCAAAGGTTCTCTTTGGGGTGGGATTTACCTGCTTCAATTCCTGCAGTGGTGGTATCAACGAGAGCAAATTCTCCAACCACTTCAAGCGCGGCAGGCGCCGCCCCCACCGCCTGAGCCATACCCATATCCAGAAAGCCTAGGCGGTCCGCTGTCCCAGGGGTCTCGGCGCCAACTAGTTCTTCTGCCAGAGGACAGAGCCATCTGCGCCCTGTGTCACCGCCGACGCCAAAACCCGGCTATGTCTTGCAGCGGATATGCTTTCTGCTACACTTGCCTAGTACCTCATGTGCAGCAGCATGGCCACTGCCCGATTTCTGGCCAGCAGATGCTTGTGGAGGAAATTAGGCGAGTTCGGGACGATAGCTGACTTGCTTTTGCTGGGCAAAAGGAGAGTGACGGCATGACCTGTAGCTGTGATCAAGGGGATTCGGCGCCATAATTTAACCGGCAAGGGTCCGAGGCGAATGAAGGGTTCGCGTGGAATAAGGGGGGGTAGGCGGGGGTGTGCGGGGTAGGGGTAGGGGTAGGTTGTGTTCAAAGTAGACGGAAAGGGGGTTGGGGAGGATGGTGGGGGGGGGGGGGGGGGGGGATGGGGGGATTAGGGGGGTGGCAGTGTCGTGTATCCTCAGGCCTCCGGCCTCGGATTCTTGCGTCAACGCCAGTGCATTTTTGAGGACTACCCTCAACAACATGCGCGCCGCTGATTTTATCGAGATGACGTGCGTTGCAAAGCCGGGGGCTCCAGAGCCGATTTGGATCGGCAGTGCTACCGTAGCAGCTACTCCGTGCTCTTCGGCAGCCTTCGTCACTCCTCCCGGCCTTGGGTCAGCTCAGTACACACAAGGACATGCCACGGTACTAGCACAACTACTGACTCTTTGTTACATTGAGCGTCGGCATCGAAAAGTGGTTTCGAAGGCAGTCAAAACTCCGGCAAAAGCTGCAGGACCCTGTGCCATGCGAACTCACAGATTGAGTGGCAGTGGAAATTTCTAGTTGAGACAAAAGGAGACTGGCGAGAATGAGGTATCTGGCGGTAAGAGTTCCGACGAAGAGGACTGCGTTTTAGGTTGCTGAAAGAGAACAACTAGTCACTAGTCTATGCTCTGCTATTATTGCAGCTTGTTCGTTTCTCAGGATCCAAGGTCGCACAAAGATGCTGCCTCAACAGAGGACCCACACGAAAACCTTGTTCTGGTGTACGGACGCTGGCATCTGCATTCCACAGCCTGTCTCTGAGTTCCGTCATTGGACGTGACTGCGCGAAGGAGCCACAAGTTCCCCAGGGTCTTGAATCAGACCTCCACAAGGACAGTCGACTCAGCGCTTCGGATCACACGGGAGCTTTGCAGTCAAAAAACGGACAGTCGCAGAGTGTATTCGTCACTGTCTTGGCAGGAACGGCAATCGTCAGCCACGGCTGACCAGGAGGACGACCGGAAAAGGACAACAATCTTGCCCGATCTTGCGCGAACATCCTCTGAAGGCCACGGGCATGCAAAGGCTTGCAGAGCATACCACCTGTTTGAGCCAGGGGAGCCAGCCGTGCCATCAAAGGGTGCTCAGGCAAGAACATGGAAGGGACAGGACTGAGCGACATGGCCCTTGTCAGCTTTTGCTGTCAAACTCTTGAAGGCGGCACTGGTCGTGCATGCTGCGAGGACATGGAGCAGGGCACTTTATCGGCATTGTGGAGCGCTGTCCGGGGTGCTGAGCCTCCTCGAGCTCGGCAGCTACTGAAGGCGCGTGCAAAGTTGGTCCATGGGCCGAAGAGATGCCAAAGATGCCAAAGCCACCAGCAATCGCATCTGGCAGGCCCTGGAGAACAAGCAGGCTGCCACAGCCATGCGGGATGATGACGGCTTCACCCTGTTGTCCTGGCCTCTGACCTTGACATGTAACTATTCGGACTGCGATGATGAAGCATAACTTTCAGAGTTGGAAAGCGGGGTGAGGTAAACTGTATTGGGACGCGTACGTGTACCAGAGTTCAAGCTTCTTTTGTTCGGTACATGTCGCGAGTCCTGACTGAGGCATTTGGCTGTCATGACACCCCCCAGCGACCGCGTCTTTGCCACTGTGGCCCTGCTTTTGCAGTTCCGGGCAGAGGCAGCACCACGATGCACGCGAGAATTGGGGGCCTGGATGGGCTGCCAGTGCTAGAGCTGGGTGCGGGTGCTGGTTCTCACTTCGTGTAGGATGGTCTTACAGTAGGGTGCATCGCTTTCGAAGCACCCGGTGCAGGAGGAGTATAGGGATTACAAACGGTACAGTACAGGGCTCACTCGGCCGGGTGCGGAGTTTGGGCTATGGCTTCTTGGGTTTTCTGGCTATTTAACAACCAGCGGTCGCCCTGGTCAGGTTGATTGCCGGAACCTGCTGGGCGAAACGCCGCTAATGTCCAGCACTTGTACGCATGTCAGCATGTTGACTGAGTGCACCATCTACAGCATTTCATAGCTATAGACAGCTCCAGCCTCACAGAAAACGTGTACTTAGTAAAGATGCAAGCTGATCCGAGGCATCGAGAAAAGACAAGAGTGGTTGATGCATTGGACTAAAAGTAGCAAGGCCGCTTCCGGTCGAAGGTCCCCTGCAATGCCTCGACAGTCACGACATGCGCACAATGCTCACGCGCACGACTGCCGAGGCTCGCCTGCCGTGCTGCCATGGAACGGCCCGGCGATGCCTCACCAGCTGGTCCATGGCTTCGTGTGCGACTGAGCAAAAACAGCCGCAGGGCGCAGCAACGAAGTCTGTCTCAATCGAGAATGCCCGGGTGTCTTCTCATCCAGCAAAGAATAATTCATGAGGACCTATTTACCGGCAGCAAGCCCTAGCATTCTCACCAGTTTGCATGCACGGGCCCGGGCGTATGTCTGCGGGGTGCGTGTGATAACCGGGGCATGTTCCGTAGTCAGATACTCGTCGGAAGTTTCAGCACCCAAGCATGTGTGGTTGCTTGATCAGGCCCAATGCGCAAGCTGCTCGAAGTGCTTGGCCTCAGTGTATTGCCTGCAGGACAAAAAAAGAGCTCCAAGAAGCAAACTGTTGAGTATGAGCCCTAAACAAGGCGAAGGCTGATCCGAATGCGGCTGATCTTTCTGGCGAGCCACCTCTTATCGAAGCTGCCTGCTACGGCGACCTTGAGGCCGCAGAATCCCCGATGCCCGATGCTACGACGAAACACCTAGTATATTATTACATTGCGCAATATTGCGCATATCAAGTTCGGGAGATCCTGTGTCATGAGTCCAAGCTCCACCTCTGCATGGGAGGTTTGTCAGCTGCTGCTGGAGGGTCGCGCAGATGCTTCCCACGAAAGCACAGCACGGCACCAAGGTTTGGAGCTTGTTTGGCCATAGTTATCATCGAAGTATCATTGAAGTATGCATGGCTACATCATACAACTAGCACAGAGTTTTCCAATGGCAGGCCCATGGCAAGCGTGCAGTGAGAGTTGGAAGAGGGGGGGCAGCGCAATGTACTGCAATTACGCCGCCATGTTCTAAACGTTCGCATCCTGCACTGTTACTGCTGCCGCAGATCGGTAAGGTCGAACCTATCACGGTCTACTTATGCCTCCTTCATTCTGCAAGACATGTGAGATCTCCAGCCTTACAGTGCTTTAGAATCAGCGATAATCAGTGTGACAAGGTGGGTGTGACGGCTCTCGGGTTGGCAGAGTGCGAAGGCCACAGAGAGGCCTTGTGCGGTAGAGAGTCATGGCGTACGCATTCCCTCCGAGCCCAGCGCAAGCAAGTTAACGATGATGGGACAGGTGGCTGAGCTGCTTGCCCAGCATCTGGGGTCTGCTGGCAAGGAGACTCGTTGATCGAAGTTTGGTGTTGAAGCTTGGAGCTGCATTGACAGCCCAGTTGGACTGGACAGGACTCGCCAGCCAAAGCTGAGGCAAGTGCAGCATGCATTTTGCATCTCAATGCCGGTGGTCTGCCTATCGGCGTTCATGTCGGACTCGCAGTTGTGCCCCAGGAGGCCGGCACCGTACACGCCGATGACCCTGAGAAGGCACTGGGTGAGTATTACGGTGATCGTTCTCTGCCTGTCGGGTGGGTACTTGCAGGGAGTGGAAGCATGTGTAGACTTCACCCAGACAAGCCTCAATGAGCGAGGCGGAGGATACTTTCACCCACGATCCAGGCGAAGCCCTCAGGACTCATGAGCACTTCTCCAGCACGTGTTTCTCGTATTGCGTGCTGAAAGATTTGCATTGACTGTATTGACATGCATTGACATCTAGGTGTGGATGTCTCATCGCTCCCAGACAGCCCGGTCAAGAAGAGCCCGCCAAACGACGGATTAGAGAAGATGACAGAGGTTTGTGCCGCCAGCTTTTGCACGCGCAATGTGCACGGCAATCATGCAAAGCGGCAGCGTAGCACTCACTGTGGGTGTCAGGCTGACATGGAGGCAGGTGAGTCGCAGAAAGACATCAATGATGAAGAGCCACAATTGCAGGCTGTGTCCTGAGCTTTGTTCATCTTGTTCGTTTTCTCTTGGACACGACGTCATCCGTGATGCTGCAGATCTGGCTTGTGTCCCAATGCTTCTCTTGGTCAGTTGCCACTGGTCAGGAAGAATCGACGGAGGCTGCGAAGCCAGCTTTTGAGGCGTCCTTCACCTCCGAGCCAAGTGCTCCCCAGGAGCCGGAAGTGTCGGAGCTTCCGGAGGCACCGAACAAGAGATACAAGAGTCCATCAGGAAGGTCGGAAGACAAGCTGCTAGAAAGCTGTCCAGCCACCGATCCAGAGGCAGCTCCACCCAGCGCCTCGGCTTTCAGTGCAGAAACGCCTTAAAGGGCACGTTAAGTGCATACTTGCAGCTCCGTGTACTTTCAGTGACGATGATCGTCAGAGCAGGCACCATCGATCTCGGAAATATCCGATGGGTAGAAACACAGCTAGTGCTTAAGGCGGCCGAATCTGGATCTTGGGATGCTTTAAGTTTGTTCCTTGTTGACCTTATTGGGTTTTAGGGTCATGTTTAGGGGAATAGTTGCTGACAGTTTTACGCTGCTTCTTCTATGCAGCTTGCGGGATTTGGAGACGGATGAACCAATCAGTTGCAGTTGAATTGAATAAGGAATGATGCAAGTTGTGTCACTGGTGTCATGACTCATGACCCAAGGTAATGAGGCCACTTCTGCAGAAGAGCCGTTGGAGCACACGGATCAAACAAGCATGGCCTCCGACCCAGCTACCATGGCGACCACTCCGAAGCCCCGAAAGATTGGCTTGTCACGGCTCGTCAGTTTCTCAAGGAAAGGAGGAAGAGCTGAGGTGGGCACGCCAGCCAAAACATTAAGCAAACACAATTTACCCAGTAACCGCGACATGCCAAGAAATGTTCAGCTGAGCTGACCACAGCTCAAGATCGCCGGTTGTTTTCTGGGACACGTGCACTGGGTCTGTCGCGATCATATTGAGATTCCAAACCCTAGGCATGCGAGCCAGGGGCACGCCTTCATGAGTAGCACAAGACTGACACACTGCACCTACGACGATCGTGGCAGAATGGCATCTGATTGAACAGGGAAGTGTTTCGCAGTATTGCATGTGTTTGCATGTGCCTCGCAGTTTTAAGATGTTCCGCATCGTTATAGTTCGCCATATTTTGAACTGTGAGCTGCCTTGCTTCGCTCGGGCAGGTAGCGAGCATCAGTAAATTGCAGCTTTGGGTCGGTGACACAAGCAGGCTGTTCAGCATGCAACAGCTTCGTCATGCGTTTAAACCGACATTAAGGTTACTAAGAAAAGCGATCCAGCAGTATGCAGAAACATACGCAGGCAACCATGGTCAGAAGGAGAGGACATGAACAAGAATTGTACACCAAGGCTGCGATGTTTGGCGAGCTCAACGAACAAGAAGCCTGCCGAAGAGTGCAGTGCCTGGCGTTGGGTCCCTGCTAAGATATTATCCACACGGAGCACGGGCCGAGGAATATGCGCAGAACTTTGAGGAACATGGTCCACCTTCGACAAGTGGTGAGCTTCCTAAGGCATGGTGGTCCTCGTACTCCTGGTTTTGGGTCCACTGATTGTGTGCTTTGCACCTCACTGTCAAAATTACTGAATCTCTGTACAGGTGGACTCCACCCCCAGCGAACCTGCGGAGATTCCCACAAGTAACCTGGCCGCATATTTTGCAAAAGAGGACCACGACGGCACGACTGTTCGCAAGCTCCGAAAACGTGTTGGCCATCCATAGGTGTATCAGAGTGACATGTGACCTCTCGAACGGGCAGCTGGTTCGATGGGACAGCAAGGTCAATCCACGGAGCTCGTGCCGGCAGGCTCAGGGCCGGTTCTCAAGAAGGAGGTACCTCGAGGACGCACCCCACAGGACAGACCAGCTCTGTTTCTTGTTAGTTATTCGGCCTCCTCAACATGTTGAAATCAATCACCACGAGCAGAAGAATCTGCAGCCCATGCTGTCGGGCGAGGGTTAGGAAGAAGTCTGCAATGAATTTTCAAAGCATGGACATGAGGCACGAAACTAAACTGAAGCGGGTGCCTGCAGTGCGGCCCGATGTTGAATCCTCCCAATGTGGACAGGCATTGCCGGCCAGCATGCTCTCGAGGGCATTTTTTCGCGTGCTGTGCAGCAGGAAAACCTTTTTCGGCAAATGTTCGTGCTTTCGTAGGCTTGGTTTGCCTTAGGGAAGGCTTCTGATTGCCGGTGTCATGAACACATTGAAGCATTGGAAGGCGTGAGCCGACATGAAGATGCGTGGCGAGTGGCAAACTCTAAACACCAAAACTTGCTGTGGGCCCCGAACCAAACCGTGAGTGGCAAACCGATCTTACACCTTAAAAAAGACACCCGCATCACTGAGCGAGTTTTATTGCGATCACTTGGCCGACGAATGACAGACCCAACGTCGCTTGGCCACCTTTTGACCTTTTGGGCTTCTGTGCTTGCCAGTTGCCTGGACCCTGGCAGTTGTTTTCAACATGCACTTCCTCGTTTGTGATTCTGCAGACCATTAAGAGCTCCCGTCCCAAGTGCATCTTGCTGAGTCGGTTCCACTTGCACGTCGACAACAACTCGGACTGTTTGCGCCGGCTTGTTTGCCGTCGTGCAACTGCCCACACTCCCCAGCTTAATGCCAAATTCGCGCTAATGCTGCCTCACACAGCACTCCTGCGAAGTCTTACAATCCCCAACGCATACCGAAGGCAAGCCATAGCCCAGTTGGCCGACACTTACACGTGCAGCCAACGTTGAGACCTACCCTTGCCGCTCCCCTTAATGGGGGCACGGTAACCTTTCTCAGAAGCCTATCTTGAGGTGCAACTTGAGTAGGCGTTGCTCTAGCAGAGCACCCTCCATGCCAGCTCTAGAAGGACACATGTTGACAGAAGAGTCAATATATTTGTCAAAAGAATGCGCAGTAAGGTGCACACATGTGCACACCGACATGCTGTGCCACCGTGAGGGCGTACGGGAGACCAGTGCAAGCTCGAAGGTATCCAAAGACCTAGCAGGAGCAAGCATCCCGGCACAATCACATGACAGTCAATACTTCTGGAGTTTGAGATTGCGACCGCTGCATGATGAAATGCAGCAGATACGCAGATCATGTTTTCAACACAACTTCTTAGTCTTGCTCACACGGGACAGTGAGATTGAAGCACTGAAGAGAATTCGAGAGAAGTGATGTGAGCGCCGCAGGATGGCTTGACAAAAGCGTCGCCACCCCCGACGAACAATGTAACCTTTGCGTCCTCCTCGGCATCTCCTGCCAAAAGTACACTCCCGACTCGTGCTTCCGTCACTTGAATGCATGTAAGCTGCAAGACAGCGGCACTTTGCAAAGCTGAATCTCACATTGTCCCTGACAAGATCTGAAACTCCAGTATGCTGATGATCAGCGATGAATACGAGCCGTACTCTCGCTCAGGCTCAACCGTTGAAATCCAGCGATCCAGCTGGCCGATACCCAGGCCAGGCCTTCTGCACAGCTTCAGCCATAGTGGATCTAAGTGGCTCGGGCCTTTGCTTGTGCCAATGGTCGAATGCGGGGATGCTCGTAGTTGCTTAGCTTCAATCCTGCCCCTTGAAAGGTGCAGCTGCTCAGCCAACGCGCCTGCAACCTCGACCAACCATTCCAAATTCAAGCACAAAGCAACTTGGCTTGAGGGGCGAATCACACAAGACAGTCCCCAAGAATAGTTCAGCACCCCCTCATGCTGAACCTTGTTCAGCCCCGAAGCAGCGTTTCGCACACATTCTTTTCGCTGGTGACATTGTTATTTGTTAGTGGCTCTAGTGAAGAGATTTTGCAGTGGGGGGAGGGGCCGGGAGGGGTTGTTTGTGGTTTCTTGACGTCGGACGTCCAGGCTCGCAGTCCCGACAATGTAGTTCCAGCTATGCCGGCTATGATACGGTATGCTTTGGTGCCTACGCGATCCCGAAGCTGGCTGCGATTCAGGAAACCAGGATTCAGGAAACTAGGCGATTCTCGAAAGCAGGGTCCAGGAAACCAGGCGATTCCGGAAACTGCCCGACTCAGGAGACTGCCTTCACGCGATTCAGGAAACCGCGAACCACGCGATTGAGGAAACTCCGGGGTTGGGGGTGGTTTGGGGGGTGGTGAGAGGGGATAACGTTCATGTCAAGCCTGCTTTCGGTTTCCCGAGTCAGCGGTTTCCGAATCCGCGTGCTCGAGTTTCCTGAATCAGCGGTGCTCAGTTGCCAGAATCATCTCCAGTTTCCCGAATCGCCGGTTTCCGAATCCGCGTTCTTCAGTTTCTGAATCAGCTTGTTTCCCGAGTCCCGGTTTCCCGAATCCGTAGATGCGTTTTCCAAGTTCCCGAATCAGGCATCAGGCTTTTCCAGTTTCCGAATCCGCGCTTTTTCAGTTTCCGAATTCGCCGCTGACCATATGCTTTATTCGACGGATCCGCATATGAAAAATAGAGTCCTCGAATGTCCTCGAAGAGAAGCTAGCAAGAAATGGCGTGACACAGTGTCGCACATGAAGGCGCAGTCTATCAAACCGACCGGGGGCTATTCGTGGGACGAGGCAGACATTTCACATGACATAGTCCTTTGAGTCCCAACTCTGGAATATTGCACCCGTTGTGGAGTGCGTTGTGGCTATATGGTTTTTGGTTGTGGTTTGTTTGACACATTTTTGTTGTGGCTTGGGCGTCGTCCCGCAGAGAGGAGGGAGAGACATGGAGAGACCGCAGTTCGAGTTGAGGGCTACCATGGGCTACCCACATGGCCCTCGTAGAGCGGCAGCAGGCCATCAGCAGTCGAAAGCATGCGGATCTGCCTAAGGACACCATACGACCCATTCGTCAACTCCCGCTACGCTTCTACAACCAGACCACAAGCAAAGTCAAAAATGCAAGCACAAGCCAAGCGCAGACCACCAACACCCGAGCCGAGCGATGCCGAGGATCAGGAAGCAGCCACATTCTTGGGCAGTCGATCTTTTGTTCTTGTCAGATTCTCAAGTGGGCCCATGATATGCCATTTTTTCCAGGAGAACATTGGGCCTCGGATTCGAAAGGCCATGGAACCTTTCCCAAGCTACGGTGGCGAGATGCCGCCTCCCGAGGCCACCGTTTGAGTTGCTTGGTCCTCGAAATGTCCTCGAAGAGGGGATTGCACTCGGATTTTCTCTTCCCTGCAGGCAGAGTCGACATGGTCTGACCAGGCCCAGCATACGCTCAGAGTTCTCATGTCCGGTGATGCTGCACTGCCCTCCACAGGAACTTTACAACTACTTCTTCTCTAGCGGCTTCATCAAGCCAAAGAAGAAGGCTAGCAAGCCCAAGCCAACGCCACAGCAGATGGAGCAGTACTACCGCACACTGAACCTCAGGCCACCCGACGCTTCAAAGCTGTTTACACTGTTGGTCCTGTTCGTGAAAGGGTGAAACTTGTTATGGAGTCAGCAATGCTTGGCAGGCCTGGAGCCAAAGCAGCAGCCGTAAAGAAAGCTTATAGACAGCTTGCATTGCGCTTTCATCCAGACAAGAACCACGATAGCCTGACCCTCAGAATCTCCGAATGTTGCACTGAGTGCCAGACTGCATTTCAGCGCCTCTTTGGGGCCTTCTTCGTGTAGGCGATCTCTGCGCATCTCTTTATGGTCTGTGTGCCTCCAGTCTCGTTGACGGTGATTTGACAGCCAGGCACGGAGGCAAAGTTGAAGTTTCAAGAGATCACGGAGGCCAGAAACTGCTTTCGGCTGCAAGATTGCTCGAGAATGTCAACTTTTAGTGACTGCATGCCGCCAGGCCTATGCTGAGGTGTGTAGGGTCTTAGAAGGGAAAGGCTTAAGTGAGCAAAAGAAGCGAAGGACACCAATGAACTTCCAGATTCATTTGGAAGTGATATATCGGGAGATTGACTTCAGAAGTGCCGAGAGATATTATCTCAACACGGCAATATACAGCAAGACCCATCGCGTGATGGTATCTGAAGGAGGCATCTCATTGTCCTCATTGTTTGCAATTGCCGTGCCAGTACGAATGCCTTCGTGGCCCAACGGCATTGCAACGAATTCAGTCCATGGAATCGGCAATGACGTTATCCGAACGCGCAAGATTCACACTGTGCTCACCCACTGTCACATGCCGACACAGGGTGTGCGAGGCACGCACTTGTGGCTGCACCCCAAGCCAAACGACCTTCAAGGGAGCCGGGAATCAGCGTCGACAAGTTGACAGCAATCAGGTGGTAGAGGCGGAACGATGCACGCAATTGCCAGCATTGTTGGCTGGAGCAAGTTGATGACAAACGACCAGAAGCAAGACTAACATGTTTGTCGGACATACGTGATGCCACTCCGAACACACGCAGGCACACATGAAGACGCACGCGCACACACGCACGCACACACACACACACACACACCACCCACACACACACACGCACACACGCACACACGCACACACGCACACACGCACACACGCACACACGCACACACGCACACACGCACACACGCACACACGCACACACGCACACACGCACACACGCACACACGCACACACCCGCACCCGCACCCGCGCACGCAGACAGACACAGAGACGCCCAGCTAGACACGTAAGCTTCCAACGACTTTCTGGCACAGTATGGCATCAGTTCATTACTAGGAGGAAGCCCTGCTGATCTTCCAGCCATGAAAATCTTGCCAGAGTCTCGAACTGGCTCTTGTTCAGACGGACTGGGTGGATCCCATGAAACACACTAAATGCAGAAATGACTACTGTGCTGACAATCTAGAATTTGGCTCTGGATTTGGCGGTCATATCTCCATTTCAATATTTGCCGCTGATGGAAACAAATAAGAGTTCATATATATTCATAATATGTAGATCGGAAATATCATCGTTCCAAATTTGTTGAGAGATACGTTGCTATGAATCTGAGATATGAATTTATCACCATTATTTTTTTTGTGAAAATAATTGATGATCAAATCCCCCACACTAGTCAATACAAGATGATGATTTAGAATTTAGATCTTTTATATGTGTTAGAATATGGGAAATTTAGAAATAAGAAGGATCGAATTCTTCAAAAGCCTTTCATTTTGATTA
>CAJNDS010002218.1:0-35000 GCA_905221605.1 Symbiodinium natans
GGGGGGGGGGGGGGGGGAGTTTTTGCCTTCTATGTTTTCCAGGTTTGCCTAACACGGTATCGGGTAAGCTCGGGCCTCTCTCCTGTCGCCAAGGTAATCCCCTTGTTGAAGCATAAGCCCCAAAGGTGCAACCCGAAGCAACGCCCCGAATCCTTTGATGGTTGGCGGAGGGACGAATGTTGAGGGCCTCATTCAGGATGGCAGCTGACTTCACCAGGAGAGAAGGACAAGGCTTCTCGCAGGCTTCTCACTCTCTCTTCTAAGGGCTGAACAACCGTGATGCGTTTAGCCATCTTGGTCTTGCCAGTAATCTTCATTCTAGGCGCAGGGACAGGAGGCTCCGCTGGATCTGTGCTAAGGTGAAGTGGGTCAGGGCGAACTCTAGGGCCTTCGGCAGAGGGACTTGGTTGGTCGACCTCAGGAGACTTACCTACAACCCGATGTGCAGGCTCTTCTAACCCCTTACTATCAGGGAGCGGCGACCTCAGGCGGCTCTTCAACCCCTATCCTTACACCCGGAGACTGACCTACAACCCGAGGTGGTTGGCTCTTAGTTCCATCGGGACAAGGAATCTCTTCCGGGCTCAGTGGTGCAGGCGGCGGCTCTTCAACCCCTAACCTAACACCCGGAGTCTTTCCTACAACCCGACGTACTGGTGGTTGGTATCGTTCTTCGGAAGGCTCTGTTGGCGCGACATATGAAGGAATGTCGTCTTGCTTGGACTCGGACCCAAAGTCGGCAGCAAAGCCAGGCATATCCAGGACTTCTTTCTCGGGATCGACTGGGTTTGCCCGGATGTTCCGGACCGTCACAAGTTTCCCCTCATCATTCAAGACAACATGCCCATCGGTGACGATGTTGGACGGTGACAGGTATCGCCCCTGGGACCAGGGATTCCAGGGCTTCAGGTTGCCAGGAAGGACAGGCCTCTTAAACAGCACTCGTTGCCCGAAGAAGGTCCGGGCCGGATGGTCTTGGGCATACCTTACACTTTAACCTCCACAAGCCTCCCTCCAACACTTCTCAAACTCTCCAGCCCCTAAACTACCCTATGCCCTCAACCCTAAACCCTAAACCCTATACCCAAAACCCTAAACCGCAAACCCAAAAATGTCCAAACATCTCCAACCAGCCTTGGCGCGGCTGTCGCCAAGAAGCCCTCTCAACCTGTTTGCATGGAGGTAGGGAGGGAACTTAGATTTAGGGTTTAGGGTTCAGGGTTCAGGTTCGGGGTTTAGTTAGGGCTGGGGAGGGAACTTGGATTTAGGGTTGATGATGTAGGGTCTAGGCTACCGAGTTGTTTTGTTTACAACTGGAGTCACCCTTTTCCGGGGGTTTAGGGTTTAAGGTTTAGGGTTTAGGGTTTGGGTTTCGGGTTGGGGAGGGAACTTTGTTTATAGGGTTTAGGGTTGAGCGCTGAGGGTCCATGGGCCTAAACAGTAGCGCATCCTCGTCAGTGGCATGAGCAAGCGCTTCAAACACATTCAGCAGCCCTCCGCTGAACCTCGGCGTAGTACTGACACCTAAAGCCGAAACTCCAGATCCTAAACCCTAAACCCTAAATAATCCCAAGCCCTAAACCCTACACCCTGAAATCTTGCACCTCATCCTAAGCAAACCTAAACCTGAAAGAAAGCTTAATCAAGTGCCTTAATGACCCCTACCCCCCTAACTAAATCTCAAACCACAAAGCCAAGCCCGAAAATCCCTAATCACCGCCTAAAGTGCCTAAAGCCCCGGAAAGCCTCAAACAAGCCTCCTGAAGCGTTTCGGCCCCTACAAACCCTAAACCTAGACCCTATAAGCCCAAATCACCCCCAGGAGCCTAAACCCTAATCGCTGAAACCCTAAAACCCTAAAACCCTAAAACCCTAAAACCCTAAAAACCTGAAACCCTAAAACCCTAAAACCCTAAAACCCTAAAACCCTAAAACCCTAAAGCCCTAAAGCCCTAAAACCCTAAAACCCTAAAACCCTAAAGCCCTAAAGCCCTAAAACCCTAAAACCCTAAAACCCTAAAACCCTAAAACCCTAAAACCCTAAAACCCTAAAACCCTAAAACCCTAAAACCCTCAAACCCTAAAACCCTAAAACCCTAAAACCCTAAAACCCTAAAACCCTAAAACCCTAAAACCCTAAAACCCTAAAACCCTAAAACCCTAAACCCTAAACCCTAAACCCTAAACCCTAAACCCTAAACCCTAAACCCTAAACCCTAAACCGTCCCGGTGGCCGAAGACCGAGGCCCCGGGCTTCACTCTCACGAGGCCTTCGGCCTCTTCGGATCCTGGCTCCCGCAAGGGTTTAGGGTTTAGGGTTTAGGGTTTAGGGTTTAGGGTTTAGGGTTTAGGGTTTAGGGTTTAGGGTCTAGGGTTTAGGGTTTAGAGTCTAGGGTCTAGGGTCTAGGGAGGCTCCTGGCAAGTACCTTCGAGAGCAGGTGCTAGACTGGCCGTTGCTTCACTAAACCCCATTCTCGTTACACTAAACACAAATCCCTAAAGCCGAAACCCTAGCTTGGTTTAGGTTGATGAGAGATCCGAGGCCAAGCTAGTTGGGGTGTAGGGTTTATAGGCTGTAGGGCTTAGGGAACCCTACGACCTTGACACCGCGTGGACTGGCAAGATTTGGGTGTTGGGGCGCCCTAATTTTGGAGACAGAGTGTCTGAACCAAGGGTTTAAGGTTTAGGGTCAGGGTTTAGGGTTTAGGGTTTAAGGTTTAGGGCCTAGGGTTTAGGGTTTGGGGTTTAGGGTTTTGGGTTTAAGGTTTGGGGTTTAGAGCTTAGGGTTTAGGGTTGAAGGTTTAGGGTTTAGGGTTTGGGGTTTAGGGTTCAAGGTCTAGAATTGGGATCCACATCTCGGAAGTAGACTAAGATCGAGCTCTTCCGTGTGCAATGGACTGAAGGGGAGCCCCAACTTCTGGACTTGGGGTTTAGGGTTTAGGGTTTGACGTGTAGGGTTTAGGGCTTTGGGCTTAGGGTTTAGGGTTTGGAGCTTAGGGTTTAGGGTTTTAAGTGTAAAGATTAGGGCTTAGGGTTTAGGGTTGAGGGTTTATAGGGTTTAGGGTTTAGGGTCCGCACGTCGGAGGGTTTCAGGGCAAAGCCTGTGAACGATGCGTAGCCTAAACCGCCCGAACTCGCAGCCCCTCGCACCTACGCCGGCGACCATGCTCTTCACCTTGCTGGCGCAGTAACCATCTTCTACCAAGGGTGCCCTTTTTGGGGTTGGCTACTTTATAAGGTAGCACGGTAACCATCGTATGATAAGGGTACCTTTTTTGGGTTGGTTACTTTATAAGGGAACCTTGAACCCAAAAGCAGGGAAGAAAAGGGTACCATTGGGCTACCAAGTCGCGGTCGTGAGCTCCAGCATGTTCAGGTACAATCGCACCTTCGGGCCCTGCAAAGCCAGGGGTGCTAACGTTGAGGGAAGATGCCCTTCACTACTTCGGGTTCACAAGGTTTTCAGAAGCCAGGGCCCCTAAATTTTTAGGGAAGAGGCCTTTCACTATTTCGGGGTTTGTGAAGTCTCTTGGTCAGCGAAAAGCAGGCCGCTTTCTGAGCTAGGGTGGAGTATGGAGATTTCTCAAATTCCTGGGATTCCGGGAAAGCGGGGAAGATTTTCTCCCATACCCCCAAAACCTACAGCGAGGTTCATTACCTAGAGGGTCCATTTGTAGTACTATTATGGGATTAGGTACCCCAAAACCCTATTTAGAATGGTTTTTGGGTATCTAATTCCATAATAGTACTACAAATGGACCCCCTGGTTAGGGCCTCTCCACCCTATGGCACACAGATCGCAACATCTCCCTTTTCTCCTGATGCTTGTGCTGCAGGGCTTCTGCCCGCCACGTTTAGAACCCGTGGCGCTCCCACAGCCAGATCATAGTCGTAAGGTGTAGTTACAGGGGTATGTTGGGAGAATTTGCAATCGACACTTGGCTGAGGGCCTGCTTCAACAGAGATTCTCGACAGATCTGGCAGGAAGATAGGAGCTGCTCTGCAACCAGCGTAATTACATTGTCAGCTTAGGAGAGTTTCGACCGGCTCATCTTGAAATATCTTGAAACGTCTTGAAAGGTGCCGGCATCACGTGCCGTCATCAATTGAGCACGCTCAGAGACAGCCTAAAATCCGCGACCGCGGCCTCTTCCGCCGCGGCCGCCGCGGCCGCGGCCACGACCCCCGCGGCCACGACCCCTGCTGCCGCCGATGGCATAGTCGCCAGCATAGCCATAGCCGCCATGCAATGTCACGTTGGTGGCCTTGGACTTGCCGCTTCGCGCATCTTCCTGAATGTCGAAGCTCATCACAGTCCCGACAATCATGTCATCAAAGCTGGCGTTGGCCAACTGTGAGAAGTGCACGAAAACATCACCTGAACCATCAGAGTTCTCGATGAAGCCGAAGCCCCTGCCATCCATGACCTTCTTCAAGGTTCCGGTGTACGCCATTGCTGGGATTTGGCGCTGGCGGCTTGCAACTGGCTTGGAAGGCAAACGTCTCGGCGCAAAAAAAGACACATGACCCATCCTCCCCAACTGGATAGGTCACATCCAGAAAACAGTGTAGAGGGGGGGGGGGGGCTTGGGTAGAATTAACAATCGACCTTTTGGCTGAGAGCCTCAACCCTGCTTTCTTGTGAACTGAGGTGCAGCGTTATGAACCCCAAACTCCATATAAGCAGAGCTGCCTAAACCCTACACCCTAAACCCTAAACCCTAAACCCTAAACCCTAAACCCTAAATAGCCTCAAATCCACCTGAAGGCCCTAAGTTTGCAAAGACCCAAGTGTAAAGAGGGCCCCTTCGTTGCTTCAAAAGGGTTGATCTGGGCTCAGATGCTGCAAAAGGATGTTAAAACCCTAAACCCTAAACCCTAAACCCTAAACCCTAAACCCTAAACCCTAAACCGTGTTTGGCGTTGCTGGAACAAGACAGCTGTCACAAGCCTGGTGCGGACGTGCCCCAAACACTGGACTTTTCTGCATCTTGCCTCTATGAAGAACACAATGCCTGAAGTTTGATGCTTCTGAAATAGTAGGGTTTAGGGTTTAGGGTTTAAGGTTTAGGGTTCAAACCAGACACGCTGTCACAAGTGTTCATCTCCAGGAAAGGGCTTCGAGCTTGTGCTGTCAACCCGAAAACCTGACCATGCGGGACAGACGCATCCAACACTCGAGTGTTAAACGTTCAGAACAGCAAATAGTAGGGTTTAGGGTCCAGGGTCCAGGGTCCAGGGTCTAGGGTCTAGGGTTTAGGGTTTAGGATTTAGGGTATATGGACCCCCCAAAAACCTGCAAAGCAAAACTTCGTTCTGTGTGGCAAGCGTGGTACTTTCGGCGTGCGTGTCTCTGAGCCCTTGTACGACTAGCCCCCCGTGGGTTTAGGGCTAGAGTTTAGGGTTTAGGGTTTAGGGTTTAGGGTTTAGGGTTTAGGGTTTAGGGTTTAGGGTTTAAGGTTTAGGGTTTAGGGTTTGGGGTTTAGGGTTTAGGGTAGTGTGTATGAACCGAAACATGCAACAAAAATGGAGGGCTTTATGCGAACAGCCTAACAAAATGCAGGCTCCGGGGTTCTGAAAGTGGCGGGGTTTAGGGTTTAGGGTTTAGGGTTTAAGGTTTAGGGTTTAGGGTTTAGGGTTTAGGGTTTAGGGTTTAGGGTTTAGGGTTTAGGGTTTAGGGTTTAGGGTTTAGGGTTTAGGGTTTAGGGTTTAGGGTCAAATTTTCCTTCGCAGCTCTAGAAGGAACGTGAACCGTGATCCCAAAGCACTGCACAGTTTAACCAAAACCCTCAATACTACACCCTCAACGGCCCTCAACCTTGAACCCCAACTAAACCCTAAACCCTCAACCCTAAACCCCAAAACCCTAAACCCTAAACCCTAGCGCCTAAACCCTAAACCCTATAAACCCTATAAACCCTATAAACCCTATAAACCCTATAAACCCCATCAACCCCATCAACCTATCAACCTAAACCCTAAACCCTTAACCCTAAACCCTAAACCCTAAACCCTAAACCCTAAACCCTAAACCCTAAACCCTAAACCCTAAACCCTAAACCCTAGCGCCTGGACGTCTTTGTCGGCTGCCACCGGCCAGAGTCGCATGGAAGACTGGGCAGGGACTCTTCGCGAGAGGACTTTGGACTTGCCACTATTTGTTGTATAGGGTTTAGGGTTTAGGGTTTGGGGGTTGGGGTTTGGGGTTTGGGGTTTAGGGTTGGGGGTTTGGGTTTGGGGTTTAGGGTTTGGGGCTCGCGGTTTAGGGTTTGGGGTTTAGTGTTCTGGGTTAGGTTCTAGTCTTCCTGGCACCATGCATACGTTGTGATACAGAAGTCGGAATACGAAGGTCGCAAGTGGTGTGTGAGGTAGGCACGTCCCGGTACGAGGGGCACAACACCCCCCTACACCCTACACCCTAAACCCTAAACCCTAAACCCTAAACCCTAAACCCTACACCCCAAACCCCTAGGGCTTAGTAGGCTCTCTTCAGCGAAAAAACAGGTCCCATCATCGGGATGTGCCTTTGCCCTGCACCAAACCCCAACCCTAAACCCTAAACCCTAAACCCTAAACCCTAAACCCTAAACCCTAAACCCTAAACCCTAAACCCTAAACCCTAAACCCTAAACCCTACACCTGGACCCACACAAACCCGCTCGATACCTCGAGGCTCCAACAAGTCCATACGCCACACGCCCTAAACCAAAACCCTAGATGCCTTGGAGGGTTAGGGTTCAGGGTGCAGGGTGCAGGGTGCAGGGTGCAGGGTGCAGGGTGCAGGGTGCAGGGTGCAGGGTTTAGGGTTTAGGGTTTAGGGTTTAGGGTTTAGGGTTTAGGGTTTAGGGTTTAGGGTTTAGGGTTTAGGGTTTAGGGTTTAGGGTTTAGGGTTTAGGGTTTAGGGTTTAGGGTTTAGGGTTTAGGGTTTAGGGTTTAGGGTTTAGGGTTTAGGGTTTAGGGTTTAGGGTTTAGGGTTTAGGGTTTAGGGTTTAGGGTTTAGGGTTTAGGGTTTAGGGTTTAGGGTTTAGGGCTTAGGGTTTAGGGTTTAGGGTTTAGGGTTTAGGGTTTAGGGCTGACCACAAAAGGTAAAGGGTACTACTGGGCTGCCAAGTAGAAAACCCTGAACCCCAGACAAAGCTACCCCAAACCCTAAACCCTAAACCCTAAACCCTAAACCCTAAACCCTAAACCCTAAACCCTAAACCCTAAACCCTAAACCCTAAACCCTAGCAGGGTTTGAACCCAGGGCCCACGCGGACTTCAGCGTCAGCGCGAGCTTGGGCAGCGGCCGACGCTCCTTCGCTGCGGAGCTCTCCGCGCTCAAGCTTTGGGGGTTTTTAGGGCGCATAATTTAGGGTTTAGGGTTTTGGGCGTATAGGGTTTAGGGTTTAGGGTTTGGCTTTGAGGTTGCAGGGCATAGGGTTTAGGACTTAGGGCATTATGGGGTTTGGGGTTTGGGCCGTATAGGGTTTAGGGGTTAGGGCTTTTGGGGTTTCGGGCTCAGATTTTAGGGCTTTTGGGGTTTAGGGTTTAGGGTTTGTTTCAGGGGGTTTCAGGGTTATAAGGCTTTTGGGGCTTAGGGCTGTTGGGGTTTAGGTCTTGTAAGGGTTTGGGGTCTAGGGTGTGGGGCAAAAGCCCGTACGCCGTATAAACCCTATAGACCGGAATCCTGAAAGCCCAAGCCCTAAACCCTAAACCTTAAACCCTAAACCCTAAACCTCAAACCGGGTGTTCGGCTTGATTGGGCGTTGAGGGCTCAGGGGCTTGAAGCTGGTATAATAGGGTATAGGGTATAGGGTTTAGGGTTTAGGGTTCAGGGTGTAAGGTTTAGGGTTTAGGGTTTGCTTCGCCTGGGACTCTACCTGCTTACAGCTTTCTTATGGCCTATGCCAGTCTTACTAAGAGGTACTTACTCCCTACACGCGCTAAACCCTGCACCCTACTAAACTGTGGGCAGATAGGAGTCCCAAGGAGGTCTGGGGCTAGGAGCCAGGGTTTCTCAGGAAAGGGGGTGAGGGTATGGGGTTTAGGGTATATGGTTTAGGGCTGAGGGCTTAGGGGAATAGGTTGAGATGTTCCCCCTTATGCTAACAGTCCTTTGATAGGATGATTATAGTACACCCTATTCCCATCCCTATTAAAGACTGTTAATATAAACGGGGACATCCCAGGGTTTAGGGGTTTGGGGTTTAGGGTTTCGGGTTTGGGGTTTCCTCCTCCTCTGTCAACCTCTCAGGAGAAACACTCTTTTCACCTTCGCCCTTCCGGGGACGACCCCTTGGCGGTGTAGCGGGCGACCGAGGTCGATCGGAGCTCATAACTTCACTGTGTTCGAAGACACACCTGTCACCATGACGGCACCTCCCAGACCGATAGTACTGGATGCACCGAACACCTGTGGTGTCATGGGAGAATTGGCAATTTTCCGCCGCAAAGCAATCCCTTCCAGCGACGAAATATTTGCTGGGGTTTGGCGTTTAGGGTTGGTTCAAGGATTGCGTGCTCTGAGGAAGAGGAGGTTTAAGGTGCAGGCTTAGGATGGGCTGAGGGCTTGGGGCTTACGGTTTAGGCTGAAGGGTGCAAGGGCTCAGGGGTTTGGGGTTTAGGGTTTAGGGTTTGGGGTTTAGGGTGTAGGGTTTAGGGTTTAGGGTCCGCCGACCCTGGCGGCGTGTTGGATGGGTTTGAGGAGGTGAAAACCCTGGCGGCGTGTTGGATGGGTTTGAGGAGGTGAAAACCTCCCTCTTTCCCTCCTTACCCCCCCAAAACGCGGGGGGGGGGTAGGGGGGGTCGGTGCACAATTTTTTCGTGGAGGACCGCGCCACCCGCACAGCGTAAACAGGCGGTTGGCGCCTCAGCAAAAATCAGCGTTTCGGCAACCCAACGCACACCCCCCACCCCCCCCCCCCCCCACCCCCCCCCCCCCCACAGCCCCCCCACCCCACCCCCCACCTGCCCACACCCCCCCCCCCTCCCCCACCCCCCCCCCACCCCCCCCCCCCGCCCATCCCCACCCCCACCCCCCACCCCCCCCCCCCCCCCACCCCAACCCCCCCCCCCCCCACCCCCCGGCTTGAGCTTGACCCCCTACCCCCCCCCAAACGTTTCACAGAACTCTGCCGAGCTCTTCGAACCATGTGAGCGGGTTAAGACCTCTCAACTATGCTCCAGCGGGGTCGGCGGCTTGAGCCGGAGGCTCTTAAATTTAGGGTTTAGGGTTTAGGGTGGAACGGAGGAGGTAGTCCTTCTTCCCGGTCGGCGATGCCGTCGAAGACGACGATGAGAAGCGGACCTTTGGCAGGAGCTCTGGCGCGGACTTCCAAAGCGCTGACACGAAACCTCTGAACCTAAACCCTCTAGGGGTCAGGGTTAGGGTTTAGGGTTTACCCTAAACCCTAAACCCTAAACCCGAAACCCTCTGAACCTTAGCCCGATAAATTGGGGACCCTACGTAACCAGAATAAACTCGGATATGAATGACGAACCCTAAGCCCCCTACAACCCAAGCCCGAAAACCCCAAAATTTCTGACCCAAACAAGCTAAACTCAACTCCGGCAACGCGCAAGCCTAAGGGTTTTAGGGTTTAGGGTTTTTTATAGGGTTTAGGGGATTATACTACCCCAAACAGGTTAAAGGGTTGCCTACTCTACACTAAGCATGAGGGGTTTAGGGCCTTTAGGGTTTAGGGTTTGGGGTGTAGGGTTTCGGGTCTTAGGGTTTAGGGCTAGGGTGTCCGTCGAACGATGCGTTGCGCTGCCAGTATCTGCCAGCGTCTGCCAGAAAATCTCCTTTCCAAGAGCCTTGAACTCGGTGGCGCACCCCGGAAATTCCCTGGCCGGGGGCCAGGGGGGGATTGATGGTCGCCTTGATTCAGGCGTTGAGGTACCGATTCATCACGGTCAGCTTCTTGGGCGACAGCCCCCACAACCAGGTGTCCATGGTTCCGGGTTTCGCGGTCTCGCAACCGGCCCTAAGCTCTTGACTCCGAGAGTCGAAAAACCTCTAGACATTTCGGGTTTAGGGTTTCGGGTTTAGGGTTTCGGGTGATCCCACTACATGATTTTGAGGTTACGATTATGAGGTGGCCGCTACGATTTAGGGTACCCCAGAAGGGACCATAAATAGAGATCTCTGCCCTGGGAATCGTGGTTTGGGGTTTGGGGTTTAGGGTTTAGGGCTTCAGGGCCTTAGGGTCTCCATGGAGAGGCCCTGCAGATTCCCACGCTGCAGCCTAGCAACCCCGTGATAAGGCCTGAACCCTGTAACTCTAAACCCTGAACCCTGTACCCTGCAACCCTAAACCCTAAACCCTAAACCCTAAACCCTAAACTCTAAACCCTAAACCCTAAACCCTATGCGTGTCCCTCACAAACTTAAGCCCCAAATTGCCAACTAGGGTTGAGGGCGCCAGGGGCACCCTGAGCCCTGAGCGCATAGGGGCTTACGACTTCGGGTTTATGGTATCGGATTTAGGGTTTAGGGCTAGGGTTTAGGGCTAGGGTTTGGGGTTTAGGGCTAGGGTTTAGGGTCTCGAGTTGCCACGAGCCAGCAACTTCTTCGGAGTTCAGCCCTTCTAAGGAAGGGGGGGGGGGGGGGGGCCTAGCGACCCTTGTGGCGCAGGGCTAAAGATGCAGGGTTTGCCGCTTAGGGTTTCGGATAGCCCCAAACCCTAAACCAAAACCTAAACCCTAAACCCTAAACCCTAAACCCTAAACCCTTTCAGGTTTAACTTAAAAAGTAGGGTTCTTGGCGGCGGCTAGAAAAGAAAGGCAAGAATCCTGAAATCGCCGAAATCAGGGGAATTGATCGACAGTAGGGTGAATTCCAGGGTTTAGGGTTTAGGGTTTAGGGTTTAGGGTTTAGGGTTTAGGGTTTAGGGTTTAGTGCTACATCCCTTAACCCTAAGCCTTGAACCAATGTAGCTCCCCCCCCGTTCCCCCCCACCCCCCCAACACCAAACCCTACGCCCTAAACCCTAAACCCTAACCCGAAACCCTAAACCCTACACCCTACACTAAACCCTAAACCCGAAACCCTACACCCTACAGTAAACCCTAAACCCTAAACCCTAAACCCTAAACCCTAAACCCTAAACCCTAAACCCTACGGTAACCCTAAACCCTAAACCCCTGAACCTAAAACCCTAAACCCTAAACCCTGATGCGACTCAAGCCCTCGGCATTCGGGTCGTAAGTCCACACGTGCGAGCGCAGCACCAGCCTCAGAGCGCAAAACAAGAGGGCTCCTAAACCCCTAAACCCCCAAACCCCTAAACCCTAAACCCCCTAAACCCCTAAACTACTAAACCCCCAAACCCCTAAACCCTAAACCCCCTAAACCCCTAAACCCCCCAAAACCCTAAACCCTAAACCCTAAACCCTAAACCTCTAAACCCCAAAACCCCTAGACCCCTAAACTCTAGGGGGTTTAGGGCTGGGGGGCTAGGGTTTCGGGTTTGCTGAAACCTCCACGGCACCCTGAGACAGCTTAAGGAATCCTGCGCCTCAACTCAGCACCCCCGTCAACCCTCAGCATCCCAACGTACTAGGGTCTAGGGTCTAGGGTTTAGGGTTTAGGGTTTGGGTTTTGGGGTTTAGTCCGGGTTTAGGGTTTAGGGTTGAGGGTTTAGGATTAAGGGTTTAGGGTTTTAAGGTTTAGGGTTTAGGGTTTTAGGGTTTAGGGTTTCAGGGTGCATGTTGATTGGTCGATCACTAGGAAGTCTAGGAGCAGGGCCGTGGGCACGAGAGCCGGCTCTTGATTCTGTAGCGCTAAACTACGATGGCCCGCAAAAACCCGTGAAAAATGTTCCCAAATGTGAGCCCTGAACCCTAAACCCTGAACCCTAAACCCTAAACCCTAAACCCTAAACCCTAAACCCTAAACCCCAAACATTCTCTTAAACGCAATAGGGAAAAGTGTAACATGCCTAGCGCAAAGGCTACCGGCTGAGGGTTTCTTGAGGTCCGGGTGCATGCCAATGCTCGACCTGTCCATTCGTCAACCCACAAGCGCTTAAATCCTAAAGCCCTACACCTCAGTGGGTTTAGGGTTTAGGGTTTAGGGCGACGGGTTTAGGATTAGGGCTGAAGGAAAACCTACACCAACAAGCCTAGATTTACAGCTGAAAGCCTGAAATGTTGAAGGCCGCAAACCCGACAAAAAAAAACACAAAAAAAAAAAAAACAAGCCTAGCCTAAGCCCGACAGTCCCTAAGCCACCTTCCCAACACCGCCATCAAGCCCCTAAAGTTTAGGGTTTACAGGGTTTACAGGGTTTACAGGGTTTATAGGGTTTATAGGGTTTATAGGGTTTATAGGGCTTATAGGGTTTATAGGGCTTATAGGGTTTATAGGGTTTATAGGCTTTATAGGGTTTATAGGGTTTGTGGGGTTTGTAGGGTTTAGGCAATCCTGAACATCCTGCTCCGCCAGGGGGCAAAAGAAAAGGGCTGACATTGACGTCAATTTTCTCGATGTCGACCTCTCCAAATAAGGGCGTTAGCGTGCTAAGCAACTAGGCTGCACAGGAAGACAGGCACAAGGGTCTTGACATTTCGAGACCATACCGTGCTGAACTCCTGGGTCCCCCTTTTTTTGGAGTTGCCGTATGGCTTAAGGTTTAGGCTAGGCTGCCCAGTAACCTAGGCTTAAAAAGGGTGCCCTTTTTTTGCTTAAAGGGGTTTATAAGGGAACCTAAACCCCCCAAAAAAGGGAATAAGGGTACTACTGGGCATCCTAGGCAACAGGAGTCCCAGCAATTCTTTTAAGGTCCAGGCTGGGCTTTAGGGTATAGAAGTAGGGCTTAGGACCCGAAACCGGACCCCACCCCCCTAAACCCTAAACCTTAAACCCTAAACCCTAAACCCTAACCCTAAACCCTAAACCCTAAACCCTAAACATATTATAGATGTGTGGGTCTCCGGGTGCAGGTAACCTGGAGGCTCGAAGATGGTGTCGAGTAAACGCTGGACTCGAAGATGCCAGGGCAGTAGGGTTTAGGGTTTAGGGTTTAGCGTTTTGGGTTTAGGGCTTAGGGTTTAGGGTTTAGGGTTGAGGGTTTAGGGTTTAGGGTTTGGGGTCTAGGTTTGGGCGGGGTGATGTAGTAGTTTCGATTTATGGAGAGAGCCACAGGCGAATAGAGATTGCCAGTTCTTAAAGCTTGCTTCTTCAGCGTCTCATACACACACCACCACCTGGTAGAGGGCTCTAGGGCTTGGGTTTTAGTTTGTCTTGCCGAAATCCGAATCCCGTTGCAGACAACGTCCTTTCAACAAGACCGTTGGAGAGGCCCAAAGCAACATCCGGTGCGGGCTTAAGGTTCAAGACATGTGGCGCTTTCAAGGCCCAGGGTTCCCCTAAACCCTACGCCCTAAACCCTAAACCCTAAACCCTAAACCCTAAACCCTAAACCCTAAACCCTAAGCCCCTCCAAAGCTCCTTTTTCTCTGCACAATGTGAGACCGGGGCCTCGGTTTTCGTGTCACTACGGGAGGCCGCGCACGCCTACGACTCTAAGTTGCCAAGGGTTTAGGGTTTAGGGTTTAGGGTTTAGGGTTTAGGGTTTAGGGTTTCGAGTTTAGGGTTTAGGGTTTAGGGTTTAGGGCTTAAATCTTAGGGTCTGGGGTGATAGGGTTTATAGGGTTTAGAGGGTTTACAGGGGTGGAAGGGTTTATAGGGTTTATAGGGTTTGTAGGGTTTATATTTATAGGGCTTATAGGGTTTTGGGTTGTAGGGTTGTAGGGTTGTAGGGTTGTAGGGTTGTAGGGTTGTAGGGTTGTAGGGTTGTAGGGTTGTAGGGTTGTAGGGTTGAGGGTTTAGCATGTAGGGTTCTAGGGTTTTAGGTCTTAGGGTTTGGGGCTAAGGGCTTCTAAGCTATGGGCCCGCTTCTGGGATCGGATCATCATACGGAGTCATATTCTAACCCTGAACCTGAAACCCTGAACCTGAAACCCTAAACCCTAAACCCTAAACCCTAAACCCTAAACCCTAAACCCTAAACCCCCTTATTCTTAGGTACCCCAATTGGGTTCAGCAACTAAGGGCCAAGCGCTCAGGGACTCTAGACAGTCAGGGCCTTGAGTGTCTGAGAAGGCTCCCCTAAACCCTAAACCCTAAACCCTAAACCCTAAACCCTAAACCCTAAACCCAGTCTTCATGGTGTTGTAGGGTTCAGGAGATTAGGAGAGTTCGAGTACCCTAAACCCTCAACCCTCAACCCTAAACCCCAAACCCTAAACCCAGTCTTCATGGTGTTGTAGGGTTCAGGAGATTAGGAGAGTTCGAGTGAGTTTAGGGCTTCGGGCTTGGGGCTTAGGGCTCTCGACACTCCCGGGGTCTGAAGGCCTGAGTCTTGGAGTTTTGCTGGTTATGGGCTTGAGGGGCAAGCGCTGTTTTATGATTATGTATTTATTTGTTGTGTTTTTTTTGAATATTCTTGTTTTTGGAATATTTATTTATTATTATTTTTTGGGGGGGATTGAGGTTAAGGCGTTTGATTCAGGCGTTTCAGGGTTCAGGGGGTTGAAGGATAAGGCGTTTTCGGTTCCAGGGTTTGGGGCTTTCCTGGGTCTTAAAGGGCTCAGGTGGCATTGCACAAAGGCGCATGATCATGTGCGTCTGGCTGGCCGCTGCACCCTCCAGCCATCATCCAAGTCGGCAAATTCAACGGCCCTAAACGCTAAACCCTAAGCCTAAACCCTAAACCCTAAACCCTAAACCCTAAACCCTAAACCCTAAACCCTAAACCCTAAACCCTAAACCCTAAACCCTAAACCCTAAACCCTAAACCCTAAACCCTAACCCTAAACCCTAAATCCTAAACCCTAAACGGCCCCGTAGTAGGGCTTAGGGTTAAGGGCTTCGGGTCCACCAACAACTGCAAAGTACACCCTACCCCACATGCATATTCATTCATACATATATATATATATATTTGTTTATTTATTTGTTTTTTTTATATTTATATAGGTTTGGGATTTAGGGTTTAGGGTTTAGGCTAAAGGGTTTAGGGTCTAGGGTTTAGGGTTTAGGGTCTAGGGTCCAAGTTTAAAGAGTAAAAACAACGGTTCAGGATTTGGGTGCTTAATGGAAGAAAAGTACTCCTAAAACCTGCGATAGGGGGACCTTCGAAGTTGAACCGGTGTGTAGGGTTTTGGGCTTCGTTTTTTGCTTTGCAGGTTTAGGGTTTAGGGTTTAGGGTTTAGGGTTTAGGGTTTAGGGTTTAGGGTTTAGGGTTTAGGGTTTAGGGTTTAGGGTTTAGGGTTTAGGGTTTAGGGTTTATGGTTTAGGGTTTAGGGTTTAGGGTTTAGGGTTTAGGGTTTAGGGCTTAGATTTCTTCAGGTCTAGGGCTCAGGGGTTTTCAGGTCTAGGGCTTAGACTTGTTGTTCAGGTCTAGGGCTTGGGGGTTTTTCGGGCTTAGGAATTAGGGCTTAAAGGGTTTAAGGTTTAGGGTTTAGGGTTTAGGGTTTAGGGTTTAGGGTTTAGGGTTTAGGGTTTAGGGTTTAGGGTTTAGGGTTTGAAAGGGTTGGAGGTTGTAACTCTCCAAGGGAAGGGTGTGCAGCGGCATGGCCCAGACGATGCCCCACTTGGGCTTTGCGGTTTTTCTCACGATGGCTGCGATCCGGGTCCTGAGGGCTTCAGTCTTAACCCTAAACCCCTAATTAAATCGTGAGCCCCTAAACCCTACACCCCTAAACCCTAAACCCTAAACCCCCAAACCCCCAAACCCCCAAACCCCCAAACCCCCAAACCCCCAAACCCCCCAAACCCCTAAACCCCTAAACCCCCAAACCCCTAAACCCCTAATTAAACCCCTAAACCTAATTAAACCCTTAAACCCCTAAACCCCTACCCTCAACCCCTAAACACAAAACCCTTAAATCCTGAACACCAAAGCCTAAATCCTACACCCCTAAACCCTAAACTGCTAAACTTGCCGCTAAACCGCTAAACCCCTACACCCCTAAACCCTAAAATGCCCACACCCGACGGTTTGAGAATTCAACTTCTAAGGTGTAGGGTTGAGGGAGGCTCCGAAGCTTGGGCTAATCCTAGGGTAGTTCTTGGATTTTGAACCCGCCCCGACCCCTAAACCCTAAACCCTAAACCCTGAACCCTAAACCCTAAACCCTAAACCCTAAACCCTAAACCCTAACCCCTAACCCCTAACCCCTAAACCCTAACCCCTAAACCCTAAACCCTAAACCCTAAACCCTAAACCCTAAACCCTAAACCCTAAACCCTAAACCCTAAACCCTAAACCCTAACCCTAAACCCCAAAGATGAGGAATTGCCAGCCTTTTGGCCCTCAGTAGTCACGGGTCCCTTGGGTGCAAAGCCCGCAACAAGAAGCTGCCGGTCAATACAGTGTCCCGGCTTTTGTATCAAGCTGGAGGTTGAACTTTGTGAGGGTGGGATTAGGGTTTAAAGTTAGGGTTTAGGGTTTGGGGTTTAGGGTTTAGGGTTTAGGGTATAGTATAGGGTTTAGGGACAAACACAACGACCCAATGCTCCATACCCTCATAGTTGACCCTGGTGACTGCTGGAGAGTACCGGAGTTCCCAAGCTCCGGACTCATCAGAGCGCCTGGAGGGATCATTGTTTCTCCCATCGATCCATGATCTGAAGGGGTACCGCTGGTCCCAAGTCTCAACATCCAGCGTGACCGCTGGGAAGGAACGACCTCCTCCAGGAATAAGGGTTGGAGGTCCAGTGTTTCTCCGGCCCCCCACCAAGACAACCCCCTAAACCCTAAACCCTAAACCCTAAACCCTAAACCCTAAACACTGGGGCTTATGGTCATTTAAGGGGGTTTTATCCGACGCAGGGATGTCCAGACAGGGTCTAGGGCTCCAGAGTCCAGAGGGCTTTAGGCTTAGGGCTTAGGGTTTGGGGGCTTGGGGCTGAGGTTGAAGAGTTTTTCCCTGAGCCCTAAACCCGAAACCCCAGGTTCTGCACGCGCCAAGCCGAACAAAGAGATAGCCCCTTGAACCTTAAACCTTACATCCTAAACCCTAAACCCTAAATGACCTTAAGCCGTAAGCTGTGAACCACCCTACATCCACGCCAAAACCCCAAACCCTAAACCCTAACCTCTTTACCCCAGACCCTAAACCCTAAACCCTAAACCCTTTATCCCTAAACCCTAAACCCTAAATCCTCAAGCTAACCCTAAACCGTCTATCCCTAAACCCTAAACCCTAAACCCTGAACCCTAAACCCTAAACCCTAAACCCTAAACCCCAAGAAGCCCTGAGACCTCCGCCCTCAGCCCTCATCCCGCACCTGCACACCCGCGCGTTCGCGCGAGCTGACCGAGGAGGATCTTTCACATCAGCGCGTTGACCACCACCTTGCCCCCGAGACTTGGGTGCCCTCATTCTAGGGTTTCGGGGTTTGGGTTTAGGGTTTGGGATTTTAGGGTTTGGGGTTTAGGCTTTCGGGTTTCGGGCTTGGGGTTTAGGGTGCGGGGTTTAGGGTTTGGGATTTGGGGGCTTTGCGCTACAGCCTTCGTGGGTATTTTCAACAGAAACATGAACTCCAGAAATGTGTACATGGGTGGTTGTCAAAGTTATCATCCCTTTCTGGGTACCCTAAATATTAGGTGCCGTATTATAATAGGGATCCAAACAGGGACCATGATTTTGACAACCACACCTCTGTACCTAAAAACCCTAAACCCTAAACCCTAAACCCTGAACCCCAAACCCTACACCCTAACCCTAAACCCATATGTACCTAAACTGCCCTCAAAACCCAAAGTCAGCAGCTTTACATCCCGAAGATCCTAGGAGCCGACAATCCTAAGCCCCGAAGGCCCTAGACTCTACAACCCCTGAGGCCCCAGATCCCCTAAAAATCCCATGTAACCCTAAACCCTAAACCCTAAACCCTAAACCCTAAACCCTAAACCCTAAACCCTAAACCCTACACCCTAACCCTAAACCCTACGGACACACTTGTCAGGGCTCATCGTAGCTTCTTGCTGCACTTCAGCTTCGGGTTTAGGGTTTAGGGTTTAGGGTTCAGGGTTTAGGGTTCAGTGTTCAGGGTTCAGGGTTCAGTGTTCAGGGTTTAGGGTTTAGGGTTTAGGGCATGGGGTTGAGGATCTGGAGAGTCTGGGGTTTCGCGTTTAGGGCTTCGAGTTTAGGTTTCGTGCTTGCGGAAACTGAGCAGCAAAAGACGGGCCCATCAGGAGGTCCTGGTAGGGTTCTTGGGTTTAGGGTCTCAGGTGAAACAACCAAAACATCGACTCGACGAAGGTCGAGTCATGACTCAGGGTTAAAGGCCTAAAACCTAAGGCCTGAACCCAAAATCCGAAGCGCCAATCCCCTAAGCCTTCGACCCCTTAGCCCTAAACCCCCAACCCCTCTAAACCCTAAACCCCTAAACCCTATACCCCTAGATCCCTAAACCTTAAACCCACCCCCGAACCCTAAACCCCTAAACCCCTAAACCCTAAACCCCTTAACACCCCTGAAAAACCCCTTAACACCCCTGAAAAAAAAAACCCTGAAAACCCCTGAAAACCCCTAAACCCCTAAACCCTGAACCCCTAAAACCCTGAACCCCTTAACACCCCTGAAAAACCCCTGAAAAACCCCTGAAAACCCCTAAAACCCCAGCCCCAAACCATGAACTCCCACCTGGCAGACGTCGGCACTCTTCGCCCGCGCGGAGACACGCGCCACGCAGCCGCGTTCGGCGTCCATTCCAACCAGGGCCTTGCAATCAGGTTTAGGGTTTAGGGTTTGGGGTTCGGGGTTTGGGGATTGGGGTGTAAGGTTTAGTTTAGGGTTTAGGGTGTAGGCCTTGGTGTTTAGGGCTTTTGGGTTGGGCTTTAGGGTTTATATGGGGCTAAGGTTAGGGTTGGGGGTTTGGGGTGTACAAAAGGTTAAGGATTGGGAGGGGTAAGGGCCTAAGGGCTCATTAGGGTTTATATAGACATAGATAGCTATATATATATATATATATATATTTATTTATTTATATATACCCTAATCAATAAACCCTAAACCCTAAACCCTAAACCCTATCTAGATAGAGTTTTGGGTGGAGCAGGGTTCACGGCTTGGGGTTTGGGGTCCTTCGAGCCCAGGGGCTTAGGGTTCCCTCATCAACCCCGTAAAGCCCTAAACCCTAAAGCCTAGACTTTATGCCCTAAACCCTAAACTTTGGCCCTAAACCCTAAACCCTAAACCCTAAACCCTAAACCCTAAATCCTAAACCCTCGAAGGGTTTGGGACTTAAAGTTTAGGGTTGTTTCGGGTCTGAGGGTGCCAGGCCACTCGGGGACAAGGGCTCAGGGCTTAGGGTCTGGGTCGGCCCCGCTCGCTCTCAGCAGCGTTTAGGGGTAGGGTTCAGGGTTCAGGGTTCAGGGTTCAGGGTTCAGGGTTCAGGGTTCAGGGTTCAGGGTTCAGGGTTCAGGGTTTAGGGTTTAGGGCTTAGGGCTTAGGGTTTAGGGTTGAGGGTTCAGGGATTATCCAAGCCCACGCTTTGCTCGCTTACATGAACACCAGTGCACAGGAGAGACGAAGTGGCGAAGCTTTCTTTTCCAAGTGCTGTCCGGAGAGCCAGCCACATGTTTCTGGGCCTGCTGGACAAGCTGCCTCAGAATTCTGCACCGGACATTGCCACGCAGGTCACTGATCTTCGTGTGGGGCTTGCCCTCTGCGGAGCTAGGCTATGGCACTTCCGTGATGCAGCGGTCCAAGGCCTTCTCCTCGGGCCAGCCGCACAGCTAGGAAACCTTACGGCCTGCAGGCTGTCGGCCCCAATCCTTGCGGGCGTGTTTGATGAGAGCAGAAAGCTGGACCTGGCAAGTGCCTGGCGTTTGCCCGCGGACAAAACGCCACCGTGCTCCGCCCGTGCTGGGCTAGCTTGGACCCCTAAGGTTGTACCCTTGGGTTTTGGGGCCCCTTTTTGACGACCCTCTAAGGGAATAAACAGGCCATGTTAGGAGCATATAAAGGGGAACCTTTAGGGGTACAACCTCCTTGTACGAGTCTTAATCCGTTAACCCGAAATCGTAAACCCTAAACCCTGAATCCCTTGACACAAGTAACCGTAAAGGCACCGTCAGGAACTAAGAAGGCCGCAAGAGACCTAAGCAAGCCTCTAAACCCTAAACCCTAAACCGAGATAAACCTTCCTTGCCTTGACGAGGCAAGTCTGGCCGCCAAGGAAAGTTCCACCTGAGCCCGCGCGCGGGCGCGCGCGCGCGCGCGCGGAGGAGGGACGTCCCATTTGGGGTCAGAGGTTGGGTTGTTTGGACTGGGGTTTAGGGTTTAGGGTTCAGAGTTTAGGGTTTGGGGTTTAGAGCTTGGGTTCCCCCATTTCCGGAAGCTAGCAATCCCGGGCCCCAAACCCCAAACCCTAAATCCAAAACCCTAAACCCTAAACCAAGTGGTTCAGGGAAGTGGGGTAGGGGGCTCACAACTATTAACCCCAGACCCCAAACCCCGAACCCAACATGCAAAGCACCCAAATAGTATCAACCCCACAGGGAACACACCCTAAACCCTGAACCCTAAGTTGTAAACCCTAAACCCTAAACCCTGGGAGCTGTCGGAAACCCGATGAAACCCCCAGACCCTGCTGGGGAATAAGCGCTACACCCTAAAGCCTAAACCGCAAAATCTAAACTCCTCAACCCTAACCCCTAAACTCCTAAACCCAGCTGGGGAATGCGCTCAGCAGCACAGTGTGCCCTCGACCTCCCTGCTCCACTTTCCCGGTGTTGTCGCAGGGCTGCCTGGCCAGGGCTTAGGGTTTGGGATTTTGGGATTTGGGATTTTGGGCAGGGTTTAGGGTTTAGGGTTTAGGGTTTGGGGTTTGGGGTTTGGGGTTTGGGGTTTGGGGTTTGGGGTTTGGGGTTTGGGGTTTGGGGCTTGGTGTTTTGGGGTTTTGGGGTTTTGGGGTTTAGGGGATTAGGAAGCATGTTTAGGATGCTCAAGGTCGTTTGATTGAGGGTGCTTGCACAACAAGAATTTGGGGCGTAGGTTTAGGCCTCAGCCTTAAGCCGAGCCCCATAAGCCCAAAAGAATTAAACACCCAACGAGGGACAAAGGGAAAGGGACCGCTGGGCATCCCAGGTGGTTTAGGGTTTAGGGTTTAGGGTTTAGGGTTTAGGGTTTAGGGTTTAGGGTTTAGGGTTTAGGGTTTAGGGTTTAGGGTTTAGGGTTTAGGGTTTAGGGCTTGGGTTGAGGGCTTAGGGCTTAGGGCTTAGGGCTTGGGGCTTAGGGCTTAGGGCTTAGGGCTTAGGGCTTAGGGCTTAGGGCTTAGGGCTTAGGGCTTAGGGGCTTAGGGCTTAGGGCTTAGGGTTTAGGGCTTAGGGCTTAGGGCTTAGGGCTTAGGGCTTAGGGCTTAGGGCTAGGGCTTAGGGCTTAGGGCTTAGGGCTTAGGGCTTAGGGCTTAGGGCTTAGGGCTTAGGGCTTAGGGCTTAGGGCTTAGGGCTTAGAGCTTAGAGCTTAGGGCTTAGGGTGGAAGCCCAGGTGAATTGCAGCGTTTGGGCTCAGGGTTCTCGAGTCGTTGTGGTGCAGAAATCCGGCGCGAAATCAAGAACCCGAAGGGCCCCATGACTCCATAACCCGATCATGCTGTAACCCCGGGACCATATCAAATCCTAAACCCTAAACCCAAAACCCTAAACCCTGAACCCTAAACCCTAAACCCTAAACCCTAAACCCTAAACCCTAAACCCTAAACCCTATAACCCTATAACCCTATAACCCGATAACCCTATAACCCTGAACCGAGCTCTTGTTCTTCAAGGCGGCCGGGCTCAAAGGATTCGGTTCTGGAGGTAGAACGAACTCGAGACCCTCAATTGCACCTTCTAGGGGTTCTACCTTGGACCCTTAAGGTTGTACCCTTAAGTTTTGCGGTACCTTCGTAAGGATCCCGAATGGAATAGAGGGAGGGGCCATTTAGGAGTATGTTAACGGGGGCCCTTAGACTAGAGGTACAACCTTAGGGGTACGAGTCCTCATCCCTTGAAACCTTCAGTGTCGAGCCAGTGTAGAGCCCGAAGTATGAAGGCGAGAGGCTAAAACCCTCAATTTAACCCCAGAAAACCCAAAACCCTCAACGCCAAACCTCAAAACCCTCATCTACCCCAAACTACCAAGTAAACCCTGATTCTGGCAAGCCAGGCTGCATGTTCAGCGTCGCGATTATCCAATCCACACCCGTCTCGAGCCTGGCGCTGCTCTGCAGCTTTTTCAAGGGATTCCTAAACCCGACCCTAAACCGTAAACCCTAAACTGCAGGGTTTGGGGCTTCAGCCGTGGTCTTAACGTTTTTTTGGCTGTTGGCTTGTTCCTGGACCTCCTCGGCATGAAAGCCATCCTACAGCCAGACCTCATCTCCACAACGGTTGGGGCATTTTCGCTTGACTGGTGCATCTTGTACTTCCTCCTGATGCTTTGATTCTCTTGTTCTCCCCTATTGAAAAGAATGCCCCTCCCCCTTCCCCTCCCTAAACCCTGAACCCTAAACCCTAGGCCCTAAACCCTAAACCCTAAACCCTAAACCCTGAACCCTGAACCCTGAACCCTAAACCCTAAACCCTTCTGCCGCGCAAGGAACGTCTTGAAATTCAAGCTCAGCTTCTGCGTGACCTCTGTGCCTCCGAGCGGTGGGCGGGTAGGGGGAGGCAAGGCTTAGGGCTTCGAATTCTGGAACGGAATAGGGTTTAGGGTTTCGGGTTTAGGGTTTCGGGTTTAGGAGGTTTCGGGAAAGAACCCAGCCCCAACGGTGCCGTCGGCGATTTCACTGCATGGAAGCAAAGTCCAGGAAGCTCCGAAACTCTGCAAAGCACCTAGAAAGCCAAACTAGCCCGACATAACTGGGGATGTTTCCCCGCGTACTAACAGCCCTTAATAGGGGATTATCGTTCTTATAACTCCTACTAAGGACTGTTCGCATAAGGGGAACATCCCAAGACATAACCCTAAAGTCGAAAAAACACATGGGGCTTTACGATTATGAGGGACCCCTAATAGTAGGATCTATCCCCTTATAATAAGGACCCCAATATGGTAGCCTGGGCCCCCACAAGTAAGAATAAGGGCCCACTGGGCATCCTAAATACGCCAACTTCCGAGCCCTGTTCAGGGTCCAGGGTTTCTAGAGTCTAGGGACCTAAGCCTTAAACCCTCAACCCAAGCCCAAATCCCCAAATACAAATGCCTAGGCCCCCCAAACAGCCCTAAGCCCCCGATAAAGCCTGAACCCCAAACCCTAAACCCCCCAAAGCCCTGAACCCAAAACACCCTAAACCCTAAGCCCCTAAACCCAAAACCCTACACCCACCCTGAAGCCCTGAACCCAGACATGTCGGCATTAGGAGGCATTGAGGACCCTGCGCTGCGGGTCTCAGCTGCATCCAGGATTTTGGGTTTAGCCCTAAACCCTAAACCCTAAACCCTAAACCCTAAACCCTAAACCCTAAACCCTAAACCCTAAACCCTAAACCCTAAACCCTAAACCCTAAACCCTAAACCCTAACGGCCCCAGGAACCCTGTGAACCCTATGTGACCCTGCCACCCGTAACCCCTGCGCCCGAGGTCTCTTGCCAAGATTTAGGGTTTAGGGTGTAGGGTTTAGGGTTTAGGGCTTAGGGTTTAGGGTTTAGGGCTTACTATCCCTATGCGGGTTGAACCATTGCGCTTTACGCCTTACGTGACGGGAGGCCCTGGCCGAAAAATTGTGAACCTCAAGCCTCTGAGCCTGAGCCTATCATACCCTAAACCCTGAACCCTCTACCCTAAACCCTAAACCCTAAGCCCTAAGCACTAAACCCTAAACCCTAAAGCCTCAGCTCGACGACCCTGAGGCCGAAACCCTTTAACCCCTAAACCCCTAAACCGAATCCTGAACCACCTGTAGCTCTGACCCCCGCAGACCCTGAACCAAGGGCCCTATCCCCTCGAAATCAAACCCGAAACCCTAAACCCTAAACACGAAACCCTAACCTCTAAACCCTAAGCCCCAAACCCTCAACACCAAACCCTAAACCCAAACCCCAAACCCTAGGAAACCTCGAAATTTTAACCCATGGTCTGGCCTTGCGCCGTAAGCTGCTCCCAAACGGAGCGGAACTGTCCCGACTGCAGCCCCCTGGCAGAAGAAATATTGAATCTGAGAGTTTAGGGCTGAGGGTTACAGGGTTTGGTATTTTAGGGCTGGAGGGTCAGGGTTTAGGGTTTTGGGGGTTTAGGGTTGGGTTTTTGGGATGAAGGCTGCGTGTTGAGGGGTAGAGGTTTTAGGCTTGAAGGCTTAGGGTTCAGGGCGCAGGGATGTGAAACCCTAAAGCTCTAAAGCCTGAAACCCCCTAAACCCTAAACCCTAAAAACCCTAAACCCTAAACCCTAAACCGCCAAAACCCTGACTCTAGTAATGTTGGACCCTGTTAAGCAGGGGCCTCCTCTATAAAGTCAATTTGGCTGTGTCATTCAGGACATCCTGGGCGGGGCCCCTGCACTAAACAGGGCTCAACAGTAAGCCATGAGCAGTCCACAGGGTTCAACCCTGAAGCCTTAGAGTTTAGGGCTTAGGGTTTTGGGTTTTGGGTTTTGGGTGTAGGGTTTAGCGTTAGTTCCCTAATTCCCTACACCCCTAAACCCCCAAACCCCTAAAACCCTAAAACCCTAAACCACTAACCCCCAAGCCCCCAAAGCCTTATACCCCTAAACCCCTAAGTACGAAGGACCTTTCTGTACTATTTGGCAATCGTCTTTTTCCTATTATATTGTAAATGCTGCACACCATATTTAAATTTTAAAGCTTTTGAGGGAAACTAAAGACTTAAAAATCTTTAAAACCTTTAAAATTTCATTAAACCTTTAATTCAATTTTAAAGGTTTTAAAGGAGGCGGAGGGCTCCTTTTAAAATCTTTAAAATCTTTAAAATTTAATTGGACCTCCATTTAAATTTTAAAGGTTTTAAAGGTTTTAAAGCCTTTAAATTCCTTTAAAACCTTGAAAATCTAATTGGGGAGGTCCTCAATTAAATTTTAAAGGGGGGGGGGGCCCCCTTTAAAATCTTTAAAATCTTTAAAATTAAATTGGAACTCCATTTAAATTTTAAAGGTTTTAAAGGAATTTAAAGGCTTTAAAACCTTTAAAACCTTTAAAATTTAATTGAGGAGGCCCTCAGTTAAATTTTAAAGGGGAGGGGCTCCTTTAAAAATCTTTAAAATCTTTAAAATCTTTAAAATCTTTAAAATCTTTAAAATCTAATTGGACTTCCATTTAAATTTTCAAGGTTTTAAAGGTTTTAAGGCCTTTAAATTCCTTTAAAACCTTTAAAATTTAATTGGCGAGGCCCTCAATTCAATTTTAAAGGGGACGGGCCCCCTTTAAAATCTTTAAAATCTTTAAAATCTTTAAAATCTTTGAAATCTTTAAAATTTAATTGGACCTCCATTTAAATTTTAAAGGTTTTAAAGGAATTTAAAGGCTTTAAAACCTTTAAAACCTTTAAAATTTCATTGAGGAGGCCCTCAATTAAATTTAAAGGGGAGGGGCTCCTTTTAAAATCTTGAAAAATCTTTAAAATCTTTAAAATCTTTAAAATTTAATTGGACCTCCATTTAAATTTTAGAGGTTTTAAAGGAATTTAAAGGCTTTAAAATCTTTAAAACCTTTAAAATCTAATTGGGGAGGTCCCCAATTGAATTTTAAAGGGCACGGGCCCCTTTTAAAATCTTTAAAATCTTTAAAATCTTTAAAATCTTTAAAATCTTTAAAATCTTTAAAATCTTTAAAATCTTTAAAATTTAATTGGACCTCCATTTAAATTTTAAAGGTTTTAGAGGAATTTAAAGGCTTTAAAACCTTTAAAACCTTTAAAATTTAATTGAGGAGGCCCTCAATTAAATTTTAAAGGGGAGGGGCTCCTTTGAAAATCTTTAAAATCTTTAAAATCTTTAAAATTTAATTGGGCCCCCATTTAAATTTTAAAGGTTTTAAAGGAATTTAAAGGCTTTAAAACCTTTAAAACCTTTAAAGGTAAGAAGAATACCAATAAATATTAAATGTAGATGAAAAAGAGAAAGTGTACTAGAGGATGAAAGTAATAAATTCTTAGTACCAACAATCTTTTCTCCATTAAAAATTATTCCAGAGAAGATAGAAATTATAGCTCCTAAAGAAAGAACAAAATGAAAATGTGCTACAACATAATATGTATCATGTAATCCTAGATCTACTGCAGCATTTCCAAGAATTATTCCTGTAGAACCACCTATAGTAAACATTAATAAAAAGAGATGTGAGAAGAAGACAGAACTAATTCTAAGGTGTAATAATGGTGGATTTCCAAGATATGTAAAAAGCCAATTAAAGATTTTTGTACCAGTTGGTAAGGATATTAAGATTGTAACTCCTGTAAAATAAGCTCTTGTATCACTTTCTAAACCTACAGTATACATATGATGCCCCCAAACAAGACTTCCAAGAAGAGAAATAGATGACATGGCAAAGATCATTGATTGGTTACCAAAGATTATTAATTGTAAAATCCCAGAAATTATTATGGAAATGATCCCAAATGCAGGAATTATTAAGATGTAAACTTCTGGATGTCCAAAAAACCAAAATAAATGTTGATAGAATATAGGATCTCCTCCAAATATAGGATCAAAGAAAAGTGTATTAGAATGAAGATCACCCAATATTAAAAGAAGTGTACCAGATAAGATTGGTAATGTTAATAAAAGCATGAAAGCTGTAATCAAGAAAGCCCAAGGAAATAATGGGATAGTCTTTAATGTCAGATAATAAGATCTCAGATTTAGAATTGTTGTCCAAAAGTTAAGAGATGTAAGACATGAAGATATACCAGAGATTAATAATCCAAATATAAGATTTCCTGTACTTGAAGGTGATAAAGTCATAAAAGAAGTGGATAATGGTGGAAAAAATGTTCATCCTGTACCACCTCCAAATTCTGAGATTATAGAAAGGATTAGGAAAAGATATGAAAGTAAAAGAATTAAGATAGAAAAATTATTGACTCTAGGATATACCACTTCTGGAGACCCTTGAAAGATAGGTACAAAATAATTTCCAAATCCTCCAAACAAGCCAGGCATTACTAAAAAGAAGATCATAAGAAAGCCATGCAATGTAATGCTTATATTATAGAAGTTCTGGTTTTCTGGAGATATAATCCTATTTCCTGATGAATATAATTCTATTCTTATAAGGACTGATATTAATGTTCCGGAGATTCCAAAGATGAATCCAGATAATAAATAATAAATTCCTAAGCCTTTATGATTACAATTTTTAACTAGTGATAGAAAAGATACGAACGGGCCAGTAATTTTATATTAAAAGGGCCCGTTAATTTACTATTTTCTCTTCGTTATAATACGGCCTCCCCAATTAGATTTTAAAGGTTTTAAAGGTTTTAAAGCCTGTAAATTCCTTTAAAACCTTTAAAATTTAAATGGAGGCCCAATTAAATTTTAAAGATTTTAAAGATTTGAAAGATTTTAAAGATTTTAAAGATTTTAAAAGGAGCCCCTCCCCTTTAAAATTTAATTGAGGGCCTCCTCAATTAAATTTTAAAGGTTTTAAAGGGTTTAAAGCCTTCAAATTCCTTTAAAACCTTTAAAATTTACATGGAGGTCCAATTAAATTTTAAAGATTTTAAAGATTTTAAAGGTTTTAAAGATTTTAAAGGGGGCCCCTCCCCTTTAAAATTTAATTGGGGACCTCCCCAATTAGATTTTAAAGGTTTTAAAGGTTTTAAAGCCTTTAAATTCCTTTAAAACCTTCAAAATTTAAATGGAGGCCCAATTAAATTTTAAAGATTTTAAAGATTTTAAAGATTTTAAAGATTTTAAAGGGGGCCCCTCCCCTTTAAAATTTAATTGAGGGCCTCCTCAATTAAATTTTGAAGGTTTTAAAGGTTTTAAAGCCTTTAAATTCCTTTAAAACCTTGAAAATTTAAATGGAGGTCCAAGAAAATTTTAAAGATTTTAAAGATTTTAAAGATTTTAAAAGGGGCCCCTCCCCTTTAAAACTTAATTGGGGACCTCCCCAATTAGATTTTAAAGCTCTTAAAGGTTTTAAAGCCTTTAATTTCCTTTAAAGCCTTTAAAATTTAAATGGAGGCCCAATTAAATTTTAAGGATTTTAAAGATTTTAAAGATTTTAAAAGGAGCCCCTCCCCTTTAAAATTTAATTGAGGGCCTGCTCAACTAAATTTTAAAGGTTTCAAAGGTTTTAAAGCCTTCAAATTCCTCTAAAACCTTTAAAATTTAAATGGAGGTCCAATTAAATTTGACTTTTTCAGAACAAGTGAAGCTTTGAGTGGCTTTGTGCTGATAAAAATCCTTTCTTGTTGTTTAATTCAAGGTGAACACGAAGACAAAGGCACATAAAGTTGTTTTTTCGTAATGTGAGATTTTCTGAAACAATGAGATCTTTCTTTCAATGGGCAGTAAAATTGGCTGCAAAAGATCCTATTTGTTAACGTGTCACTTAGTTCGGAGATCAAGATTTTAAAGATTTTAAAGGTTTTAAAGATTTTAAAGGGGGCCCCTCCCCTTTAAAATTTAATTGGGGACCTCCCCAATTAGATTTTAAAGGTTTTAAAGGTTTTAAAGCCTTTAAATTCCTCTAAAACCTTTAAAATTTAAATGGAGGCCCAATTAAATTTTAAAGATTTTAAAGATTTTAAAGATTTTAAAGATTTTAAAAGGGGCCCGTGCCCTTTAAAATTCAATTGGGGACCTCCCCAATTAGATTTTAAAGGTTTTAAAGGTTTTAAAGCCTTTGAATTCCTTTAAAATCTTTAAAATTTAAATGGAGGTCCAATTAAATTTTAAGGGTTTTAAAGATTTTCAAGGGGGCCCGCGCGCTTTAAAATTTAATTGAGGGCCTCCCCAATTAGATTTTAAAGGTTTTAAAGGTTTTAAAGCCTTTAAATTCCTTTAAAACCTTTAAAATTTAAATGGAGGTCCAAATAAATTTTAAAGATTTTAAAGGTTTTAAAGATTTTAAAGATTTTAAAGATTTAAAAGATTTTAAAGGGGGCCCTCCCCTTTAAAATTTAATTGGGGACCTCCCCAATTAGATTTTAAAGGTTTTAAAGGTTTTAAAGCCTTTAAGTTCCTTTAAAACCTATAAAATTTAAATGGAGGCCCAATTAGATTTTAAAGATTTTAAAGATTTTAAAGATTTTAAAGATTTTAAAGATTTTAAAGATTTTAAAAGGAGCCCCTCCCCTTTAAAATTTAATTGAGGGCCTGCTCAATTAAATTTTAAAGGTTTTAAAGCCTTTAAATTCCTTTAAAACCTTTAAAATTTAAATGGAGGTCCAATTAAATTCTAAAGATGTTAAAGATTTTAAAGGTTTTAAAGATTTTAAAGGGGGCCCCTCCCCTTTAAAATTTAATTGGGGACCTCCCCAATTAGATGTTTAAGGTTTTAAAGGAATTTAAAGGCTTTAAAACCTTTAAAACCTTTAAAATTTAAATGGAGGTCCACTTAAATTTTAAAGATTTTAAAGATTTTAAAAGGGGCCCGTGCCCTTTAAAATTCAATTGGGGACCTCCCCAATTAGATTTTAAAGGTTTTAAAGATTTTAAAGCCTTTAAATTCCTTTAAAACCTTTACTCTCGCTCTCTCTCTCTCTCTCTTTCTTTTTTTTGGGCGGCATGTCTTGTAGAATTGGAAGACGAGGATAAGGGTGAGCTACAACAAAAGAGGTTTGCTGAAGTAGAGAGGGAGTGAGACAGGGCGAGGCATAGAGAAAAGCATAGACTGTGGGACAGAGAGGGTCTCTTAGCTTCCCCCTTCTCAAGTTCATGTCAGTGTTCTTTCTTGTGGAAAAGAAAGACGAAAAGAGAAGAGAGAAGAGGAATTTCCATGTTCTTCCTACCTTGTTCTTGCCCCTCCCTCTTCTCTCCCCCCTGAGCCTGTCTCTCTGGCTCTCTATCTCCTCATTTTTTAGGCATGAAGAGAAGCATAGACGCCATAGACCGTGGGAGGGAGAGGGCCTCTTGGCTTGCCCATCTCTTTCTCCGTTTAGACAAGAACATAATCTGGAGAGAAGGGGGGCTTACACCTTCTTCTCACCATGCTCCTCACTCTTCTCTCTTCCCCGCCCCCCTCTCGCGCTCTTTTTTTCTTTCTTTCAGCGGGCTTGAGGGCAAGGTTTTCCCCACCCCCACCCCCACGCATCACTCTCTCTCTCTCTCTCTCTCTCTCTCTTTCTTTCTTTCTCACTCTCTGTCTCTGTCTTTCTTTTCTCTTCTGAGTGGTATGTCTCGTAGAACTAGAAGGGGGGGGAGAGTGAGAGGAATGAAAGGAAGAACTATAAAGAAAAAGATTTGAAGAAGGAGAGGGAGAATGAGACATCGCCCCGTCGCTCTTGCTATCGATCTTACTCTCTCTCTCTCTCTCTCTCTCTCTCTCTCTCTCTCTCTCTTTCTTATCTGAGTGGTACGTCTCGTAGAGTTGGAAGAGGAGGAGGAGGAGGTTGAAAGGAATGGAAAGGAAGAAAGAGATTTGCTGAGGCAGAGCGGGAGTGAGATTGCTGAAAAGAAAAAACAGATTAGGCCTCTCACGGCTTTCTTGTCCACAGGATAGGCTTTGAATAGTAAAACAAGGACAAGTGCTCACATTGTACCTAAAGGTCCATGGCACATAAGGGGTATATAAGGGGTCCCCTTTTGAGGGCCCATGTTAAGGGACCATGAAACTACCCCAAGATACACCTTCTTCTTACCATGCTCCTCCCTCTTCTCTCTTCCCCACCCCCCTCTCGCGCTCTGTCTTACTTTCTTTTTTTCAGCGGGCTTCAGGGCAAGGGTTTTCCTCCATCTCTCACTTATTCTTTGTTTTCTGAGTGGTATGTCTCGTAATTAGAATTGGAAGAAGAGCAGGAGGGTGAGAGGAATGGAAAGAAGAACTACAAAGAAAGAGACTTGCAGAAGAAGAGAGGGAATGAGACAGGGCGAGACATAGAGAGAAGCATAGGCCGTGGGAGAACACGAGAGATAGGGTCTCTTGGCTTTCCCCTTCTCAAGTTCACATTAGTTTTCTTTCTTGCAGAAGAGAAGGGTAAGAAGATAGTACAGAGGTTGAGCTTACATTTCTGCCTACCTTGCTTCTCCCTCTACCTCTGCCCTTGTTCTCCGTCTCTCGCTCCTACTCTCGCTTTCGGTCTCGTTTTTTCTTTGTCGGTCTGTCTCTCTCTCTCTCTCTCTCTCTCTCTCTCTCTCTCTCTCTCTCTCTCTCTCTCTCTCTCTCTTTTTTCTTTCCTGATTAGTATGTGTCGTAGAATTAGAAGAGGAGCAGGAAGGTGAGAGGAATGAAAAGGAAGAACTACAAAGAAAGCGATTTGCAGAAGAGGAGAGCGAATGAGACAGGGCGAGGCATTGAGAGAAGCAGGGAGAAAATGAGGGAGAGGGTCTCTTGGATTTCCCCTTCCCAAGTCCATATCAGTTTTTCTTGCAAAAGAAAGATAAGAAGATAAAGGAGAAGAGGAGCTTACATGTCTTCTTACCTTGCTCCTCCCTCTTCTCTCCTCTATCACCCCTTTCTGCTTCTACTGGCTCGCTCTCTCTCTCTCTCTCTCTCTCAATCACTCTCTCTCTCTCTCTCTCAATCACTCTCTCTCTCTCTCTCTCTCTCTCTCTCTCTCTCTCTCTCTCTCTCTCTCTCTCTCTCTCTCTCTCTCTCTCTCTCTCTCTCTCTCTCTTTCTTCTTCTGCTGGGCATGAGGGGCGTATGCCTTCCGCGCGCCCAGTGCGCCCGAGTCTGCTCAGTCCAGACTTGACTTTGGGAGATTCGGTTCGGTGATAGCTTGTCAGTTCCCTCACTCCCCTACACCTATCCCTGTCCCTGACCCACAAACTGCACATAAACGCTAAACAGAGATGTGGAACCGACTGCTGCGCAGTCGACCTCTCAGCTATTGCTGTCCCCCCGCCCGGCGTCGTGAGGACCCTACCTATAAGGCCAACTGAGGTTACCGCTATATTTCTTCTGTCACTCTCTCTATCTCTTCTTTTCTTTTATGGGCCGTATGTCTTGTACAAGTGGAAGACGAGAAGGAGGGTGAGCTATTAGATTTGCTGAAGCAGAGAGGGCGTGAAACAGGGCGAGGCATAGAGAGAAGCATAGACCGTGGAAGCTCTTGGCTTTCCCCTTCTGAAGTCCATATCAGTTTTCTTTTTTGTTGAAGAGAAAGAGAAACAAAGAAGAGAGAACAGGAATTTACATGTTCTTCCTAACTTGTTCTTGTCCCTCCCTCTTCTCTCCCCCCTCACCCTGTCTCTCTGCACGGGAATGTGGAATGAGATGAAGGCAGCGTCTCCCCTGGAGGGACCTGCCCCTCACAAGAAAAAGCCCGAGCATCAGCTTCCAAATAAACCCTGTTTCAACCACCCCCCACCCCCTTTCCCCAGGTTTCGTATACTTTCTGCAGTAAGGATGTGATGCCCAATTGCTTTGACAAGTATCATATAAGACCTTATGTGCTTAATTGGAAAGCGAGCAATATCCGGTAACCTTGTTGGGAGATTTGTGGGAAACATTGAGAGTGAAAAGCAAGATGCTTGCGATCAATTCCTAGCAGCCTGTTGGAAGGTCCCAGGAAGTAGTGAAAGGATATATGCTCCAAGTATTCTCGTGTCCCCGGGACTTGCAGTAAATCATTCGTCTTCCTTGCGTGTTTTTCTTTTCCTTCTTTCTTCCTTTCTTACCTCGATTTCGCCCATTCTCTGTCACTTTCTCTCAACAGCTCTCGCCCCTTCCCGCTCATGGTTCCATGCCCTACCCTTGCCTCCTTTCAAATGAATAGGCAAGAAGAGAGTAAGAGAGTAAGAGAGGAAGAGAGGAGAGGGAGACCCGTCCCCTACCCTTCCCTTTTTCGATACCCTTTTAAGAATAAGAAAGAGAAGAACAAGATAAAAAAGAGAGAAGAGGAGGAAGGTAGGCAGAGGAAGAAGGACTTCCTCCCTTTCATTTGGCTTTGTCTTACATTTCGTTTTTGCCCTCTTCTGCCATCTCTTTTCTCAATGTCTTGCTGTCTCTCACTGTAAGGAAAGGAAGAGGCGAGAGGAGGAGGGGAGGGGAGGAGAGGCAATGGGTGCTGCTGGAAGCTCTTGCCCAGGACATTCTACAAGCCTTGAAGGCCCCGACATTCGGGAGGCTCCCGGGAGGCCTGGAGGCTGAGACACAAAACGGGATGAGAAAAAGCCTCGCTCGTGGTTCTGTACACACCCGTAGCCCAATGTTGGCTTTTCCGTTTGCAGCGTCACCCCTGCAACATACCAGGGTGGGGGAAAGTTCTAAACGCATGCCCCTCAGGGGCCGTCCCTTCGGGGATCATATGCTCGGAAGAAGAAGAGATGGAGAGAAACAACAAAGACGAGAAAGGAGGAGATGATGAGAGAGCGGGCGTCTTGCTTGCCCTGAGCTCTCTGTTCCTTGCAGTTCTCCTTTCTTATGCAAAAAGAAGAAGAGAAGAATATGGCAAGAGAAGGGAAAGCAAGAGAGAGCCGAGCGAAGGAGCAAAACAAACTTTCTTCTGCCCGCCGTCTTCCTCCATCTTCTCTTGTCCCTCTCGTTCTGTTCTTTCCTTATTCTTCGAAGAATGTTGTTGAGAGGAGGGGAGGAAGGGACGAGGAGAGGCGGGGTGACAAACAAAGGAGCGGCAGAGTGAGGAGGAGTTTGCCCGTCGCCTCAACTCACCCGGAAGCGCCCAACGGGTCCGGAGGACCAAGATCTGTCCCTCTTTGTGAGGAAAGGAAGAGGCGAGGGGAGGGGAGGAGAGGCAATGTCTCATGGCGAGCTGGGAGGGAGGGTCTCTCTCTCTCTCTCTCTCTCTCTCTCTATCTCTCTGTCTGTCTCTCTTTCTCTTCTTCTTCCGCTGGGCTTGTGAAACTTTCCCTCTCTCTCTTCTTTCTATCAGTTCTTTGTATTGTCCTCACCTTTCCGGGATCTGTTTCTCGCCTTAGCTCTTCACCAGAAAGGAAAGAGTATGAAAGAAGGAGAGTGGCAGAGAGGTGAGAGGAAGGACAGAAGGCGAGTGAATAGGAGAACTCTTCCTCCGAATCTCGCGGCTACCAGTCCTCTTCTCCTTTTTCTTCCAACGCAACTCGTCTTGGTTTATCACTTACGAAACGTGAGAGAAGAACAAGGAATGAACAGAGGCGGAGGACAAGGCCCTGCTGCTTTTTCATCCCCTCCCCCCTCCCTCTCTCTCTGTCTCTGTCTCTCTCTCTCTCTCTCTCTCTCCCTATTCTCTTTTCCCTTTTCTCTTTCTCTTTTACTTGCTCCCTTTCTTTCTGTCTTTCTTTCCCTGGCTCTTGTTCTCCTTCTACCGTTCTCGGATTCGCTTCTTTTTCTCTTGTCTTTTCCCTTACTCCCTTGTCTGCTTCCAGAAGTAGAGAGGGAGGGAGGGAGAGAGGGAGAGAGAGAGAGGGATGAAGAGAGCAACGAAGACAAGAAAAGAAAAGATGATGAGAGCGAGGCCTCTTGCTTGCCCTGAGCTCTCCGCTCCTTTCATTCCTTTCTTACGCAGAGAACAGGGAGAAAAGAAGATGAAGAAGGCAACGGAAGAAAAAGCGAGAGAGCCGGGCGAAGGAGGAGTTCACCCTTCCTCTCCCCACCGTCTTCCTCCGTCTTGTCTCTTCCTTTCTGTTCTCTGTTATTCCTCACTCTTTGCAGAAATGGAAAGGAGGGGAGGAAGGAAAGAGGAGAGGGGAGGGATGATAGCGCAAGAGATGGCAAAGCAAGGAGGATGAATGAGAGCTGAAAGGAAGGGCAGAGGGTGATTGTTCCCACGCAAGCTCGTTTTGGGTTTTCACCAATGAGACAGGAGGGAAGAACAAGGATGAACAGAGGCGGAGGACAAGGCCCTGCTGCAATCTTCATCTCCTCCTCTTTTCATCCCACCCTCCCCTCTCTCTTTTTTTGTTTTTTTTTTTCTCTCTCTCTCTCTCTCTCTCTCTTACTTTCTCTAACTTTCTCTC
>CAJNDS010002218.1:40000-130000 GCA_905221605.1 Symbiodinium natans
GTTTAGGGTTTAGGGTTTAGGGTTTAGGGTTTAGGGTTTAGGGTTTAGGGTTTAGGGTTTAGGGTTTAGGGTTTAGGGTTTAGGGTTTAGGGTTTAGGGTTTAGGGTGTAGGGACCTGGAGTGAAAGCCGTGTCTTTGGGGGTTTTTTTGGCTTTGTCTGAGGACCGCGAGGATGACTGAAACTTATCACCAGGTGGTAGCCAGGGGGCTTTAGGGTTTAGGGTTTGGGGTTTGGGGTTTAGGGTTTAGGGTTTAGAGCTAGGGTTTAGGGCTTAGGGTTTGGGGTTGAGGGTTTATAGGGCTTAGGGTGTAAGGGCGGGGGCGCAGTGTATGGGCCCATCTTCCCCGAATGTGGCCTTGATAGAGGCCCTTCTTTGTTTTTGTTTTTTTTTTTTTGGGGGGGGGGGGGGGCCTTACACCTACAACACCCAAAACGCTAAACCCTGAACCCTTAAACCTAAAAGCTAAACCCTCAACCCTAAACCCTCCACCTCCGTAAACCCACCCTCCCTGACACCTCCCCGGTTCTTTATGAAACGTAAGTTCAGAGTTGAGTGCAGAAGAAGTGCCCCGCGCAACAATGCTCCTGGACCTCAACCCAACCCCACAACGTGTGAGACCATTTTCACTATTTCACCCGGGTATGGGTTTTAGGTTTTAGGATTTATAGGGTATAGGGCTCAGGGTCCACGCTGAACCTTACACCCCTAAGACCCTAAACCCTAAACCCTCAACCCTAAACCCTAAAGCCCTAAAACCCTAAGCCCAAAGATCCCATGCCAGAAGACCCTGGTCACCTCTCACACCGAAATCCCTTCAGCCGCAAACCCCCAGGCCCCAAGGAGCTGTGTTCCAAGCAAGAGACCCTAGGTTTAGGGTTTGGGGTTTGGGGTTTAGGGTTTAGGGTTTAGGGCATGCCGAAAGGACGAAATTCCTTAACACTTAGGGTTTAGGGTTCAGGGTTCAGGGTTTAGGGTTTAGGGTTAGGGTACAGCCCCCTCAACCCACCCGCAAAAAATTCTATCCCTACAGCGCTATACATAGACCACTGTAAACCATTTTGATCCATAAGAAAGACCACGATCCCTAAAGCCTCAATACCGAAACTTTAAACTACAAAACGTAACCCTTATGCCTCAGCCCCAGATGTTTCAAAACTACATAGAAAAATCCCCTAGACGCTAAACCCTACGCCCTAAACCCTAAACCCTAAACCCTAAACCCTGTATCCTTTGTCTCTAAAGCCCTAACTGCCCCCAGCGCCTTGACGATGAAGCGGAGCGACGCGCCCAGGCTCGCGGAGACCACGCCGGCTGCGTCCTCCGGAGCCAAGCTTCAAGAATTTGTTTTCCGAGTAGGGTTGTTGCCCTAAACCCTAAACCCTAAACCCTAAACCCTAAACCCTACACCCTAAACCCTAAGCCTAAACCCTAAACCCTGAGGACTTCGATGGCTTCGGGAATTGGCATTTGGGGTTTAGGCTCAGGGAGCTTACAGCCTTCAGGGTTAGGGCTTCAGCCTTTCTGGGTTTAGGGCTTACGGCCTTTAAGGTTCAAGGTTTAAGGCTTTAAGGGTTTTAGGGTTTAGGGTTTAGGGTTTAGGGTCTAGGGTTTAGGGTTTAAGGGTTTAAGGGTTTAAGGGTTTAAGGGTTTAAGGGTTAGGGCTTCGGGTTTAGGGTTTAGCGTATAGAGCCCTTCGGGGCTTTCAGGAGTTCAAGACCTCGGGGGAAGCGGGCAGGTAGCAGCAACAAGTCCAAGCCTCCAAACCCTGAAAGCCCTCAAGCCCTGTGCTCCATGACCTGAAGAACCCTAAACCCTAAACCCTAAACCCTAAACCCTAAACCCTAAACCCTAAACCCTAAACCCTAAACCCTAAACCCTAAACCCTAAACCCTGAACCTAAGCTCCAGAATCCTAAGCCCGAAAACCTTAAACCTTAAACCCAAATTCCCAAAGCAGCCCGAAGCCCTGTAGGCCCTGAAACTCGTAAGCCTGAAAAACTATCCCCGCGAAACCGAAACCCTATGAACTATAAACCCTAAACCCTAAACCTTACACCTGAACCCTGAACCCTAAACCCTAAACCCTGAACCCTGAACCCTAAACCCTAAACCTTAAACCCTAAACCCTAAATCTGGCGGTGCAGTGTGAGCCACTCCCTCACTCCATCAGATGAAGCAGCAAATTCTGACACCCGAATTACTAAACCACAAACCATACACTTTCTGGGCCCTAAAACCCTAAACCCTGAACCCTGAACCCTGAAAAGCCTGAACCGTGCCCCCTCATTCGGCCCTACAACCCGAAACCCCAGACCCTAAACTCTCTAGGCCCGAAAATCCTAAACCCTAAGCCCTAAACTCTCTAGGCCCTAAAATCCTCAACCCTGAACCCTAACCTCTCTAGGCCGAAAAGTAGAGCCTAAATGCTACGCCCTAAAACCCTCTAGACCCTAAACCCTAAACCCTCATACCCTTACCCCTAAACCCTAATACCCTAAAGCCTAATTAAACCCTCATACCCTTAACCCTAAAACCCTAAAACCCTAAAACCCTAAAACCCTAATACCCTAAACCCTAAACCCTAACCCTAAACCCTAAACCCTAAACCCTAAACCCTAAACCCTAAACCCTAAACCCTAAACCCTAAACCCTCCTTGGGCCCTGAGAAGATGAACCCCGGAGTTCCAAGTGAAGCCACGCCTCGCCGCCATTCTTGCGCAGGACGACGTGCGCAGAGCCGTTCTGACCTGGGAGGCTTAGGGCTTAGGGTTAGGTTTATGTAGGTTAGGGTTTAGGGTTTAGGGTTTAGGGTTTAGGGTTTAGGGTTTAGGGTTTAGGGTTTAGGGTTTAGGGTTTAGGGTTTAGGGTTTAGGGTTTAGGGTTTAGGGTTTAGGGTTTAGGGTTTAGGGTTTAGGGTTTAGGGGGTTTAGGGTTTAGGGTTTAGGGTTTAGGGTTTAGGGTTTAGGGTTTAGGTTTAGGGTTTAGGGTTTAGGGTTTAGGGTTTAGGGTTTAGGGTTTAGGGTTTAGGGTTTAGGGTTTAGGGTTTAGGGTTTAGGGTTTAGGGTTTAGGGTTTAGGGTTTAGGGTTTAGGGTTTAGGGTTTAGGGTTTAGGGTTTAGGGCTTGGAGTTTAGGGCTTAGGTCTTAGGGTTTAGGGTTCAGGGTTCAGGGTTTAGGGTTATGGTGTAGGGTTTTGGGTTTAGGGTGCAGGGTTTAGGGTTTAGGGTTTAGGGTTTAGGGTTTAGGGTTTAGGGTTTAGGGTTTAGGGTTTAGGGTTTAGGGTTTGGGATTCAGGGTTCAAGAACAAAATTGTTCACCGGGCTTTGGGGCTTGCGGTTTAGGGTTTAGGGTCTAGGGTTTAGGGTGTTGGGTTCAGGGGGCGAGTTATTCTTCACTTTCATCACTGCTTTGATATCATTTCGCTCAATGCTTTCGCTTAGTCTTTTGTCTACGGATGGAGTGAGCACATGAATGAGTGACTTTCTTGATCGCGCAGAATCCATCCACGTTTTATTAAGGGTACCCCTTCTGGGGGCTGGCTACTTTACACAGGAACCCAGAACCTGCAACACAAGTCTTCAAAAGGGTACCGTCGGGCTACCAAGTTTTAAATTTGTAAGCGAGCGAACGAAAACTAGACCCAGGAGGAACCTAGGAAGAAAAAGGGTACCCTTTTTGCCTAAAGCCTAAACCCTCAACCCTCAACCCTAAATCCTAAACCCTAAATCCTAAACCCTAAATCCTAAACCCTAAATCCTAAACCCTAAACCCGCCCCAAGTAAAGTGCGGAGACCCTTGGGCCCAAACCAAACTCCAGCTTGTTGATGGCCGACGCCCCGGCTTCCGACCAGCCCGGCTCCAACCCGGTCAGGTTCACCTGCCAAGCCCTAAACCCTAAACCCTAACCCTAAACCCTAAACCCTATGTTCCCCTGAATTATACCCCAATCAACCCAAGGACTCACCACATCAGAACCCTCTAAGGGACTCTTTCTTGCAAACTCTTGGGCTAAACCCTACACCCTAAGCCCTTCACCCTAAACCCTAAACCCCTAAACCCCTAAACCCCTAAACCCCTAAACCCCTAAACCCCTAAACCCCTAAACCCCTAAACCCCTAAACCCCTAAACCCCTAAAACTTGCAAGAGGGACTCGGGGCCCCGATCAGAAACAAAATCAGAGCAAGGGCTTAGGGTTTAGGGAAGAAGGGGGTCAGGTTCAAACCCTAACCCTAAATCGAATTTGAGCCATAAAGGCTAAAGCCCTAAAGCCTAAAGCCTGAAGCCCAAAACCTAAAGCCTAAACCCCTAAACCCTAAACCCTTAGATCCCTAAACCCCTAATCCCCTAAACCCTCAAGCCTCCTCAGGGCAAGGTGGGGGGGGGGGGGGGGCTCTATTGTCGGCTTCTTAAGGAAAGGGGAGGGTTCAAGGTGGGGGTAAGTAACCCAAGGTTCGCTAATACTCCCCACTACTCCCTAAGGTCCCCTAAGTTTCCCTAAGGTTGCCTAGGTCCCCTAACCCCTTCATAACCCTAAACCCTAAAACCTGTGTAGGGTTCAGGGTTTCGGCTTTAGGGTTACCCTTAGGCTTGTGCCCCTGGGTTTTGGGGACCCTTGTTCATCCTCGTCTGAGGGAAGATGAGGGCCATAGAAGGAGGATGCTGAGGGAACCTCTTAGGGAGGGTACTTTGGGATGTTCACCCTTATACTAACAGTCCTTCATAGGGATTATACTAGGGGGGGGGGGTACTTTTAATCCCTATGAAGGACTGTTAGTGTAAGGAGGAGCATCCCAAGGCGTACGTTATTAGGGGTCGGACTAGGACTCCCTTGATTCCCATGACCGCCTCATCCTTAGGGTCGATAGTCGGTCCCAAACCCAAACCCCTAAACCCTAACCCCTAACCCCTAACCCCTAACCCCTAACCCCTAAACCCTAAACCCTAAACCCTAAACCCTAAACCCAACACCCCTGCACACCCCACCCTCTGGACCCCACCCCCCCCCCCCCCCCCAAAAAAACAAAAACAAAAACAACAAACGCCCCTTAACAAAGCAAGGCTAGACCCTGATTCCAAAAAAGAAACTGACACCCCTAATCCATAAAGCCCTCAACCGTGGACCTCAAAAGCCAGAACGCCCAAACTTCCCCGAAACCCGAAACCCCAAAAGCCCGAAGCCTATACCCTGAACCCCAAAAACCCTAACCCCCCAAAATCGCTAAACCCTCAACCCTCAGCCCTATAACAGACGCATTGGCAGCCCCGAGAGGGTGCTCTTTGGGTGTTGATTTTTCAACAAAGGTGTTGGCAGTGCGGGCTTCCAAGGCCCGGAGGTCTTTGTCCTCTTCGTGGATTCCATCCAAGATATCGCAACGAATGTCCGTCAATCTGGCAGCAGCGCAAACTGCATGGGGTACGCCTGCGTTTCTTTGAGGTCCTTGGTGCCGGTGACCTTCTTTTTGCCATTCTTTTTGCCATTCTTGTTGACCTAGCGCTTCACCATTCGCGGATTCTCTTTGTCACTTCCCCTCAACTGGAGGATCTTGCCAGCTTGAACCCCAAAGCCCGCAAACCCTAAAATCTATGAACCCCAAACCCTATAAACCCTAAACCCCATGCCATAAACCACACAACGTCTAAACCCCAAACCCTATTAATCCTATCAACCCCATCAACCCGATAATAAACCCCTATGAACCCGATCAACCCCATTCAACCAACTAATGCTATTCCATCCACTCTAGACCCTAGACCCTAGACCCTAAACCCTAAACCCTAAACCCTAAGCCCTAAACCCTAAACCCTAAACCCTAAACCCTAAACCCTAAACCCTAAACCCTAAACCCTAAACCCTAAACCCTAAACCCTGGGGCTGAGCGGGGACTGCCTGGACCTCCTCGAGCGTGATGCCTGACGCCACATGTGCAGGAGCTTGCTGGGCTCAGATGGTTTAGGGTTTAGGGTTTGGGGTTTGGGGTTTAGGCTTTAGGCTTTAGGCTTTAGGGTTTAGGGTTTAGGGCTTAGGGTTTAGGGTTTAGGGTTTAGACGGCTTAGGGTTTAGGGTTTCGGGTTTCAGGTTTCGGGTTTCGGGTTTAGGGTTTAGGGCTCATCAAGCCTGGCATGGAGTTCAAGGTCTCGATGCAGCGGCTTGGTCTCGGGTGCAGCGACTGCTGCTTTTAGGGTTTAGGGTTTAGGGTTTAGGGTTTAGGGTTTGGGGTTTGGGGTTTGGGGTTTGGGGTTTGGGGTTTGGGGTTTGGGGTTTGGGGTTTGGGGTTTGGGGTTTGGGGTTTGGGGTTTGGGGTTGGGGGTCTGATCCAGAACTGGCAACAACGCCCGCGCCTTGCACCGTGTTGGACACGTACATCTCCAAGACTAAGTGGTGGGCGAACCTGATGAAAGCAGTCGGTCTGGGTTCAGGGCTTTGGGCCCTATAGTCCCCTGATCCACAAACCTTAAAACCCTCCAAACCCGCTGAAAACCCCGAAAACCCCTAAACCCTAAACCCTAAACCCTAAGCCCTAAACCCTAAGCCCTAAGCCCTAAGCCCTAAGCCGTAAGCCCTAAACCCTAAACCCTGAACCCTGCCCTAAACCCCTAAACCCCTAAACCCCGAAAGCCCTAAACCCTACACCCTGCAAACCCTGCAAACCCTCAACCCCAAACCTGAACCATCCGCCCCAGCCGAACCATGAAATCTAGGTTCCTGAACCCAAAACCCTAAACCCTAAACCCCAAACCCTAAACCCTAAACCCTAAACTCTAATGGCTCGTGCCGCGTAGCATGTGCTTGATCACCTGCACAGTGTACTCCGCCTGGCACAGAGCTGGGTGGCGGTTGATAGATCTCTGAGGCTCTTGAAGCCCTGTCAAGCCCTAGGGTTCTAGGGTTTAGGGTTTAGGGTTTAGGGTTTAGGGTTTAGAGTTTAGGGTTTAGGGTTTAGGGTCTAGGGAACCCTTAGACCCTAAGACCCTAAACCCTCGACCCTGAAAGCCTAAAACTCTAAAGCTCAAAAGCCCTAAGACCCTTAAAGCCTCAGACCCTTAATGCCCTAAAGCCCTAAGACTCTTAAAAACCCTAGAGCCCCAAAGCCGCACACCCTCCAACCCTGAAGCCCTTAGTACGTTAAATGATCACTTCAGGAAGAGGGAGGTGGGTGCCCAATACGGGGCTCCTACGAAGGGTTTATGGCTCAGGGTTAAAGGTTTGGGGTTTGGGGTTTAGGGTTTAGGGGCTTAGGGCTTAGGGTTTAGGGCTTAAGGTTGAGGGTTAGGGCTTAGGATTTAGGGTTTAGGCGGTTTAGGGCTTTAGGGCAGGAAGGGATATGAAGGGGTTGCTTCTGAGAAGTGCCCAAATCAGACCCTGCTTCAGGTTTGGCCCTGTGAGGAGTCTCTCTGTGTTAGCCAACTTGAACCCTAGGGTATCCCTAAACCCAAAACCCTATACCCTGGCCCTAAACCCCAAACCCCAAACCCTAAACCCTAAGCCTTAAACTTATAGGGTTCATGGTTTAGGGTTCAGGGTTTAGGGCTAGGGTTTGGGGTAAAGGGTTTAGGGCTGAGTGTTTAGGGTTCAGGGTTTGGGGTTTAGGGTCTAGGGTTTAGGGTTCAGGGTGTGGGGTTTAGGGTTTAGGGTTTAGGGTCTAGGGTTCAGGGTTTTGGGTTCAGGGTTTAAGGTTTGGGGTTTGGGGTTGAGGGCTTCGGGTTTAGGTTTAGGGCGCAGGGAACCCATGAACGACCTGCAGAGTCTTGCTACGTAGTGACGGCTGGCTCCATTTCGAGCACGGAGGGCCGACGTCCGACGTAAACTGCTCCTAAACCCCTACCTTGAAGTGTTTTAGGATTTAGGGTTTAGGGCTACACTAAACCTTAGTCAAACATCAAGGCCCAAAGCACTAAAACCAAAACTCAAAGACGAAGGCCCCCAAACTCCCTGAAAGTCTTACCCTTCCACCCTGCTCCCCCCCCCTCCGCCAAGCCCTAAGTCTATAAACCCTGTAAAACCTACAAACCCTATAAACCCAACCATAAACCCTGCAAGCCCCATAAACCCTGTAAACCCTACCAAAAGCCCTGTCAACCCTTACAAAAAAAACCCAAAAAAAACCCTGTCATCAATCCTACGAAAGACCCTAAACAGATCCTACTAAACACCCTTTCACTCCTATAAACCCTGCTAAAACACCTCAAACATAAACCTTAACAGCCCTATGACCTTTATCAACCCGAGAACCCCTACCAAGAACCCTATAAACCCCATAAACCCTGCAAACCCCACAAAAAACCCTACAAACCCTACAAACCCTGTGAACCTTATAATCCCTACTAAAGCCCTTAAAAAAAAACCCTACAAATCCAATAAATCCCGTAAACCCCAATAAACCCTTCATTCGGGCCGTGAGGGAAGCACGGTCGGACCGGAGAATGTGAGATAGCCGCAACGTTGCGATGAAAGGCTATGGAGGTGAATCTCGCAGATGGACAAAGCCCGCGAATGCGTGCTGCCAGTAACCTGCAAGTGTAGGGAGTCGTTTTGTTCGCAGCCTCACCACCTGCCCTCGAACTGCGGCACAGCTTGCTGCAACTCCTCCGAGTCCATGAAGGACGGGCCTTTGCCCTGCTGGGTCATTCTGTGTCGCCTCTGCTGTAGGGGTGCTGCCCTATAAACCTAATAGACCCTAAGCCCCCTATTAAACACCTCATAAACAACCGCAAAACCTCGATAAACACTGTAGACCCCACAAACCCTGCAAAGCCTGAAAAAAACTACTAAAAACCCTATAAGCCCTATAAACCCAACTAGAAATCATCAAAAATCCTAAAAGACCCCAAAACCCCAAAAACCCTATAAACCTACGAAAAGCTCAAAAAAAAACCCTATGAACCCCATAAACCCCCCCCCCCCAAAAAAAAAAAAAAACTACCAAAAACCCCAAAAACCATCTAAACCCAACTAAAAGCCCTAACAAGCCCATAAATCCCATAAACGCTAAACACCCTACCAAAAACCCGAAAGAACCTGTAAAACCTTAACAACAAGAAAAGGAGCCTCGTTCTCCGTGAGCGGCTTGGGCTTGCAGCTGTGCTGCAGCCTGGAAGCGCGCATGCACGGACGTTGTTTGCAGAGAGGCTTAGGGTTTAGGGTTTAGTGGTTTAAGGTTTGGGGTTTAGGGGTCAGGGTTGCTTACGGGTTAGGGCTCAGGTTTTAGGGTTGCGGTTTAGGGTTTAATTAGGGTTTCGGGTTCAGGGTTTGGGGTTTGGGGTTTGGGTTTGAGGTTTAGGGTCTAGAGATTGGAGTTTAGGATTTAGGGCTTAGGGTGTACAGGGTTCTGGGTTTTACAGGGTGCAGGGCTTGTAGGGTTTAGGGTTTTCGGTCTTATAGGGCTTAAGGTCCATGCATCTCAATAGGGAATACCTGGTCCTTAAAGCACCTCCTAGAAAAGGATTTTGTGGCCAATGTATACAACAATGAGGTACATGGACCGGGCTTAGGGCTCAGGGCTTGGGGCGTAGGGCTTCGGGCTTAGGGCGTAGGGCTTAGGATTTAAGGGGTTTAGGGTTTAAGGGGTTTAGGGTTTGGGGTTTAGGGCTTAGGGTTTAGGGCTGCTTAGGGTCGGCTTATAATTATAGGGCTTGGGGTTTAGGGTTCAGGGTTTAGGGGGACTGAAGACATGGGGGTACTAACTTGGAACTTGGAAGGAACCAGTTCCCTAGAGAAATTTCTCCCTCAAAGTCGCCAGCACCCAAGATGCAACCATTTGGGGTCTAGGGTTTAGGGTTTGGGATTTGGGCTTTGGGGCTTAGGGTATAGGATCTACGGTTTAGGGTTTAATTAGGGCTTAGGTTTTAGGGTTTAGGGCTTAGCGTTTGCCCAAAAAAGGGCCGCCACTAACTCCCGGGCAAAGGAATAGCTCAAGACCACTTAACTCCCGGGTCAGGGACCCATTCTAAAACCCCTAATCCCCAAGTATACCGTATTCAACCCCAAACCCGAAACCCGAAACCCGAAACCCCAAACCCTAAACCCCCAAACCCTAAACTCTAAACCCCAAACCCTAAACACGCAAAACCCGAAACCCGAAACCCCTGCGTTGAGCTGGGCGTTCCGGACGGGCCGAGATCGCTGTCGCCCAGGATCTCTGACCTGAATGTCGTGGGACTGCGGCACCCCAAGCCCTAAACCCGTTTAGGGTTTAGGGTTTAGGGTTTAGGGTTTAGGGTTTAGGGTTTAGGGTTTAGGGCTTAGGGCTTAGGGCTTCGGGATGAAGATGTCCCTATAAAGCCAGAATCAAGGGACTACAGGAGGGGCCCTTATAAGGGACCTCAGAAACTTTTTTGGTGGGTTATTTGGGGGCTACTTAGGTGTATAGGGACTTAGGGTTCAGGGCTTAGGGTTTAGGGTAGATACAGGATTTATATAGGGGAATAAGATTAAGGGTCCCTTCGAGGAATCCCTCCTTGTACCCCTTCACTGTTAACCCTGAACCCTCCTACACCCTAAACCTAAATCAAGGTCTTAGGGTTTTAGGGCACGGGGCTCAGGGTTCCAAGAAAGTTCATCACAGGTCGCAGGCTCCTCAAGGCCGACTCAGATTCCCTTAATCGCTGCTGATATTTCGATGCCAGCTGGATGTGCTGCGTGTTGCTCAATGTCATCATCTGTAAGGTCAGCCCAGGGAGTGTTCCTGAGCTGAATCTCCTCACGGGGTGCGTAGTTCGGATGTCCGTGGTCGATGAGGTACTGGACACGTTGGTTAATCCACAAGTCGCCGAATTGGTTCAGCCAAGAGGCAGCCTTGCGAACTAACTTGTGTGCTTTCCCCTCGACGTACCCTGGGCTGATCGCAACAAAACCTCCGCCTTTGTGCAGGTCTTCGTCTAAACGGGTCAGAGGGGTGTTCGGATCTTCCTTAACAAGTTCAGACGACAGCACGTCCCACAAACACTTCGGCAACGTCCTCCACCAGAAGAGATCCCTGTACTCATTGGGGGTGAGCACTTGATCGAGCTTGATTGACCTTCTGTACCGAAGCGAATAGAAATACGTGTTCGTGCCTGGGTAAAGGGAGAAGCAAGCCCGGCTTATACCACTTACATCCGCTTGTGGGGTTAGGGTTTGGGGGTTTTGGGGTTTTGGGTTCAGAAATGAGACATATGTCGCCCAGTGCGCAGCGAAGCACGCCAACGCCGCATTCACGGGGCTGGCATGTTGGACACTTCAAACCCCAAACCCTAAACCCCCTAAACCCCCTAAACCCCCTAAACCCCCTAAACCCCCTAAACCCCCTACACCCCCTAAACCCCCTAAACCCCCTAAACCCCCTAAACCCCCTAAACCCCCTAAACCCCCTAAACCCTAAACGGTTTAGGGTTTAGGGTAACTCTCCTAGGATTTTGATTTTAAAGAGGGCTTAGGTTTTTATAGGGTTTATAGGCTTCATGGGTATGACAGGGTTTGCAAGGCTTACAGGGCTTAAAGAGCTTGCGCTCATATTGGTTTTTGAGGGCTTAAAGGCTTTCTGGGGCTTCTAGACAGTAGGCTTTGCAGGGGTCTAAAGGGCTGAGCGATTGGAATGTTCCCACTTATACTAACAGTCCTTCATGCAGATTCTAGTACCTCCTATTCGAATGCTTCTTAAGGACTGGCAGTAGAAGGAGGAAAATCCCAACACATAAACCCTAAACCCTAAACCCTAAACCCCAAGCCCCAAACCCTACATAAACCCCATAAACCACATAGTATCTAAACCAAAAAACCCTGAATTCTAGGAAAAACCAACAAAAATGCCGCGAAAAGCTCGCGAGCCGAGGGGCACCACGCGGGCCAGCTCCGAGGAGCTCGCAGCGCGCTGCTCCGGCTCCTGAGGGGGAGGGGAGGAGGATTTGCTTAGGTTGTCGGGTTTAGGTTGTAGGGTTTAGGATTTAGGGTTTAGGATTTAGGGTTTAGGGTTTGGGGTTTAGGGATACAATGTAGAGAGAGAGGGAGATATGCGCGTGAAGAAATTGTAGGGGCTGCAAAGTTTTTTTTGGCCTGTCTAGTTCTCGGTTGTTGAGGTCATAAATGTTTGAAGGGTTCCGGTGTTTTACCGTCTTAGCCTTTGTAGGGTTTAGAGTAATTTTTCAGTCATGGGTTCCCCGACTCCCTTAAACAACCTTAATTAGGCGTAAGTATCCCTAAATAGCCAATGTTATGGGGGGGAACCGGGAGGTGGGGGGGGGGTGGGGGTGACAGTATGGTAGTAGGGGAACCCGGAACCCTAAACCCCACGGGGGGTGGGGGGGGGTAGTAGGGGAGACCATGATTTAGTGGTCGTGACTGAGGCCAGGATTTCCGAGGGTTTGGGGCTTAGAGCTTTGGGATATTTTAGGTTTAGGATCGACTGCAAAGCCCCAGCCTACGAAACTCTCTAAACTCTAAACCTCAATGCCCCCAATTCAACCCAAAACCCTGCACCAAAACCACCTTAAATCTAAACACGACCCTGCACCCTTAACCCTAAACCCTAAGCCCTAAACCCTCAAGCCGCTGTAAGTTGAAACTATTCAAAAGTGAAAACGAAACTCCTCGAAACTCCCCGAAACTTTCCCCGGACCTGAACCCTCAATAATTTCAATATTCAACAGTCACAAACGAAGCTCCTCGAAACTTTCCCCGGACCTGAACCCTCAATAATTTCTAAAAACCCTCAACCCTAAACCCTCGACCCCGAACCCCAAACGGGGCGACCTGCGGCGCGGCAGCCGCTTTGGGCACCGGCGGGGCCCCAGGCTTCCTTGAGGGTCGGGTTTGTCAGGCGGGGGGATTTATAGGGTCTAGGGTTTAGGGTTTTAGGGTTTAGGGTTTAGGGTTTAGGGTTTAGGGTTTAGGGTTTAGGGTTTAGGGTTTAGGGCTTAGGGCTTAGGGCTTAGGGCTTAGGGCTTAGGGTTTAGGGTTTAGGGTTTAGGGTTTAGGGTTTTGGAAATTTGGGTTTAGGGCTTTGGGTTTGGGTTCCGTTTTGGGTTTTAGGGGGTCTTGGTGTAGGGTTTGAGGCTGAACTTTAGGTGTTGTTGTTGTGGGTTTGTGGGTTTTCTTATGCGGTTCATGCAGGTTTGCAGGTTTCTAGAAGGTTTGTGGGAGTCATGTAGGGCCTACGCGGATGTAGGGGTCTAGGTTCTGGAGGGTTTATGACAGGCTTCGCGCTTTTATAGGTGTGCAGGGTCTCGGGTTTAGGACTTGGGGGGCTTAGGGTTTAGGAGCTGAGGGGCTTGGTCCTGTGTAGTTTCAGTATCAATTCAACGGCTCGTGAAGTGGGATTCGGAGACTAAGGGAGTCTCCCCCCGACCCCCCCTTTGCCTTAAACTCTGCAGCCGCTGAAGTGTCATGAACCCTCAACCCTGAACCTCCTCAAATCTCAACCCTAACCTTGCGAGCCCTAACAGCAAAATCCTAAACCCTAAGCCACCTAAACCACCTAAGCCTCCTAAACCCCCTCAACCTTGAACCTCCTAAACTCTCTACCCTAAACCCTAAACCCTAAACCCTAAACCCTAAACCCTAAACCCTAAACCCTAAACCCTAAACCCTAAACCCTAAACCCTAAACCCTAAACCCTAAACCCTAAACCCTAAACCCTAAACCCTGAACTGGAGGCTGCCCCAGCGGCTTCTTCTCAGGCTCCAGGGCCTGCTTCGCCTCTGGTGCTCAGAGCTTAGGGTTTAGGGTTTAGGGTTTAGGGTTTAGGGTTTAGGGTTTAGGGTTTAGGGTTTAGGGTTTAGGGTTTTAGGGTTTTAGGGTTTTAGGGGTCTAGGTTTAGGGTTCAGTGAGTTGAGTGTGGGATAGGGCTCTCAAACCCTAAACCCTGAAACCCTGAAACCCAGAAACCACGAAAAGCCAGCCCCGAAGCCCGCAAACCAGCAGTGCACTGCTGTCCCAGCATCCTGGGCTTTAACCTGTAAACCTTAAACCCGAATTCCTATAAACCCTGAACCCTGAACCCTGAACCCTGAACCCTAAACCCTAAACCCTAATTAAACCCTAAACCCTTTACTAAACCCTAAACACTAAACCCTAAACCCTAAACCCAAACCCGAAACCCGAAACCCACCGCACATTGAAGCCCAGGCCAGGCCTTGGCGGCCGCAGCGTACGCCTTCGGCGAGGCTTTCGGGGTTTAGGGTTTAGAGTTCAGGGTTTAGGGCTTAGGGTTTAGGGCTTAGGGTTTAGGGCTTAGGGCTTAGGGTTAAGGGTTCAGGGTTTAGGGTTCAAGGTTTAGGGTTCAAGGTTTAGGGTTTGGGGTTTGGGGTTTGGGGTTTAGGGTTTGGGTTTGACGACGGGGAGGAATTCCCAGACCCTTTGCCTGGGTGGCCTTGTGTCTTCTTGAAAGCCTACGTCTTCTGGCTTTAAGCAGCGACGGGGACGTGCTGCTTTGGCAGAAGCAGCTCGGGGAGCGGTTGCCAAGCTCGCTGTTGCCTTGGCGTGTACAACTTCAGGAATGCTGACCAGTCTCATCGCCACGAAACTTAAAAAAAGCATCGCCATGATGGCGATGACTACGCATGCCCATGAAGAAATGAGCCGCCAGCTGCAGAACCGGACTACTGTACGAGAAAGTACCGGCATGGGGGGGCCCTAAACCCTAAAGCCCTAAGCCCTAAGCCCTAAGCCCTAAGCCCTAAGCCCTAAGCCCTAAGCCCTAAGCCTTAAGCCCTAAGCCCTAAGCCCTAAGCCCTAACCCTAAACCGCTTGGGGCTCGGTTTTGCGCGTTGGGGCAGCCAAGAAAACGGAGACTCCGTGATGCGCCCGTCGCTACCACGGCACGGACAGCTCTTATAAAAACCCCAAAGCAGCAGCAAAATGGCATGTCTTATGGCAAGAAATTACCCTAAACCCTAAACCCTGGCCCCGGAACCCTCAACCCTGAACCCCAAACCTTCAAAACCCCGACGCGCACGCACTAAGCCCTAAGCCCTAAACCCAAAAGACAGCTCAGTTCTGCAACGTTCTCCAGCCCCCTGCCTCCGCGGAGGGCAAGTTTGAGAAGTCGATAATCTGATCCATGCCTGGGGATGGTTTAGGGGTCTACGTATAGGGGGTTTAGGGTTGAGGGTTGAGGGTTGGGGGTTGAGGGTTGAGGGTTGGGGGTTGAGGGTTGAGGGTTTTACAGTAGGGTTTGGGGTTTGGGTTTGGGGGTTTGGGGCTGAGGGGTCCACGCAGAGGGGTTTTAGGTTTAAATTGTGGAATTCGGACTCAGACTTTGGGGTTTAGGGCGAATATGGGGGATTGAGGTTTTGGATTCGGACTTTGAGGTGTCGGGGCCTATATAGGGGTTTAGGGGCTCATACAGGGGTTAAGGCTTAGGGCTTGTGGTTTAGTGAAGGATCTCCTAGGCGGGACACCTTACATAAGGCTTCTAAACAGGGCATGAACCGGCCATAAGGATTACCCTAAACCCTAAACCCTAAACCCTCAACCCTAAACCCTAAACCCTAAACCCTAAGCCCAAAAACTGTCATGCAAGGAGTTGATGGGAAACTGCCTGAATTGAAGGCCTCGCATATCAACCCTCAAGCCGAATGGGGCCACCACTGCCATTCTGCATGTGGTCCACCAGGCTGTCGTACCTCATCTGCTCTTATCGCCCCCCTAAACCCTAAACCCTAAACTCTAAATTCTGAACCCTGAACCCTGAAACCCATTAGGCTCAGGTGCTGGGTTCGGGGTCAATCGTTAAGGTTCAGGCAGTTTAGCATTTAATTCCGGGTTCAGGGCTTAGGGTTCAGGACTGAAACCCTAAAGCCCTGAAACCCTAAAACCCTGAAACCCTAAAACACTAAAACCCTAAAACCCTAAAACCCTAAAACCCAAAAACCCTAAAACCCTATGAGGGACATAGGGTTCAAAAGTGCAGGGCTGATGGCTTTGGGAAGTTTTAGGGCTTAGGGCTTGGGATTCAGGGCAAGGCTTAAAACCTGAGTCGGTTTAGGGTTTAGCGTATTTTCCCTGTCCCCTAAACCCTAAGCCCTAAACTCTAACCCTAAACCCTAAACCCTACGGCCTAAACCCTAAACCCCTAAACCCTAAACCCTAAACCCGAAACCCTAAACCCTCCAATTCCACACCCGCGGTGCAGGGCGTCCACGGAGAAGTTGGTGTCTGCGGACATGAGGGTTTCATAGCCGGCCTTGGCCACCTCGGGTTCAGGGTTCAGGGTTTAGGGTTCAGGGTCTAGGGTTTAGGGTTAGGTTACGGTTTAGGGTTTAGGGGTTTAGGGGTTTAGGGGTTTAGGGGTTTAGGGGTTTAGGGGTTTACGGGTTTACGGGTTTACGGGTTTAGGGTTTAGGGTTCAGGGTTTAGGGTTTAGGGTTGCTTAGGGCTTAGGGCTTAGGGCTTAGGGCTTAGGGCTTAGGGCTTAGGGTTTAGGGTTTAGGGTTTAGGGTTTAGGGCTTAGGGCTTAGGGCTTAGGGCTTAGGGTTTAGGGTTTAGGGTTTAGGGCTTAGGGTTTAGGGTTTAGGGTTTAGGGTTTAGGGGCTTAGGGATTTCGAGGGGGTTTAGGGTTTTAAGGGATTTAGGGGTTTAGGCTCTGAGGTTCGATGTATATGTGTACACAATATGTACACGCATGCATATACTCCATAGTTGAGCTTCAAGTTCTCCTCATCAAGGTTTGGGGTTTAGGGTTTAGGGTTTAGGATTTGGGGTTTAGGGTTTGGGGTTTGGGGCTTGGGGTTTGGGGCTTGGGGTTTGGGGTTTGGGGTTTGGGGTTTGGGGTTTGGGGTTTGGGGTTTGGGGTTTGGGGTTTGGGGCCTCGGACTTCGGGCTTCGGACTTTTTAGGGGGGGTTGCGGCTGCGGGTTCCCTTAGCCTGGGGCTCTACGGCCCTGTAAACCCTAAAAACCCCATACACCCTATTTAGGGTTTAGGGTTTAGGGTTTAGGGTTTAGGGTTTAGGGTTTAGGGTTTAGGGTTTAGGGTTTAGGGTTTAGGGTTTAGGGTTTAGGGTTTAGGGTTTCCTACAAACCCTACAAACTACAAAGCCTATAAAACCCTATAAGCTCTATTAAACTCTATAACCCCTACACACCCTACATACCCTTTCCACCCTCGCCCTAAACCCTACAAACCCTATAAGGACCTACAAACCCTATAAACCCTATGAACCCTACAAACCCTACAAGCCCTATCAAGCCCTACAGGCCCAAAAATCCCCATACGCCCTATATACCCTATAATCCTACAAACCCTACAAAACCTACAAATCCCTATAACACCCTATAACACCCTATAAAACCCTATAAAACCCTATAAAACCCTACAAACCCTACAAACCCTACAAACCCTACAAGCCCTAAACCCTACAAGCCATAAACCCCAAACCCCAAACCCCAAACCCCAAACCTAAACCCTAAACTAAACCTTAAACCAGGCTGCGTCGTTGCTCTCCTCGACGCACTGCTTCAGGACGCTGCCTTTGCCGGCGTGAAGGGTTGGGTCTGCGTGGTTGCCGTTTAGGGTTTAGGGTTTAGGGTTTAGGGTTTAGGGTTTAGGGTTTAGGGTTTAGGGTTTAGGCTTTAGGGTTGAGTTTAGGATCTAGTCAGATCTTAGGGTTTCGGGTTCCAGGTTTAAGGTTTCGGGGCTTCGGGTTTTAAGGCTTTAGGGCCGAAGAGGGCTAAAGGGTTTTAGGTCCTTCTAGGGCAAAGTTCCCATGCACCGCCAGCAACCCTTACAAAGCAGTGCGTAGGCTCTCACCCCCAGGGAGTGGAGGACCCAGGTAGTCCTTCAAACCTTAGCCCTGAGCCTGAATCCTGAAGCCTTGCACCCCTACACCCTAACTACATCCTTGAAGCCCTGGAAACCCCGAAATCCTAGTTCCCCCATACTCCAGTGGTCGGAATAAATAGCCTCATATTCCCTCTAAACCCAGCTCTGATCATTAAGGCCCCTGGAGTACCCTTCCCCACAGATCGATACCTTGAGGCTCTGCGGACAAGCTGCTGTAGAGCTTGATTCTATCCCGCACCTCGTCATCATTGTCATTGGCACCAAACCTGGGGTATAGACGCAGGGTTGCAGGGGCTTGCAAGGCCTCAACCCTAAACCCTAAACCCTAAACCCTAAACCCTAAACCCTAAACCCTAAACCCTAAACCCTAAACCCTAAACCCTAAACCCTGCAGGACCCAGTATGGCCAAGCTGCTGCAGCAGCAGGAGGACGTCCTTGCGCAGCGACGTGCACTTCCTGAGCTTCCCAGCGACTCGGTTTTGCGGGGCTTGTGGGTTTAGGGTTTAGGTTTTAGGGTTTAGGGTTTAGGGTTTAGGGTTTGGGGTTTAGGGTTTAGGTTTAGGGTTTAGGGTTTAGCGTTTAGGGTTTAGGGTTTAGGGTTTAGGGTTTAGGGTTTAGGGTTTAGGGCTCGGGTTTAGGGCTCGGGTTTAGAGTTTAGGGGTTGAGGGTTTAGGGCCTAAAGGTGTTAAGTTTGCGGGTTTAGGGCTTCGAGGGTTTACAAGGGGGTTTAGGGCTTAAAGTTGGAGGTTTCGGCGCTTGAGGCTGTAAGGCGGCTGTAAGGCTTGCATGGATGGCCACTTCCCCTATCCGCAAGATCCCTAAGCGCCTTAGCCTAAGCCCAAGACACACAACCCTTATAACCCTAAACCCTAAATGCGAAACCCTAAACCCTAAACCCCTGAGACCCTAGCCCCTTAAATTTTGGAGACCCTCCCCTGGCGCCCAATTCCGAAACCAACAACCTTCTGCTGCAGCCAAGCAGCATCGCAATCTTCGACCTCGGTCTTACCCGGGACTCCAATCTAACTCCCCTTATGAAGGGCCTGTGGTTTAGAGCTTAGGGCTTTAGAAGGGGATTTGGAGGTTTGGGGCTAAGGGTTTGTATGGCGTGGGGTTCTTGATGGTTCCTGTTCTTGTGTGTTTCGATTTGGGGTATGCAGATCGTACACTGGTTTTCCAATTGACCAGTGTGTTGCGGTAACCCCGTGTTGTGCTCCGAGCCGGTTACCTACATCGAATAACAAGACAGTCATTACCATGACAAAGAGGTAGGGCAAGCCGCGAAGCGCGCTTCGCAGTCGAGAACAGCTCGCGCTCAAATCGCAGCAAGCATGAGGCTACGATGGGGGGGGGGGGGGTGGAAATATGTTGGGGCCAGACTCGGCACTACTGGGGGGCACATCAGGAAAGTAGCCTTCCACTTGATATGTGCTGCCTCTACTGAATATGCCCTAAGCCTTAAACCCTAAACCCTCCCCAAAGCCTAAACCCTAAACCCTAAACCCTAAACCCTAAACCCTAAACCCTAAACCCTTAACCCTTAACCCTTAACCCTTAACCCTTAACCCTTAACCCTTAACCCTTAACCCTTAACCCTTAACCCCAACCTCAACCCTCGTTGCGCGGAGGGGCAAGGCGTCAACAGCAGCTGCCCGGACTAAGGCGTTCTCCAAGATCAGTCCTGGGAGTTCAGGTTTGGGTCTATAGGGTTTGGGGTTTAGGGTTTAGGGTTTAGGGTTTAGGGCTTGAATTCCGAGTGAAAAAGGGTTTAGGGCTTAGGGCTTACTCTCTTTCCTTGCCGAGGCTCTGTTGTAGATGAAGCGCACGTACTTCGCTGGATGAGACGTGCTGGGGACCTGTCCCATGAAATTGGTCTACGAGCAGGCTCTGGTTGAGGGTTTAAGGTTTAGGGTTCAAGGTCCTTAAACCCTAAACCCTAAACTTTAGAACCTAAACCGGGCTTTTAAGGCTTGTCTAAGGGTGTAGGGTTACTTGTGCCAGGCCTGTAGTCCCAAGCCCCAAACACCAAACTTGTCTCGAGGGGACAACCCCAAGTTCGGCCCACACAGCGCTCGTAAGCCCTGATGACCTGGAGCAGGACTGCGTTCGAAAATCCTAAGCCCTAAACGCTGAACCCCTGAACCCCTAAACCCCAAACCCTAAACCCCAAACCCCAAAACTCCACGTCCTAAACTAAAGTTTAGGGTTTCGGGCTTGAGGATGCGGCTGTTGGCTTGAGCATGCGAGACTCTGACTACATTACTCAAACACCCCTAAAAGAGTAGGCTGAAATTCGGAATCCTATCTGGTGTCCTCCCTCTTTGATGCAGCGAAGACATTTGTCCGGGGCATATGTGGGTTCTTTAAGGGGTAAAAGGAGGGAACTCTAGAAGGGACCATTAATCCTATTCCCTTATACAACCCGATACATACTTTATACACTTCCCATACACCTAAGCAGCCCCTAAATAATCCTAAGCCCTAAACCCTAAACCCTAAACCCTAAACCCTAAACCCTAAACCCTAAACCCTAAACCCTAAACCCTAAACCCTAAACCCTAAACCCCATGGGTAAGCTCCAGCCCCGAAGTCTCAAGGTCTCGAAGTAGGCTGCGGCAAATAACGACCTCGCATTTTCATGGAGTAAGTTCCCCCCCCCCCCTCCAAACCCTAACCCTAAACCCTAAACCCTAAACCCTAAACCCTACACCCTAAACCCTAAACCCTAAACCCGAAACCCTAAACCCTAAACCAAGACTCCCTGGGCCCAGATCCACACAAGGCCTCCTCGCCCAGGAATCCGAGGATGCGCGTGCAAAGATTCGGGTACTCGCAGTCCTGGAGGCCAGCAAAAACCATGTCAGAGGGTTTGGGTGGGGGCCCTCCTAACCCTAAACCCTAAACCCTAAACCCTAAACCCTAGGGGGTAGCCCACATCCAAACCCCAAACCCTAAACCCCAAACCCTACACCCTAAACCTGAAACCCTAAACCCTAAACCCCAAACCCCAAACCCTAACCCCAAATCCTAAACCCAACACCCGACACTTACAAATCCTAAACCCTAAACCCTAAACCCGAAACCCTAAACCCTAAACCCCAAAACACAGAGGCCCATATTTTGGCCGTCGCCGTTAAAACTTGTGGGCGATGCTTTGGCCCCAGAAAGCAGCAGCCGAACCCAGAGTCTGAAGTCACCACTCCAGGAGTTGCGGTTTAGGGTTTAGGGTTCAGGGTTTAGGGTTTAGGGTTTAGGGTTTAGGGTTTAGGGTTTAGGGTTTAGGGTTTAGGGTTTAGGGTTTAGGGTTTAGGGTTTAGGGTTTAGGGGTTAGGGTTTAGGGTTTAGGGTTTTGGGTTTAGGGTTTAGGGTTTAGGGTTTAGGGTTTAGGGTTTAGGGTTTAGGGTTTAGGGTTTAGGGTTTAGGGTTTAGGGTTTAGGGTTTAGGGTTTAGGGTTTAGGGTTTAGGGTTTAGGGTTTAGGGTTTAGGGTTTAGGGTTTAGGGCTTCTTGTGGTTGCGGACCTGATCCCTAAACCCTAAACCCCAAACACGCCCTCAGGGGAGTGGAGCGCCCTACATCCGAATGTAGGTCTCAGGGTAGCCGTCGTCAGGCGGCCAGCAGCCTGGGCGCCAGGGGCGAAGATTCAGTGACTGAAGGAGGGATCCCAGTTTAGAGTTTAGGGTTTAGGGTTTAGGGTTTAGGGTTTAGGGTGTGTAGGGTGTTAGGGTGTTAGGGTGTTAGGGTGTTAGGGTGTTAGGGTGTTAGGGTGTTAGGGTGGTAGGGTGGTAGGGTGTTAGGGTGTTAGGGTGTTAGGGTGTTAGGGTGTTAGGGTGTTAGGGTGTTAGGGTGTTAGGGTGTTAGGGTGTTAGGGTGTTAGGGCGTTAGCCCGCGCCGAACACGCTCCAGCCGCGTTTGCCCCAACCCTTGGGCTTGCCCTTGCCTTTAGCCTGGTCCTTGCTCTTCCCTTTCTTGCCCTGGGACCAGTTGCGCCACGCGTCGTGCTGCGGACCCTGTTCGGCATCCTCGCGCCGGCGCTTGCCGCCGCGCTTCTTATTCTTGTTCCGCAGCAGGGGCTGAAGGTTTTCGAGATCAAGGTGCATATTGGCACCGTTCAGCTCGTAATCCATCGTGTCCTGGCTGGACACAGAGAGAGTAATCTCTCTCACCCCCTGCGCGGATCAGGGATCCCGCGTGCCAGCCTCAGGGGAGTACTGCACTGATAGCGCAGTCTCCGGAACGACAAGTTCCATTGCCCACAGCCAGGGCACTGCCAGGTGTTAGGGTGTTAGGGTGTTAGGATGTTAGGGTGTTAGGGTGTTAGGCTGTTAGGCTGTTAGGGTGTTAGGGTGTTAGGGTGTTATGGTTTAGGGTGTTAGGGTCTAGGGCTTAGGGCTTATTCAGGGTGTAGGGTTAAGGGTTTAGGGTTTGGTCACATAAGGCTTCTGTTCGTGGAACTGCAACGCGTAACCCACGGGACACCCGACGGTACACCATGAAAAACCTTGTTCGCAAAGCCTGGTTAAACCCAAAATCCAAATTGCGCCCAGGACAGAATAGGTGAACCCTCTGCATAGCCTCTTTACATAGCAATGCTATGAAAACGACAGCCCAAGTCACTTCTTTTTTGGGGGGTACGGGGGGGCAGTGACTGCGAATGTGTGACTGACTGTGACTGACAAAGGCGCGCAACCGGAAAAACATGGCTTGTTGCGCGCTGCAATGTGACAATCGCCGCGAGGCATGCTCAAAACCTTGCACGCTAAAACCCCATAGAACCCCCAAAGCCCTGGAAACCCTTAAAACCCTTCAAGCCCTTCAAGCCGGCACAAAACCCCAAAGCCGTAACAAACGCTTCAGTCCCTTGAGGCCCTGAAAACCCCTGTGATCCATGAAACCCACAACTTGGCATGTTACCCCCTATTACTAACAGTCCTTACTAGGGATTGCAATAGGGGGTACTATGATCTCTATTAAGGACTGTTCATGTAAGGGGGAACATCCCAACCCTAAAACTAAGCCCTAAACCCTAAACCCTAAACCCTAAACCCTAAACCCTAAACCCTAAACCCCAAACTAAGGTTTCAAGCCCAAGCCACAGGGGCGCGGGTCACCCGAGGCTGCCAGAAGCCGACAGGCCGGGCAGTGCGGCGAAGGCCGGGGAGGCTCCGCCACCTCGGGGGGGGAGGGAGGGGCGGGGGTGGGGTGGGTTAGGGTTTAGGGTTTAGGGTTTAGGGTTTAGGGTTTAGGGTTTAGGGTTTAGGGTTTAGGGTTTAGGGTTTAGGGTTTAGGGTTTAGGGTTTAGGGTTTAGGGTTTAGGGTTTAGGATTTAGGTTTTAGGGTTTATGGTTTAGGGTTTAGGGTTTAGGGTTTAGGGTTTAGGGTTTACGGTTTAGGGTTTAGGGTTTAGGGTTTAGGGGGCTCAAGGTTTGTAGATTTGAAGACATTGTAGGGTTGAGGGTTGACCTGAATCATATACACCCTACAATCCCTGCAAACCCTGCAAACCCCGCAGACCCCACAAACCCTGCAAACCCCGGAAGCCAAAAACACCTAAACCCTCAAGTCTTCAGGTTTCGGGCTTTCAGGGTCAGGGTTAGGGGGAACTGGAGAGGTAAAGCTTCAGATTCTGCTTCAGGCTTCTGACAAACTCTGAAACTCTACACCCGAAACCCCCGGACTAGGGATTTGAGGGGTGGGGGTCTGCATGGTGTTTAGGGTTAGGGTGCTTAGGGTGTTGAGGGTTTAGGGTCTAGGGTTTGGAGGGTTTAGGGTTTGGAGGGTTTAGGGTTTGGAGGGGTTAGGGGGGATGCGGGTCCAGGCCTCCAGGTCTTCTAGGGTCTTGGGGCTTATAAGATGTTCGGGCTTATAAGGTTTACGGTTTGGGGTTTGTGGTTTTAGGGCAGGTGGGTTGGCGCAGCAAGCGCTCGCCTCGTGGTAGGGCGTGTGGTAGCGACAGGAGGGCTTGTGCCACCTTCGCAGCTGAAAGCATAAACCCTAAACCCGAAACCCGAAACCCTAAGCCCTAAACCCTAAAGCCTAAACCCTAAACCCTAAACCCTAAACCCTAAACCCTAAACCCTAAACCCTAAACCCCAAACCCCAAACCCTAAAGCGCATCTCTGGAGGGTTCTAAGCAGCCGGGGGCTCCAGGGTTCTCTGCGCTCGGGGCTCAACGATGCTCAATCTGAGCAGCCAGTCTGCTAGACCCAGGAGTACCCTAGGAAAAGAAAGGGTGCCCTTTTTTTGGTTTAAGGGGATTCTAAATCCTAGACCCTAAACCCTAAACCCTAAACCCTAAACCCTAAACCCTAAACCCTAAACCCTAAAACGAGGAAATCGGGGCCTACTCCGGGTCCTTGTCTGCAAGGCCTGAGCCCCCAATTCTTGCACCCTTCTCCCCTTAAAGCCTGAAGCCCTAAACGTTTTGGGTTCCGGGCTTAGGGGTTACAGGGCGGTTTGGGGTTTCGGGTTTAGGTTTTCGGGATTAGGGTTTAGGGTTTAGGGTTTAGGGCCTGTTGTCGTGGGCCAGCGGGACACGCCGATCCACACCACAGTCCCAGCAGAACTCGTGGCCGCATTCGCAGGTCACCTGGGTTGGGCCAGGGTTTTTGGGTCTAGGGTTTTTAGGGGGTTTAGGTTTAGGGTTTAGGGTTTAGGGTTTGGGGTTTAGGGCTCAGGGTTTAGGGCTCAGGTTTTAGGGCTCAGGGTTTTGGGTTTTGGCTTTACGGGTTCAACACGTTTAGGGCTCAGTGTTTAGGGTTTTAAGGTCTAGGGGGCTTAGGGTTTTCCGTCTGAAATCCCGAAAACCCGCAGGTCTGAAATCTAAGTATCTCGGAGGCAAAGGAGGAGACCAAAAAATATCCCAACCGCCAAGTGCAAGTCACGTGGTCGCACTCCTGGGGCGGTTCGGGGGAAAGGCAGGGGTTTGTCAAAAGACCCCAAACCGCAAACCACAAGCCCGCTAAAGTTCGGGGGTTTGGGTTGTAGGGTTCGGGGTTCGGGTTGGAGGGTTTAGGTTGTAGGGTTCGGGGTTTGGGCTGGAGGGTTTAGCTTTAAGTTTGGGGGGGATCTGGGGGAGACCCAAGTTGGAGCTGTCCATTCGACATTGCTAGGATTTCCGGGTGTTCAGCCTGCCATATAAACATGTAATCGTAGAATGATATAACCAGAGCAGCAGAATAAGAATAAGAAGTATACAAGCTGACAAAGAGATTATTCAACGCTTGGACTTCATACCTGCTGAAGGGTGCGGTGAGGGTTTCAGGGTTGCGGGGTTCAGGCTTCAGGTTCCCCTTTAGGGTTTAGGCTTTAGGCTTTAGGGTTTAGGGTTTAGGGTTTGGGGTTTGGGGTTTGGGGTTTGGGGTTTGTGGTTTTGGGGTTTGTGGTTTGGGTTTTGGGGTTTGGGGTTTAGGGTTTTGGGCACAGGGCTCACCCTAAACCCGAAACCCAACACCTAGCCTCTAACCCCTGCACCCCCAAAAACCACAGGCCCTGAGCCGAAAAAAAGGTCCTCTTGTGACTTGTAGCCGCCGCCGTACTTACCTTGCCGCAAGGGAGGGCAGATTTGGAGGGGCTTCCGAAATGAGGGGTACCTTCTTGGGGTCCTTACCCTGAGCCCGAAACCCTGATCGCCAAACCCGAAGCCCAAAACAAGCCCTAAACCCTACACCCTACACCCGAGAAGCTTCTGTCAGCAACAACTGGGTTCCTGAACAGCCAACGATTCACGGAGAAAGCGGACAAGGTCCTGTAAGGAATGGACCATTTGAGAAACATGGCCCCTTAGAAAGGGGAATGCTAACCAACAAGGCCACCTACCCAATGGTCATTCGAGGCCAAATGTCGTGAATGACTGGCATATGGAGGTTGAAGGGGTTAGGTTAGGGTGGTTTCCCATACTCAGGGCACGTTGTGGCTACTGGGAGGGCTCCTATAACTAGGAGTATACTCTTTCTTTTGGGGTATGTAAGGAGCACCCTTGATTTTTGGACATGCCCACATTTCGAAGGGTAGACAACGAACTTCTCATGTTTGGAGCTCTGCACATGAAGCCTAAGCCTACACCCCTCCCTCCTAGACCCTAAACCCGGACGCAAAACCCCAAAAACCAAACGGCCTAAGCTCCAAACCCTAAAAACGCCCTAAGCCCTAAACCTCAAACCCGAAACCCTTCGCCCTAAAACGCCCCCAAGCCCCAAACCCTCAAACACCCTAGGCCCGCATCCTAAACCCTAAACCCCAAACCCCAAACCCCAAACCCCGAAACCCCGAAACCCCGAACCCTAAACCTTACTAAACCCCAAACCCTAAACACACACAAAACCCCAAACCCCAAACCCCAAACCCTAAACCCCAAACCCCAAACCCTAAACCCCAAACCTTTAAGCCCTACAGTAGCCCTAAACCCTAAACCCTAAACCCCAAACCCCACAACCCTAAACCCTAAACCCCCAAGGCCCAGCCACATTTCCGCGGACACGGCTTCCAGCCAAGCTGCAGGGCCTCCACATGGCGGGTGGGTTGTTGGGGTTTGGGGTTTAGGGTTTAGGGTTGGGGGTTTAGGGTTTGGGGTTTAGGGCTTGGGGTTTAGGGTTTAGGGTTTGGGGTTTAGGGTTTGGGTTTGGGGTTTGGGGTTTGGGGTTTGGGGTTTGGGGTTTGGGGTTTGGGGTTTAATTAGGGTTTGGGGTTTGGGGTTTGGGGTTAGGGTTTAGGGTTTTAGGGGGGGTTCGGGGTCTCTTGGGAAGGCAAGGAGTGGGAGATTGGGGAGCTTAAGATGTAGGATATGTTGTAAGGTTTGGGTGTTTAGGCTTGGGGTGGGGTTTCTGCTAACCCTAAACCCTAAACCCTCAGCCTTAAACCTTAAACCCTAAACCCTAAACCCCAAGCCCTAAACCATGGGTCTGGCTGTTGACGCTTGATGTTTGGATCTTTCTTTTGGGGGGGAGGGTTTAGGCTGCTGTGCCCCACTCTCCCCAGGGTTTAGGGCTTAGGGTTTAGGGTTTGGGTTTAGGGTTAGGGTTTAGGAGTTTATAGGGCTTAGGCTTTGGAGGTTTTAGGGCTTACGAATGGCGTGCGCATGAGTCGGAGAGGTTTCAGGTTTGGGTCTAGGGTCGAGGGTCTGGGGTCCGATGGCGCCTCTTGCATTCCCCACAGTGCACCCGCTGACCTTCCGGGCACCCTAAACCCTAAACCCTAAACCCCAAACCCTAAACCCTAAACCCTAAACCCTGAACCGGGGCTTCGGGTACCTTCGGCTCCGACCCCCCGCGCCTGGCGGAAGGCATCCGAAAAGCTCCGCTCCTCCTGTCCACTTGAGGGCGTTCAGTTCGCATAAAAAACAAAACAAACCCTAAACCCTACAAACCTGCTGGGCCCACCTAAACACCATGAAGAAACCACCAACAAGCCTAGATTTACCCCTCCCGATTTGAGAGCAACAACACGGACTGCTCAAATTTCAGTGCTTTTTAGGGTTGGGGTTTAGGGTGTAGAGTGTAAGGCTTAGGGCCCAGTGAGGGTTTGGGGTGTAGCAATGAGTCTTGACTGTAGGGCTGAAAAAAGAGTAACAAGGATTTGGGCATTCTGAACCCTAAACCCTAAACCCTAATCCCTAAACCTTAAACCCTAAACCCTAAACCCTAAACCCTAAACCCTAAACCCTAAACCCTAAACCCTAACTTCGGAGTCGAGGGTTTTGGGTTAAAGGGTTTCGGGCCGGGCTTGGGGGCTTCGTCTCAGATCGTAGGTTGCTCTGTCCTTCAGCTGGTTCCGCCACGCCTCGCCTAGGCTTGCGCCCAGCAGTCTCATGCTTGGGAGGCACGGGTTGATGGCTTCGGGGCTAGGGGTTTAGGGTTTAGGGTTGGGGGGTCTAGGGCGCGCGGGGAGTGCGCCACTGTTTGCAGATTACTGCAGAGCTTGCAAAGGGGTGGGGTGTTGGGTTTAGGGTTTAGGGTTTGGGGTTTGGGGTTTATGGTTTAGGGTTTAGTGTTAAGGGTTTAGGGTTCATGGTTTAGGGTTCAGGGCTTAAGGTTCAGGATTATTGAGGAGGCACTTCAGGGGGGCCAAAGGCCCGTTAATTGCAGGCCGGTGGCAGGTCATTGCTGGGTGGGGTCCCAGCTCGCACTTGGCGCAGAAACGGTGACCTTGATTCGGGGAGCAATGTCATACGTATTCTTGTAGGGTCTTTAAGGGACGGTTTACGGTTTAGGTTAGGGTTAAGGGTTTAGGGTTCTTGAGGGAGGGGGATTCAAGGGGGGCATGTAACCCTAGCTTCCCTAACACTCCCCACTTCTGCCAACAAGTAATAAGAACAATCATAGTAATGCTTATTGTTCTTTGCTTCTAAAGTTCATCGTCACAATACCAAGAAAAGTCTAAGAAAAGTGCTGTTTCATAACAAGTAATGAAAGTAATTGTCGTGCGCGTCATATTGAAAAAACACGAAGGCTTTGGTTTGGGGCTCAGGGGTTTGAGGGTGGGGGTGGGGGGGGGAGGGGCATCAGGTCAATGAATATAAGTACCTCTATAGTTATACTATAACCACCCCCAAAACCCTATTCTAACTGCTCTAAGGCCTTTATATTGCTGATTCGTCTGCATGCCTCATTCCGAATCCCAAATGCCGAGTATCAGGGCCCTGCACGTCAGTACTCCCTGAGTCTCCACTACCCACTTGATGAAAGAAAGCTCATTAAATCGCGTAAGGGCTGTTCATTCAACCAACATTTGCTAGTTGAGAGAAGTTGTTATGTAGTGGCTGCCCATTGCGGTAACAGTAACCCAAACCCCAACCCCAGCCACCCTGTACCCAACCCAAACCCTGCACCCTTTAAATTCCCTAAAGCCCGAATACTCCAGACCCGCATCATGGAGGGGGGGGGGGTTTTAGGGTTTAGGGTTTAGGGTTTAGGGTTTAGGGTTTAGGGTTTAGGGTTTAGGGTTTAGGGCTAGGCGGGGCCATAGCAGACCCACGCGTTTTCGGCAGTTTGGCTCTGTTGCCCTCAGAATCCCCTGTAAATACCGATGTTTCCTGGGTTTCGCCCATCACCTCATCCCCGCAATTTTTATCCAAAATCATCCTGCAATTTTTTGGGCATCCGTAGACTGCACTGGTATTTGTGGGGTTTTTTGCACTACTTCGCACTTTCGACGTGTCCTAAACTAAGCCCTGTCTTGCTTGCATCCGCTTCTGCCCAGCCCTGGGTCTAAATAACACGTTTGCTTCACCATAGTTAGAAGAGAGCATCCATGGCCCAACCATGATGACGTCCATAGTCTAATCCGTTCTGGGAAGAGAGTATCCATGGCCCAAGCATGATGACGTCCATGGTCTACTCTGTTCTGATGAGAAGAGAGCATCCATGGCCCAAGCATGATGACGTCCATGGTCTACATGTTTTCTGCACTGCCATGGCCCAACCATGATGACGTCCATGGTCTACTCCGTTCTGGGAAGAGAGCATCCAGGGTCCAAGCATGATGACGTCCATGGTCTACTCTGCTCTGATGAGAAGAGAGCATCCATGGCCCAAGCATGATGACGTCCATGGTCTACATCGTCTCCATTCCGAGAAGGTCAAACCTTCTTCTGGGCAGAAATGGTTGGAAGTTCTTGCTTTTAGGCGCACTGGGGAGCAGAAAGGCGTCGTTTCTCAACACTAAAGGCGGTGACCTAAGTCCTGCATCTCAGGTTTGCTGGTGGGGCCACAGTTTTGCGCGGGTCTGTTGTGGACCCGCCAGGGTTTAGGGCTTAGGGTTTGTAAGGTTTAGGGTTTAGGGTAAGGTTTAGGGTTTAGGGTTTAGGGCTTGGGGTTTAGGGCTTAGGGTTTAGGTTCAGAATCTCGGGTTGCTCCGGCCTCTGGGGCACGTGAGGTCCGCGAAGTTGTCGCCTTCCTCGCAGAAGACCTGGGGTGGGGAACTAGGGTTTCTGTTTAGGGTTTGTAAGGTTTAGGATTTGTAAAGTTTAGGGTTTGTAAGGTTCAGGGTTTAGGGTTTAGGGCTTGGGGTTTAGGGCTTGGGGTTTAGTGTGAACACCTCCGGTCAAAAGCAGCTTCGAGTGAGAATAAGGATCGGGGCTGCAAGGAAAGCTATGTTCACTTCGACCTTCAGGGATTTAGGGTTTAGGGCCTAGGGTTTCAGATTCTCTTGGGATTCTCTGAGAATACTCTGAGTTTGGGCGCTCCAGGGGTCCTCTGGGGAATTCCCTGGGGATCTTCTGGGTTCGGGATCAAGCAACCCTAAACCCTAAACCCTAAACCCTAAACCCTAAACCCTACACCCCCTTGAAGCCCCTCCTGGCCCAGCCACTCGCTCCTCGCACCCCAAAGCGCGGCAGTCGACAATGCGGGGATCGTCGCGGGTCAGAAACTCCAGGAGCTTGAGATAGGAGTCCTTGTCCGTTTAGGGTTTAGGGTTGAGGGATGAGGCTTGAGGCTTGAGGCTTGAGGCTTGAGGGTTGAGGCTTGAGGCTTGAGGGTTGAGGCTTGAGGCTTGAGGCTTGAGGCTTGAGGCTTGAGGCTTGAGGCTTTCAGATGGCTTCTTAGCCGAAAACCGAAGCCCCAAGCCGCATGAGATGCTTGGGGTACTAGGAATGGGGTGTAAAAAGGTTTTGCCTGGGACCGCAGTTGTCTGCTACTTTAGGAGTTCTGCCCGGTATGGAATTTCGGGGGCTATATGCAGCCTTCTAACCCTAAACCCTGGACCCTAAACCCTAAACCCCAAACCCTAAATCCTAAACCCGGGTCACAAGTAGCGTTTCGTGTTCGGAGTTTAGGATGAAGTCTGATTAGACCGTGCCAGGCTTCAATCCACAAACGCTGACCCTCTGAAGCACACAGCTGATATGGCGATTTCGCTACATGACGGTCCCTTTGGGGGTCCTCCTTATAAGGCGGCCCCTCTTATATGGGGTACCCAAAAAAGGACCCTAATTTTGATGACTGACCATATACCTAAATCCTGCACATCGTTCTGAAAGGTGTGGGACTAAGGGCGCTTAGGGATCAAAATGGCCCGTCTTGGGCCTATGGCGTTTAAAGTTTTAAAGGCATAAGCCGTAAGGTTTGAGGGCTTAGGAGCTAGCATTTGTTTATCCAAAATCCCTAGACCCCTGAACCCTGAACCGTGAACCCCCTAAATCCACTAAACCCCCTAAACACCCCACACCCCCTGAACCCGAAACCCTAACCCTAAACCCTAAACCCTAAACTCCAGGGCTTCTGGCTTCACGGAGTGTTGAAACGGCTTCGTTGCAAGCTTACGGTGCACCATAAGCCCCCACATCGAAACCTATGTGGTTTTTGCACGGTTTGGGGTTTAGGGTTTAGGGTAGGGTTTCAAGTTTAGGGTTTAGGGGTTAGGGTTTAGGGTTTCGGGTTTTGGGGATTTTGGGCACCCTAAAAAAAGAGGGGCCGCCTTATCAGAAGGACCCCCCCAAAACCACTGCAATGTACCGAAATCACCCATGTGACCGAAAAGTCATCCAAGAGTCCTCCGCCAAGCATTGCCTTGGCGCTTCAGGGTTTCGGGGGTTTAGGGTTTAGGGGTTTAGGGGTTAGGGGTTAGGGGTTTGGGGTTTAGGGCTTAGTAGGGTTTAGCCGGTTTAGGGGCTTAGGGTTTAGGGGCTGAGGGTTAGGGTTTCGGGCTTAGGAAAGACCTCAGACTATTGAACTACCAACCCTGAACAGCACCTCGCTGCAACGTGGCGTTCGCCCTGATGGCAAGAGGTTCGTCTAAAGGAAGAAAACGCCGATATCCTAAACCTCAACCGTTGTAGGCTTTATGGGCTATACGGCTTAGGCTTTCTATATGGGGCTTAGGGTTTAGGATTTGGGGTTTAGCCTCTCGGGTTTAGGATCTAGGGTTTAGGGTTGAAGCCAGGGGCTACTCTCTCTATACGGTCAAGACAATGGACAAAGGCACACGATCCAAACTCTACCGGCGCCTACAGAGCCTGATGAGCCACACCTGCACCTTCACCACCAAGACCCCTAAGCACACCAAACCCTGATCAACCCAAAGCCCTAAACCCTACAAACCCTACAAACCCTACAAACCCTACAAGCCCTAAACCCTAAACCCTAAACCCTAAACCCTCCACTTCCAGCCCCAAGCCCCTACAGAGAAGGAAAGTGGTGTGTGAACCCGAGGATGGGTGGCCCAGGAAGATCGTATATAGGTGGGGTTTTACGATTTTAGGGGTACCGAATTGGGTTTAGGGTTTAGGGTTTAGGGTTTAGGGTTTAGGGTTTAGGGTTTAGGGTTTAGGGTTTAGGGTTTAGGGTTGAGGGTTTAGGGTTTAGGGTTTAGGGGTACCAAATTCGGGTCCGTATTAGAAGGAGATCCGACTATTTGGGGGTCTGTATTAGGGGTGCCTTACTATCGTAAACCCCCAGGTAGTTTGGCAGGCATGGCACGCTAGTCATCGAACACAGCTTCGGGTTCAGGGTTTAGGGTCTATGGCCTAAAATTGAAAACCGCCAAGCCCTCAACCGTCGCAGATGCCAAAGGCCCACCTTGGGCAACGCCTATACCGTCCTCACCAAGTCTCCACCATGGCTATTGCCCGCTCCAACAGGACCTCAGCGTCTGCTTCTCTTCCGTTGGCCTGCTGCTGCAGTCCGTGGGCCTGGGCCTCGAATGGTCCCTGTCGCACTCGGGCCCTCCAAGTCCTCGAGCAGTCCTTCTCGATCTGCAGGAGGGCCCTGACTGCGTCGCCTGGTTCATGGCGTCTGCCAGCACCAGCCCGCTCCTGGGCCTCTAGAACCTGGCATCCTACTTGCCGAAGCGCTCCGTGGCGCGAGTTCAACCCCTTGACCCTGAAACCCAAGCCCCTGAACCCAGTTTAGAGTTTAGGGTTTAGGGTTTAAGGTTTAGGGTTTAGGGTTTAGGGTTTAAGGTTTAGGGCTTAGGGTTGAGGGTTGAGGGTTTAGGGTTTAGGGTTTAGGGCTTAGGGTTTAGGGTCTAGGGTTTAGGGTTTAGGGTTTAGGGCTTAGGGTTCTGAAGCCCGCAAGCCCGAAGCCCCAAACCCTATGTCCCTGAAACCCGAAACCCTAAGCCCTGGCAGATAAGTGGCTGAAAGATCGGGATCGACTCCTCAGACCTTCGCACTCTTTTCGAGAACTGTGGGTTGTTTGGGGGTTGGGGTTCCCCAATACTCCTCACTACTCCCTAAAGCGTCGCTGGGTACCTACCCCCCTTTGAACCCTCCCTTAAGAACCCTAGGGCTCAGGGTTTACTAGTTCATGGTTGGGATGGCATTAAAAAATAAAATTTTCTACTCCTTATTGAATTTCAGTGCCCTTAAAAAAGGTAATATGTTCCCCCACTATGACAAAGTTTAGGGTGCGCATTCCCGTGGAGTTCCTGTGACTTGGGACAAGTCATTAAGAACATCGGCAGCCACCCTCCATCTACTAGGATCTTCGGGAGTCACACTGTTCTGTAGACCCACGAGTAACCTAGGATTAAAAGGGTGCCCTTTTTGGTTTGAAGGGGATTGTAGGGGAACCTAAACCCAAAAAAGGCAATCAGGGCCTACTCTGGGTCCCAGTAGCCCTAAACCCTAAACTCTAAACCCTAAACCCCAAACCCCAAACCCCAAACCCTAAACCCTAAACCCTAAACTAAGCCCTAGTTCTTGAGGAGCAGGGTTCTCGGTGGGTTTTCGGGCTTGGGGTTTAGGGAGTCGGGTTCGTTGTTGCGGCTTTAGGACTTAAGGGCTTAAGGCTCAGGATTACAGGTTCAGGGTTCAGGGTTTAGGGTTCAAGGCGCGCAGTGTGGGTTTTAGCGCCTAGGGTTGAGGGTTAAGGGTTTAGAGGTTAGGACACAAGAGCCTTCCGTAGAGTCTCCTCGAACCCACCGAAGACCAAAAGACCTGAAGCCCTTGTTGACACTAAGAAACCCAAATGCCATGTAAACTCGAAGCCTTCGAAACCCTTGCCCAGAGAAACGTATATACCTTGGGATGTTCCCCCTTATACTCAATAGAGGATCAGTTTGGAGGATACTAGAATCCCTATAAAGGGCTGCTAGCACAAGGGGGAACACCCCAACATGTGCTCCTATGGGAAAGGCCCGCAAAAAAGACGAATCCGTAATTCGGGAGTGGTTCCGTTCGACAGGGTGCACCGGCTACTCTCGGTACACCCTAAACCCTAAACCCCCGATCCCTATAAACTGCTACACCCTAACCCTAAACCCTAAACCCAACGCCCGAACCCCCATGCCGGCGCAGGGGCCGGAGGCTGAATCCGCAGCCCTCAGCGGGGCACGTCCTTTCCAAGAGTTTGAGTTTTAGGGTTTAGGGTTTAGGGTTTAGGGTTTAGGGTTTAGGGTTTAGGGTTTAGGGTTTAGGGTTTAGGGTTTAGGGTTTAGGGTTTAGGATTTAGGGGATAAGGGATAGGGGATTTAGGGTTTAGGGGATTTAGGGTTTAGAGTGTTTCGGGGATTTCGGGTTTAGGGTTTAGGGGATCTCGGCGTTAGGGTTTAGGGCGTACGGCTTGGGGGTTTTGTGGTGTGGTGGCTTAGGCTAGGGTTTAGGGTTTAGTGTTTAGGTTTAGGGTTTCGGGTCCTCTCTGGCCTCTTAGGGCTACAGAGCTTTCTAGGACTCTTTTTAATATCGGGAGTAAGGCTTCGAAACCCCTACACCCTCACCCCATAAACCCTAACAAGACCAAAAAAAGGTCCAGGCTCGCTTCAGGCAGTGTCGGGTGTGGCTTGCGGTTTAGGGTTAAGGGTGTAGTTTTAGGGCTTATAAACCCCAAAACCTAAACCCAGAGGGTTCAGGAGTCAATCAGATGGAAGCCTTCACGGTCATGGTCATTCTTGGCAAACTTGTGCAAGTTCCACGGCTTCTCTGTGAGTGCATAGCACCCGAAGCCTCCACGTTGGGGATACCTCAAGTTTCATCTTATGGCAGCTACACGTGTGATGTTGGCCCTTCAATTCTGACCATGTAACTTGCCGTGGATTACAGGTAAGCAGGAAGTCTTGGGACCGTTCCCTAAACCCCGAGGCCCCAAGCTACCCCTGAACCCAAATCCCCAAAGCCCCAAAACCCCCAACCGAGCTCCGAAACCCTGAACTCTCCACCCTCTTCGCCCGCCCCAAGGAAAACATACGTACACGCATAAACAAAAAAGAAAACAAACATTCAAAAACAAAGCAACTAAACAACATTACAAAAACTATAACAACAACAAAGAAAAAAAGAACAAGCAAGGGAAGAAGAATAAGAAGAAGAAGACATCTCAAGCTGCCAAGCGTCAGCTTCGCCAGCCTGCGCTCGCGCACGATGAGGTCGAAGTGGTACTGCAAGCTCCTCGTCTTACGTTATAAGGGGGGTCGAAGGAGGGACCCGTCAAAAGGGGACCTTACTCTTTTTCCCCTATGTAGCCTCTCTTTAAATCAATAAATATATATATGTATATAGATAAAAAAAGGGGCCCTTACTCTTTTTCCCCTATGTAACCCATATATATATATATATGTACACACACACACATATATATATATATGCACCTTCTATAGTCCCTGTAAACCCCTAGATAACCCCCTAAGGTCCCTTCTAGGGCTCCTTTCGTCCCTTGATTACTGGTGCCTCTCAACCCCAACCCCCTAAGGGTTCAGAGTTTCTAGGATGCTGGAGGGGAACCCAGAAATTGGGATCATTCGCCCTAAGCCCTAAGCCCTAAGCCCTCAGCCCTAAGCCCTAAGCCCTAAGCCCTAAGCCCTAAGCCCTAAGCCCTAAGCCCTAAGCCCTAAGCCCCAAGCCCCAAGCCCTAAGCCCTAAGCCCTAAGCCCTAAGCCCTAAGCCCTAAGCCCTAAGCCCTAAGCCCTAAGCCCTAAGCCCTAGCCTAAGCCCTAAACCCTAAAAACCAAATCCTAAACCTTCAAGCGACCATGAAGCCGAATTAAACGTGAAACCTTCAGACTTCTGGGCCCCTTCTTGTGGGGCACTTAGATACTTCAATGGGCCACAAGCCCAAAACCTTTAAACCCTTCCGAAACCTGTAAGCCCTTAAGGGCTTGCTACCCTTAAACCCTTACACCCTTAAGCCCTTCAACCCTTGAACCCCTTTTCACGTAACTCCCTGAACCACTTAAACCCTGAACCCGAAAGCCCTAAACCCTGAAGCCTGAAGCCCTGAACCCTAAACCCTAAACCCTAAACCCCGAACCCTAAACCTTAAACCCTAAGCCCTCAACCCTAAACCCAAAAGCCCTCTCTCAAGTCAACGGCCCGAGGTGCTCGAAGCAGAAACGGTGCTGACAGGGCAGCGTGCAGCAGCCTTCGACCTGCAGAACATCAGAGTTTGGGGCTTTCAGGGTTTAGGGTTTAGGGTTTGGGGTTTAGGGTTTAGGGTTTAGGAGTTGAGGAGTTGCGAGTTTAGGGTTGAGGGCTCAGGATTTAGGAGTTTAGGGTTCAGGGTTTCGAGTTTGAGGTGTTGGGTTTAGGGAGAAGGGTTTACGAGTTTAGGGTGTTGGGCTTAAAGGGTTCAGGGCTTACGAGTTTAGGGTGTGGGGTTTAGGGCCCAGGGTTTAGGAGTTTAGGGGTGTTGGAGTTTAGGGTGCAGGCTTCAAGGTTTCGGGTTTAGGACATTGGGATGCTACATTGTGGCCCTTAAGTTGGGTCCTTGCTATGTAACCCTTTTACGCACAATATTTGATAAGGGCCCATACTTCGGATCCCTATAAACAACGGTAAGGGACCACACTAAGAGCCCGTGGTTCCGACCTTAGGTTGGGGCTGAGCACTTTAGGAATTTAGGCATGGGAATCGGGTTTGCGCGGGGTCGAAAGAGCTGAGGGTTTAGGGTTTAGGGTTTAGGGCTTAGGGTTTAGGGGGTGTAGGGGGTTTAGGGGGTTTAGGTGGTTTAGGGGGTTTAGGGGGTTTTGGGGGGTTTAGGGGGTTTTTAGGGGGTTTAGGGGGTTTAGCGGGTTTAGCGGGTTTAGGGGGTTTAGGGGGTTTAGGGTTTAGGGTTTGGGGTGCGGCGGGTCTAGGACGACAGCAAATGCCCGGGTCGCTAAAAGCGAGGGAGAGAAGCCGCGAGAAATGCCCTCCAGGATGGCCTACTTGGACTTTCCTGGCAGAGTGGCTCGGCACTCGGTGGTGGCGCTGGTTTTGCTGAGCTGAGTGGAGTCCGTGTTAGGGGGAGCTCGGCTCCCGTTGCTTGTGGACCCCTTCGGCACACGTGTGACGAGCTCTTCAGGGTGCCATCGACCCCTTGTCCGCCAAACCGGTGTACCACCCATAAGGCCTAAACCCCCAAACCCTCAATCCCCGCAAAACCCCCTAAATGCCCTCGACCTTAAACCCAAAACCCTAAACATGGCACTTACTGCCGCTGCGCGGCGAGACGCCCTAAACCCTAAAGCCTAAAGCCTAAAGCCTAAACCCTAAAGCCTAAAGCCTAAAGCCTAAACCCTAAACCCTAAACCCTAAACCCTGCACCGCCTCATGGTCCACGAGGCAGATGGCACAGCGGAAGGTCGGCCGGTACTCTTCGCTCTGCCTCCGGAGTTCCTGCGTTGAGGTTTAGGGTTTAGGGTTTAGGGTTGAGGGTTTAGGGTTTGGGGTTTGGGGTTTAGGGTTTAGGGTTTGGGGTTTAGGGTTTGGGGTTTAGGGTTTGGGGTTTCGGGTTTAGGGTTTAGGGTTTGGGGTTTAGGGTTTAGGGTTTAGGGTTTGGGGTTTAGGGTTTAGGGTTTAGGGTTTGGGGCTTGGGGTTTAGGGTTTAGGGTTTGGGGTTTAGGGTTTGGGGTTTGGGGTTTGGGGTTTGGGGTTTGGGGTTTGGGGTTTGGGGTTTGGGGTTTGGGGTTTGAGGTTTGGGGTTTGGGGTTTGGGGTTTAGGGTTTAGGGTTTAGGGGGCTTGGGCTTGGGGTGTCTTTGGATAGTTTGGTCCTGTAGTATCGGCCGGGTGGTTGCAGGATTTAGGGCTCAGAGAGGTAGGGGTTTAGGCGGTTGGAGGTTTAGGGTTTAGGGCTTAGGGTCTAGGGATTAGGGGTTCGGGCCTAGGGTTTCGAGAATAGGGGAAGTTTGGGTATAGGTTCGGGTTCGGGCTTCAGGGGCTTGAGGTTTAGAGATTACTCAGCCCTCGATACGAGCCCCAAAGCCCTTCACCCAAGAATCATTTTACAAGACCGCAACCTCCAACCCGGAAACCCTACGAAGCTACAAGCCCTGAACCCTTTAAGTTTGATTTATGTACCCTAATTAAAAATATTGACCCTGACCCTAAAGGGAGAAAATAAAGAGCTTCTGTCGTTTGAGTCGGGGTTTTCTGCATCCTGCACAACAGGCGCGATAAGTTCACCCTAAACCCTAAACCCTAAACCCTAAACCCTTTTAGACTGTGCGCAGGCTGTCGCTGCGCCAGACATGCGCCGGATCGGCTTGACGTACACGAGCTGACAAGGCAAACAGGTCCCGTTCGAGGGCTCTTTTCTGCACACGCCGACGATCCATTTTTCCATTTAGGGCTTAGGGCTTAGGGCTTAGGGTTTAGGGTTTAGGGTTTAGGGTTTAGGGTTTAGGGTTTAGGGTTTAGGGTTTAGGGTTTAGGGTTTAGGGTTTAGGGTTTAGGGTTTAGGGTGCGGTGGAGGAGTTGATGCAACTACTTGACATTGAGACCTCCAGTTTCCGGTTTAGGGTTTAGGGATTAGGGTTTTAGGGTTTAGGATTTAGGGTTTAGGGCTACAACAGGAAGAAGACTCCCCAACACCCCAGAACCATGAACACTCGACCCTAGACCCAAACACCACTGTCAAGGTCTCTCCTGTCCCTTTTTGCGCTCTTGTTTACCCTAAACCCTAAACCCTAAACCCTAAACCCCAAACCCCAAACCCCTAAAACCCCAAACCCCGAACACCAAACCCCAAAACCCAGGCCCTTGTCCTCGATGAGCTGCGAATTCCGCGCGTCCACGTCGCGGATCTGGCGCTTGGCGTCCTCCAGATCCTGCGGTTCAGGGTTTAGGGTCCAGGGTTGAGGGTTGAAGAGTTACAGTTTCGGGTCTCGGGTTGAGGGTTTAGGGATTAAGGTTTAGGGTTGAGGGTTAGGGTTGACGGTTTAGGGTTTAGGGCTTCGGGTTTAGGGGTAAGGGTTGAAGGGTTTAGGTTTCAGGGTTTAGAGCCCTGAGCAAAAGTCCCCCGGCCCAGGGAGTTGTTGTTGACTCACGCCAAGAATGCAGACAGAACCCTCAACCCTTGACAGGAGCCGCCGCCTAAATCCTGAGCCCTGAAACCTGAAACCTAAACCTCAAAACCCTAAACCTCAAAACCCTAGACCCTAACCTCGAAACCCCAAACTTTTAAGCAAAAACCCATATCCCTAAACCCTAAACCCAAAACTTTTAAGCAAAACCCTAAGCTTGAAAGCTCCCTAAACCCCAGACCCTAAACCCTTGCAACTCGGGGGACCTGAGCAGTCAAAAGAGAAGGAATCTAGGTGGGGTTTCGGTTTTGGGGCCATAGGCTTTAGGGTTTAGGGTTTAAGGCTTACGGGTTTAGGGCTTGGGGTCTAGTTTAGGGTTTAGGGTATTGGGTTTGGGGTTTAGGCTTTAGGCTTCAGGGCTTGCGGTTTAGGGTTAAGGTGTATGGTTTGTTCATCATCGAGAGTGCAATCGACTGATTTTGCGCCAAACCCAAACCCCAAACCCTAAACCCTAAACCCCTAACCCTAAACCCTAAACCCCAAACCCTAAACCCTAAACCCCAAACCCCAAACCCTAAACCCTAAACCCGAAACCCCAAAGCCGGTCCTTGGGCGTGATGACGCCGCGGAGATCGCTCTCCGAGAGATACGCGGAGCATCCCGAGGTCTCCTGTATCCCGGGGTTTAGAGTTTAGGGTTTGGGGTTTGGGGTTTGGGGTTTAGGGCTTGGGGTTTAGGGTTTGGGGTTTGGGGTTTGGGGTGTGGGGTTTAGGGTTTAGGGTTTAGGGGTTAGGGTTTAGGATTTAGGGTTTGGGGTGTAGGGTGGGTTTAGGGTTTGGGGTTTGGGGTTTAGGGTTTGTATAGGGTTTGGGGTTTAGGGGTTTGGGGTTTAAGGTTAAGGGTTTAGGGTTTAGGGTTTGGGGTTTGGGGTTTGGGGTTTAGGGTTTAAAAGTTTAGGGTTTGGGGTTTGGGGTTTAGGGTGAGGGTGGGTTTAGGGTGTAGGGTGGGTTTAGGGTTTGGGGTTTGGGGTTTAGGGTTTGTATAGGGTTTGGGGTTAGGGGTTTGGGGTTTAAGGTTAAGGGTTTAGGGTTTAGGGTTTGGGGTTTGGGGTTTGGGGTTTAGGGTTTAGGGTTTGGGGTTTAGGGTTTAGGGTTTGGGGTTTGGGGTTTAGAGTCCAGGGTTTGGGGTTTAGGGTTTAGGGTGGGTTTAGGGTTTGGGGTTTGGGGTTTAGGGTTTGTATAGGGTTTGGGGTTTAGGGTTTGGGGCTTAGGGTTTAGGATTTAGGGTTTGGGGTTTAGAGTTCAGGGTTTGGGGTTTAGGGTTTAGGGTTTGGGGTTTAGGGTGTAGGGTTTGGGTTTGGGGTTTGGAGGTTAGGGTTTGTATAGGGTTTGGGGTTTAGGGTTTGGGGTTTAGAGGTTCGGGGTTTGGGGTTCAGAGTTTGGGGTTTAGGGTTTGGGGCTTAGGCTTTAGGGTTTGAGGCTTCCGGTTCTGGGTTTAGGGTTTAGGGCTTGGGGCTTAGGGTTTTAAGGTCTAGGGTTTAGGGCTTCGGGTTTAGGATATAAGGTTTAGGGTTCAGAGGCCTGTTATCCAGAGGTTTGAGGCGCTTTAGGGCTTTGGGGGTTTCAGGGTTTAGGGATTTAAGGCTTTCGGGTGTCTGGTTTGGGGCCTTAGGATTTAGGCGCGTGGGGTTGCAGGTTCAAACCCTAAACCCTAAACCCTAAAGCCCTCAACCCCTCAACCCCCAAATCCCCAAACCCCTAAACCCCGAAACACCGTAAACCCCGAAATCCCCACACCTATAAACGCCCAAACCCCTGAACCCCCAAGCCCCTAAGACCCTAAACCCTAAACCCTGAAACCTAAACCCTAAACCCGAAACCCCTAAACGCCTAACCCTAAACCCTAAACCCTAAACCCCAAACCCCTAAACCCCAAACCCCTGAACCCTAAACCCCAAACCCCCACTTCGGCGGTGCCGACGAGGCGCTGCCGGGCAACGGATGTCAGTCAGCCGGCACAGCGTGGTGACCTCGATTGTCAAGACTCTAGGGTTTAGGGTTTAGGGTTTAGGGTTTAGGGTTTAGGGTTTAGGGTTTGGGGTTTGGGGTTTGGGGTTTGGGGGTTTAGGGCTTTAGGGCGCTTGAGCTATGGTGGGTTTAGGGCTGAGGGTTCTTGAGCTGCAGTCCCGCAAAAACTCGAGAAACGAAAGATGCAGAAGTCCTAAACTTCGCAGAACAGGTCCTTAACAGCATAAGCTTGAGTCTTCAGCCATATGAACCCTGAACCCTGGACGACTCTTGCTTTCTGAGTCGACAGGACACTGCTTTGACCGGCTTTGAAGCCCCCGTAGCCCTAAACCCTAAACCCTAAACCCGAAACCCTAAGCCCTAAACCCTAAACCCTAAACCCTAAACCCCGCCTTCTGGCTCCAGAAATCCTTGAGGCAGTGCAGGTGAACCTTGAAGCCGCAGTGCAAGGTCTTCAGAACTTTGTCCTCACCAGGGCTGAGGGTTGAGGGTTTAGTGTTTTGGGCTCAGGGGTTTAAGGGTTAAGGTTTAAGGTTAGGGTTTCAGGGTTCAGGGTTCAGGGTTCAGGGTTTGTTGTGTAGGGTTGAGGGTTGATTTGGTTTTGGGTGTAGGGCTTCAGAACTTTCTCCTCGCCGGGGTTTGGAGCTCGACGTCAGCGAGCCCGCACTAAGTTTAGGAGTTTAGGGTTTGGGGGGTTAGGGTTTAGGGTTTAGGGTTTGGGGTTTGGGGTTTAGGGTTTAGGGTTTAGGGCTTAGGGCTTAGGGCTTAGGGTTTAGGGTTTAGGGTTTAGGGTTTAGGGTTTAGGGTTTAGGGTTTCGGGTCTGAAGGCTGTGGAGTCGCCCTCCTCCCCCCCCCCCCAAAAAAAATAGCTCCTAACCTCTACTAAGAGCCCGTTGTGTGGATCTAAGCTCTGAACTTTACCCGCGACCTCTTGAAGCCGAAACCCTACACCCCCTCAACCCCTAACCCACTCAACCCCTCAACTCTAAACCTCCTCAACCCTAAGTCATGCCCAGCCCCAAGGCCGAAACGTAGTGGGCTGCAAGTATTGGTATGTAGGGCACGAGGGCACTTTGTGCATGACCTGCGCCCATGAACCGGAATACTGGGGTCGCTGGCCAGTGATGCCCAGAAGGTTCCAAACCCACACATGCTCAAAATCCTGGCGCCGACGGATTTGTCCAGAGATTGGGGCCTTAGGGGTCTAAGGTTTAAGGTAAGGTACCCTGCACCCCAAACCTTAAACCCTAAACCCTACTCCTTGAACCCTAAACCCTAAACCCTAAACCCTAAACCCTAAACCCTAAACCCTAAACCCTAAACCCTAAACCCTAAACCCTAAACCCTAAACCCTAAACCCTAAACCCTAAACCCTAAACCCTAAACCCTAAACCCTAAACCCTAAACCCTAAACCCTAAACCCTAAACCCTAAACCCTAAACCCTAAACCCTAAACCCTAAACCCTAAACCCTAAACCCTAAACCCTAAACCCTAAACCCTAAACCCTAAACCCTAAACCCACCCCCCCACCCCATCCCTCAGCATCCGCGTCCTCGCCATAGCAGATGAGGCCTTCGGGCAGCCAAGGAGCTGAGGGCCCCTCCTAAACCCTAAACCCTAAACCCTGAACCCTAAATCCTATACCGATTTCGGATTTTGGGGCTCCGGGTTCCCGCTACCGGGGCTTTGCTCGCTCTTGGACTTCCTTGCCTACACACCTGGGCTTTAGGGTTTAGGAGCTCTCGTTCCCTCCCTGAACTCTCAACCCTCCTAGGGATTTTGGGGCCTGGAGTTTTGGGTTCGGAGTGTAGGGTTTGCAACGCACAGCTGCACAAGGAGCAAGCGCTCTGGGTTTAAGTGTGAAAGGTTCAGGGCTTAGTTTTCATGGAGGTTTATGAGGGACAGATGGCCGCATTTTGTAGCATTCAAGCCACAGCACAAGCAGAGACGACAAGCTTTCGACGGCTCCCAAACTGCCTCGTAGAGGTCCCCAAACGAAGTGCCGCGAAACACGCCTAATCCCAAGGCCCTGAACTCGATTACCTTCATCGGGTCGCTTCTCGAAAACAGGAACCTCTGTGGCCTAAACCCTAAACCCTGAACCCTCAACCCTAAACCCTAACCCTAAACCCTGAACCTTGTAGAGTCCCCAAAACCGAAACGCCCAGCAAAGTGGCACGGGATGCCCAAAGCAGCGCCCACGTTGCCGCTCTGCCTCGGTGGCCGACAGAGTGAGGAGTTTAGGGTTTAGGGTCTAGGGTTCAGGATTTAGGGCTTAGGGTGTAGGGTGTAGGGTTTAGGGTTTAGGGATTAGGGTTTAGGGTTTAGGGTTTAGGGTTTAGGGTTTAGGGTTTAGGGTTTAGGGTTTAGGGTTTAGGGTTTAGGGTTTAGGGTTTAGGGTGTAGGGTTTAGGGTTTAGGGTTTAGGGTTTAGGGGGACTTAAGGGCTTAGGGATTTGGGGTTCGTGGTTGAGGACTCCAAGGAAGTTTGGGCTTTGGGGTTTCGAGTTTCGGGCCCGTTTGTGGTTTTCCTTGGGCCCTAAACCCTACACACTAAACCCTAAACCCTGTAGTACCCTCATGGTTTAGGGCATGTGGGCTTTGGGTTTGCAACCCTTGCCTCGGACTCTTGAGGGGTTTGGGATGATGTAGGGGGCCGCTTTGGGACACCTGGGGAGTATAAAGGGACTCTTGAGGGCTTAGGGTTGAGGGTTGAGGGTTCAGGGTTCAGGGTGTTCAGGCTGCTTTAGGGTTTCGGGTTTAGGTTTAGGGTACAAGGTTTAGGGTTTAGGGTTTAGGGTTTGGGGTTTGGGGTTTAGGGTTTAGGGTTTAGGGTAGGAGGTAGGGCTGTTCGCTGCGGTCCCGAAAAAGGGGGACTGCGAAGAGAGACCTCATAAATAACTGATGCTTCAGCGCAACTCATTGGATGTCGCGAACTAATCCAAAACAAGTCTCTGGGGTGGGGTGGGAGGCCTTTGTTGAACCGTTTCTGCCGGCGACGGTTCATCTCAGGGTGAAACATTGAGTCAGTCAACTCTCTCTGCTCTTCAACCGCTGCTGCTGCTGCCAGTGTCGGCGGTCTCACCAGCAAAAGAAGCGCGCGAGGCGCGGCGGCAGCAGTACCTGCAGCAAGAGATTCCCGGCAGCAGCATATGCGAGGAAAAGTGGATGGAGAGCCACCTCCAGGCTGGCGATGTAGCAGCCCAAGCTGATCGCCCACTGCTCCTGGATGCCGGAGGAGAAGACAAAACGACATCTCTCTGCATTCGCTTCCTATCTTTCTCGCTATCACTCTCCCCCCGGGCCCCCGTGCCTTGGCTTCCAGTACTTGCAGGATGTTGAGCAGCGTCGGCATCAGACGCAGCTTGCCCTGTCCACAACATGCAGAAGAGACGGCTCGCGGCATAGCCAGCCCTCCCGGCCTGCTCGTCGAAGTCCAAGCAACGCCAGCGCTCCGGATCGACGGACATGGCGACGGAGACGGAAGCGGTGGAGCATAGTTCCTCCACATCCGTCCGCGACGACGCGAGAGGCTTGTAGTCGCCTGCAACAACAAGAAATCCCTTGAGCAGCCTTGCCCCTTGCCAAGTTGGCCGCTCCCCGCCTGCCGTTGCACACCTGGGGCGAGAGCAAGAAGAAAATCAGGAGGAGGGAGTAGAGACGCACTTCCCGAGCCACTGACGATTCTGAGTCCCAGGCGTTGATGTGAGGAGAGCCCCAGATCGCCAGATAAACATCGTCGATCTCGGTTACCTGACGAGACTCTATCCCATCGGCCTATCATTCTAGACTTCGCCGTTCCGCCCCTCCTTCCACGTCTTCTCGTCGAAGCCGTCGACTCCGCTGAGTGGCAGTTGCTGGAGTCAAGGAGGCAACCCTGGCTTTCGAGGATGAAGCAATCCTGCAAGGGTCACGCGAAGGCTGAGTGAATGACTGCGGCGCACCTTGGGTTCCGGGCCATGACAGCGTGCGGCGGCGAGGCGACGACGTCCTCTTCCTCGGCTTCTTCTCGTCGGCTGTCGTCCGCCTGGCCGCAAGACAGTGCGCTCATGCAGTCCCAACAACAATCGATCAAAATCCCGACAGCGCACGCCTGAAGAAACCAGCTTGCGGGCACGTGGATGCCATGATTCCGTAATCGGAGACGACAAGGCGCTGTATGATGAATGATATTATCACAGGTTTGTCTGAACCAAAAGCTTCGCTAGAGAGAGAAAGGTTCGCTACTGAGAGAAGCTTGCCTCAGACGCTGTGTCGCGCGTGGCTCTCAGAAGACCAGGCTAGCTTCTTTTTCTCACGCCAATCAAGCCTGCCTTCTGCGCCTTGGCAGCGCGCCAGGATAAGCATTGCCGGTTTGCCAGCTCCGGTAAGGCATTTCCAGGTAGTTCTCCTTCATAGAATACACCAGGATACTTCAAGCCATTTCCAGGAAAAGTTCTCCTTCATGAAATACGCCAGGATAAGGATTGCCAGCTCCCAGAAGGCATTTCCAGGTATGTTCTCCTTCATAAAATACACCAGATAAGGATTGCCAGCTCCCAGAAGGTGTTTCCAGCTAGCTCCCCCTTCAACAAATACACAAGGACAAGGATTGCCACTCCCAGAAGACATTTGCAGGTAGATAAATACACCAGGAGGTGGATAAGGATTGCCAGCTCACAGCAAACGTTTCCAGGATAAGGATTTCCAGGTTTTGGAAGGCCTTCCCAGGCAGTTCTCCTTCATAAAATGCACCAGGATAAGGGTTTCCAGGTCTTGGAAGGCCCTTCCAGGTACTTCTCCTTCATACAATGCACCAGGATAAGGATTGCCAGCTCTTGGAAAGCCTTTCCACGTAGTTCCCCTTCATAAAATGCACCAGGATAGGATTTCCAGCTTCTGCCGACCGTTTATTCCAGGTCGTTCTCCTTCATAAAACAGGGCCCCCCTGCTCCCCCCCCCCCCCCCAAAAAAAAAAAAGGGGGGGAAGAGGAAGTTTCATTTTTTTTCTCCCGAAAATTTGTTTTTGCTTTCTTCCCCAACCCCTACCTCTACATACAGGGGGGGGGGGGCAAAAAAAAGGGGGAGGGGGGCAGCCTATACACTTTAGGTGGTGTCATACCACATTCCACAATTCCAAGTTCTGAGGCCCGACCTTCTATATTGCAAGATTCCAAGCTGTATACTGTATGGGGCCCAACGTCACACTCTGGGATCGGCATTCCATAGTCTAAGATTCCACTATTTCGTAGGGCTTTTTTCCTATGACGACGCAAACAAAAATTTAAGCTTACGCTAAATTATGTACCTATCTATCTGGGTGACTGCTTGTATACGGGACTGCACGAGACTACCTAGATAGGAGGCCATCACAAACGGGAATATTGTGAACAAAGGTTGTTATTTCTGGACTTCCGGGGGCTAGAGATTGGAGATTTCTCTATCTCAAAGTTGTACTTCCTTTTACTCTTAGGATTGTCCTTAAACCAGTACTCCCAACACGTTCGTATTTTGTCATTAGTAGTAGTGGTAGCAAGACTAGTAGTGCTAGTGCTCGCATCATTGGTTTTAGTATTTCGATAGGTATTAGTAGCATTATTCGTAGCATTGGTGCCGTTAATACTCTTAATGTGGGGCCCAACATACGACTTTTACAGCACCACATTCACACCTTCAATGTTGGAGCCCACCATTCCACTTCTAAAATTCCATATTCCGGAATAACAAATTAATATCTATGGGTATAGTGGATGCTTCTTATTACGGGCTTCTCCACATCTCTTCCCTTTAGGTCGGTCCACTCTGTTTTTGGAATGCTCTCAAATGGCCCCTCTGTATATATGTACATAAATATAATCCATAGTCTAAATTTTGCGAAAAAGGGTGGTAGAAGGCACAGGCCCGCCTGGCCAGTGGGAGGAGGCTGGAGGAGGGGGTGGGGGGGGGGGGGGGGGGGGGGGGGGCAAAAAAAAAAAAAAGGGGGGGCGGCAAAAAAAAACAAAAAGCACGCTTTGTTTTTTTGTAGAGGGCTGGTATCGTCAGCGTCCCACATGGGTGAATGGCGAGGTTTGGGCCTCCATTCATTTTAGAAGCTCTGCTGTAATTTTTCCTTTAAAGATTCAGCAAGGAACAAGTCGAACATCGAGGGCCCCCATGACGTTGTGTACTCCAGAAGTTGGGGCCTGAATCCTAGGCCCCACAAAACCTCGAACCTTAACACCTCTACAACCCCCGCCCAGACCCCGAGCTCCCAAGCACCACCCGAAACCCTTAGCCCCAAACCCCCAACACCAAACCCCAAACCCGGAACCCCCAACCCCAAACCCCAATAACCCCAATAACCCCAATAACCCCAATAACCCCTAAACCCTAACACCCCTAAACCCAGAAACCGGGCGGCGGCAGCACACGCCCGGAGTTGGAGCGCTCGGGCGACGTCGGTGGCCTCCAACAGCACGAGGCGATACGGGGGTTTGAGGAAAATGGGGGACCTCCAATATAGATCCCGAAATACTAGGTTTACAAGGTTTAGGAGATCATCATGTGTACCACCGTCGACGAAAGCCGATTTCGGCCTTTTAAGGTCAGAAAGAGGAGCAGCACAGAAAGAAAAGCACCCTTCAAAAATCCTTTCCACCTGAGGCCTACAGAACTCAAGCTTCAACCCCGACCCCTCATCCCGCCGAGCTTTAACCTCTCCCTCGACGCCCAAACCCGGAAGCCACAAACCCCGAACCCAAAACAACCACCTAAACCTTAAGCCCTAAACCGACGCCCGGAACCCTCACCCCCCCTAGCCCTAAACCCTAAACCCTGAACCCTAAACCCTAAACCCTAAAACCCTAAACCCTAAAACCCAAAACCCTAACCCCTAAACCCTAAACCCTGCCTGCTTGGGCTGCCGGATCTCAGGTCCGAGGGTCTTAGGATGGTCGTGGGCGGCAGGGTCAGCTTCCTGTCTTCCGGCGCCGGAACAGGGCCGCCATACCTCGGTTTGGCGTTTAGGGTTTAGGGTTTAGGGTTTAGGGTTTAGGGTTTAGGGTTTAGGGTTTAGGGCTTAGGGTTTAGGGTTTAGGGTTCAGGGTTCAGGGTTTAGGGTTTAGGGTTTAGGGTTTAGGGTGCGGGGGGGGGGGGGGGGCTGGCTTTGCCCATCAACTGAGATGAGGGCGATGGCCCGAAACGGCTCCAAGCCCAAGAATCACCAAACCCTCCGCCCCCAATCACCTTTTAAACCGAAAACTCCTTCTAAACATAAGCCTCGAACTTGGGATGCTCCCTCTGATACCAGCAGTCCTTAGGACTCTGGTACCCCCCCCCCTTATCATCCCTATTCAGGACGGTTACCAACCCTAAACCCTAAACCCTAAACCCTAAACCCTAACCCTATCACCCTCTCACCGTACCAAGACACCGGGTCAAGAAGTCCGGAGAGAACCTTGGCTTGGCGGCCCGGCAGCCAAAAAAACAAGGTTAGCGAATTTGTAGGGGAACCTTTGAACTCCAAAAAGGGGGGTCAAAGGGCAAAAGCGGGGTTTAGGGTTTAGGGTTTAGGGTTTCGGGTTTCGGGTTTCGGGTTTAGGGTTTAGGGTTTAGGGTTTAGGGTTTAGGGTTTAGGGTTTAGGGTTTAGGGTTTAGGGTTTAGGGTACCACTGGGCTACCAAGGAACAGCCGCTGGTGGAAGTGGCACGTGGGCTGCTGGCCCCGCGCGCGGAGGTCGCTCAGGTGGGCCTGCAGAGGCAAGCTCTAGGGCTTGGGCTTTAGGGCGTTTGGGGGTTTAGGGTTTAGGGTTTAGGGTTTAGGGTTTAGGGTTTAGGGTTTAGGGTTTAGGGTTTAGGGTTTAGGGTTTAGGGTTTAGGGTTTAGGGTTTAGGGTTTAGGGTTTAGGGTTTAGGGTTATGGGTTTAGGGTTTAGGGTTTAGGGTTTAGGGTTTAGGGTTTAGGGTTTAGGGTTTAGGGTTTAGGGTTTAGGGTTTAGGGTTTAGGGTTTAGGGTTTAGGGTTTAGGGTTTAGGGTTTAGGGTTTAGGGTTTAGATTTAGGGTTTAGGGTTTAGGGTTTAGGGTTGTAGGGTTGTAGACTTGTAGTGGTGTAGGGTTGCAGGGTTGTAGAGTTGTAGGGTTGTAGGGTTTAGGGTTTAAGGTTTTAGGGTTTTAGGGTTTAAGGGTGTAAGGGTTTGCATGCTCCGACAATCCACCCACACGAGTCTCAACGATTCCTTTCCTTAACGGTTTAGGGTTTGGGGTTTAGGGTTTGGGGCTTGGGGTTTAGGGTTTAGGGCTTAGGGCTTGCGCACGACCCCTCCTGAAAGCAGCTGAGGTGGTAGCCGCAGCCGCAGGCGGCCACTGCTGCTGGGTTTGGCTGCCTGACGGCTCTCACGCCAGGGGTACTTGGTGCCGACATGCAGTTTCACAAACTCCGTGAGCGTGAGGGTTTAAGGTCTACTTTAGGGTTTAGGGGTCTAATTTAGGGTTTAGGGTGTGGGGTTTAAGGCTAGGGATTGGGGTTTAGGGTTTAGTTAGGGCTCAGAAGATGTCATTTGGCTCACTTTTGGGCCTCTGGAATAACAGCGCAAACCCTCTAGACCCTCACCTCTAAACCCCACAAAAAATCATCCCTAAGACCTTACTCCAAACCTACACGAAAGCCCGAAACTCTCCCTAAACCCTAAACCCTAAACCCTAAACCCTAAACCCTAAACCCTAAACCCTAAACCCTAAACCCTAAACCCTAAACCCTTGGCTGCTACCCTGAATCCGCGGGGCCCGCAGACGCAGCAGCTCGAGGCTGGCGACGGCGGCCTCCGCTTGGCCAAAGCCGCGGGTTGGGGTTTCTAGGGTTTAGGGTTTAGGGTTTAGTGTTTATGGTTAGGGCTAGGATTTAGGGTGCAGGGTTTAAGGTTTAGTGTTTGAAGGTTAAGGGGTTTGGGGCTTGGGGTCTAGGTTTTCAGGGTTTTGGGGTTCGGGGTTTGGGGTTGTGGGGTTGTGGGGTTTGGGGTTTGGGGGTTTGGGGGTTTGGGAATAACCCTAAACCCTAAACCCTAAACCTTACACAAGTTTAAGGCTGAGGGCTCTTTTCCCTCTGAAGTTGCAGCACAAGCTGCACACCATTTGGAGGCCGGGCTGGGGGCTTCTCCTGCACAGCTTGAGAGTTGGAGGTAGAGTGCAGAACAAAGAACCCTAAACCTCAAACTTGTTTAAGATTTAAGGCTTAAGGGTTTAGGGTTTAGGGTTTAGGGTTTAGGGTTTACGGTTTAGGGTTTAGGGTTTTAGGGTTTAGGGTTTAGGGTTTAGGGTTTAGGGGGGTTTAGGGTTTAGGGTTTAGGGTTTAGGGTTTAGGGTTTAGGGTTTAGGGTTTAGGGTTTAGGGTTTAGGGTTTAGGGTTTAGGGTTTAGGGTTTAGGGTTTAGGGTTAAGGGTTTAGGGTTTAGGGTTAGCACAATATGGTACCTGGGGGTCCTGCGCGATTTTGCCACTAAAAAGAAATCGCACATGTGCACCCCTGAAAGCCTCTGGGGCCCCCTGGTACCCCCTCCAGTTTTGCTGCCCGTCTACCCTTTTGAAACTGCGGGCCAGCAGGCCCCTGGTACCCCTAAACCCTAAATTTAAAATACAGAGATAAAGAATAGAAGTCCCCGAACCCTCTGAACGCTCATTGAAACCCCCCCAATCCCCCGAAAAAGGTTCCCGAGCCCTAAACCCTAAACCCTAATTAAACCCTAAACCCTAAACCTTTTTGCTTCTTCTTTAGCTTCGGTTACTGCAAGGCTCGGTGGCATCCTTTCTTATTCTCTTATTCTCTTGTTACTGGCCAAGCAGGCCGAAGGAAGCCCTAAACCCTAAACCGTAGGCCCTAAACCCTGAACTCTGTATCCTAACCCCTGAACCCTAAACCCTAAACCCTAAACCCTAAACCCTAAACCCTAAACCCTAAACCCTAAACCCCACGTAGCCCCCACAAGTCCAAGAGATGGACATCAACTGCTAAGCCTTGAACACTGAACCCGAACCCTCAATCTTCAAACCCTGAAACCTACTATACGAACCCGAATAGTTAGAACAGGGTCTTGGGGTCATGATAGTATAATTATCAAGGGACCATATAAGGGAATGCAATTCGCAATTTTGCGACCCCTATATTACATGCCCTCAAGCCCTCAGCCCTGAACCCTATGTGGGAAGACTTCCAACCCAGGTTGAGGAATTCGGGCATAAGGTTTGAGGGTTGACCGTCAGCCCTGAACCCCAGAAAGCCCGAAACGAGGGTTCATTGGCTGAACGGCCATAGGGCTTTCTCACTGAGCTTCGGGTCTAGGGTTTAGGGTTTAGGGTTTAGGGTTTAGGGTTTAGGGTTTAGGGTTTAGGGTTTAGGGTTTAGGGTTTAGGGTTTAGGGTTTGGGGTTTAGGGTTTAGGGTTTAGGGCGGTTTAGGGTTTAGGGTTTTAGGGTTTAGGGTTTAGGGTTTAGGGTTTAGGGTTTTAGGGTTTAGGGTTTAGGGTTTAGGTTTAGGGTTTAGGGTTTAGGGTTAGGGGTTTAGGGTTTAGGGTTTAGGGTTTAGGGTTTAGGGTTTAGGGTTTAGGGGTTTAGGGTTTAGGGTTTAGGGTTTAGGGTTAGGGTTTAGGGTTTAGGGTTGAGGGTTGAGGGTTGAGGGTTGAGGGTTGAGGGGTTGAGGGTTGAGGGTTTAGGGTTTAGGGTTTAGGGTTTAGGGGGGCGAGGGAGGGGGGAGTAAGCATTCGCATTGTTTCTGCCTTCAGGGCTCGCTGTCCCCTTCCGCGCTGTGCACGACAACACGGAAACCCGCAGCATCTAAGCTCGAAAGCCCACGAGGCAACGCTAAAGATTCCAAACTCTTAGTGAAACTGCTCATGAAGGTCAAGGACCGCAAGCTGCCAGGCCAGGCCACGTTGTCCAAAGCCTGATCAAACTCAAGTCCGAAGGTCAAGGACTGCAAGCTGCCAGGCAATGTGACATTATCCAAGTTCTGGTTAAACTCATCTCCGAAGGTCAAGGACTGCAAGCTGCCAGGCAAGGCCACATTCTCCAAGCTCTGGTTAAAGAGGCGTCCAAGGGTCAAGGACTGCAAGTTGGCCGGCAAGGCCACCCTTTCCAAGCTCTGGTTGAACTCTTCTCCGAAGGTCAAGAACAGCAAGCTGCCAGGCAAGGCTACACTCTCCAAAGTCTGGTTGAAATGGAATGCGAAGGTCAAGGACTGCAAGCTGTCAGGCAAGGCCACATTCTCCAAGCTTTGGTTGAAGAGACGTCCAAAGGTCAAGGACTGCAAGTTGGCAGGCAAGGCCACATTCTGCAAGCTCTGGTTAAAATTATCTCCGAAGGTCAAGGACTGCAGGCTGTTAGGCAAGGTCACATTCTCCAAACTCTGATTGAAACGCAATCCGAAAGTCAAGGACTTCAAGCTAGCAGGCAAAGTCACATTCTCCAAAGTCTGGTTGAACTGAAATCCGAAGGTCAAGGACTGCAAGCTGCCAGGCAAGGCCACATTTTCCAAAGTCTGGTTGAAATGAAATCCGAATGTCAAGGACTGCAAGCTGCCAGGAAAGGCCACGTTCTCCAAACCCTGATCAAACTCAAGTCCGAAGGTCAAGGACTGCAAGCTGCCAGGCCAGGCCACGTTCTCCAAGCTCTCATTGAACGCATCTCCGAAAGTCAAGGACTGCAAGCTGCCAGGCAAGGCCACATTCTGCAAAGTCTGGCCGAAGAGACCTCCAAAGGTCAACGACTGCAAGTTGGCAGGGAAGGCAACATTCTCCAAGCTCTGATTAAACTCATCTCCGAAAGTCAAGGACTTCAAGCTAGCAGGCAAAGTCACATTCTCCAAGCTCTGATCAAACTGATCTCCGAAGGTCAAGGACTGCAGGCTGTCAGGCAAGGACACATTCTCCAAGCTCTGATTAAACTCGCCTCCGAAGCTCAAGGACTGCAAGTTCGCAGGCAGGGCCACATTCTCCACACTCTGATTAAACTCAAGTCCGAAAGTCAAGGACTGCAAGTTGGCAGGCCAGGTCACCTTCTCCAAGCTCTGATTAAACTCTTCTCCGAAGGTCAAGGACTTCAAGCTGCCAGGCAAGGCCACATTCTCGAAGCTCTGGTTGAAGAGACATCCAAAGGTCAAGACCTGCAAGTTGTCAGGCAAGGGCACATTCTCCAAGCTCTGATTAAACTCACCTTCGAAGGTCAAGAACAGCAAGCTGCCAGGCAAGGCCACATTCTCCAAGCTCTGATCAAACTGATCTCCGAAGGTCAAGGACTGCAGGCTGTCAGGCAAGGACACATTCTCTAAGCTCTCATTAAATTCACCTCCGAAGCTCAAGGACTGCAAGCCCTTTGGGAGCTCAACATTGCTGAGACTCTGGTCGTCGTAGAATCTCAACGAAGAGATTGCGTCTTTTGCGTCTACGTCGATCATCCTCAGGCGTTTGCCGTCGAAGGCTCGCAGAAGCGCAACTGCTGCCTGCTCTGCACCAACCTGGACTCACTCAGCACTTTGAAAAATCCTGAATCGTGCCCTCTTGCGACTAAAAAGGCAATGAACCTTAAAACCTTAAACCCTAAACCCTAGACCCTAAGACCTTAATAACCCTAAACCCTCAGACCAATCTCCCAGAGCAACCTGTCGGACCACATACGTGATGACATCGCCCTGAACTTGCTCCCACAGCGGCTGGGCATCGTTCAGGGCATGGCCGTTCGCCGCCAGGACAAGCGTGCCACCCAGCCTAAGTTGAGCCCGAAGCCCTAAACCCTAAACCCTAAAACCTAAAACCCTAAACCCTAGACCCTAAACCCCCTAATCCGGCTTAAACAACTTCACAAGTGAGATATCTTTACAAACCCAATCTCCCAAAAGTCCACCTGGTAGCGGCAAGCCGATCCTTCCCGCGACACTCTTGTGCAAGTCCTCCAGGGTCATGTTGTCTTCCTGGGCAGCCCAGTACCCTAGGCTTAAAGCAGGGGTGCCCTGTTTGCTTATAAAGGGGTTTTTATAAGGGAACCTAAACCCCCCCCAAAAAAAGGGAAATAAGGGTACTACTGGGCATCCGAGATTCAACAGGAAGCCGCACTTCGGAACCATCGAGACCAGAGACGGTCAACTGGCTGTCCGCAGCCAGGCCAGCAGACGCAGGGCGCCGAAGGAGAACAGTCTGTCCCTCTCGAGGCCCAGGAAGCATGGCTCGAGATCCCAAACCCTAAACCCTAAACCCTAAATCCCAAACCCTAGACCCTAGACCCTAAACCCTAAACCCTAGACCCTAGACCCTAAACCCCAAACCCTAAACCTCAAAGAGGTCTCAGGCTCCTTGGTGGCCTTGTGGACCGATGTGAACCTTAAACAAACAGGTGCTTTCATATCGGGGGTTTACGATTTAGGGGTACCTTATTGAGGTCCTTGTGCTGGGGCTTCCGAAATTAAACCCAAAACCCTATAAAGCCTAAGCCTTATAGACCCTAAACCCTCTAGACCCTAAACCCTAAACCCGAAACAGAACAAGGAGTGCAGGATAGCGTGATCTGATCCCAAATGTTGCTTTAGTACAAGGACGAGTCCAGATTCAGGTGCCCGGCCTTTTGGGCAGAGTTGCTGGTGTCATGCGTCATGAGCCCTGAACCCCTAAACCCCTAAATCCCCTAAAACCCGAAAACCCTAAAACCCAAAAACCCTGGACCCCCAAACCCCAATCCCTAAACCGCTAGGGTTTGATGGTTCAGTATCCGGCTTCTTCGGTTGAGGGTTTAGGGTTGCGTTCTCCGGTTCAGGGCAGATTGCTTCGTGAAAAGGGGGCTGCTCCCACACCCTAAACCCCAAACCCTAAACCCTAGCCCTAAACCCTAGCCCTAAACCCCAAACCCTAAACCCCAAACCCTAAACCCCATTCAGGACCAGTATGTGTTGGGGCCCCAGTCCTGCACTGCAGGAGACTTTGCGCAAGGCCCTGTGCCATACAGGGCCTGGGCTGAAATTCGGAGGGTTTGGGGTTTAGGGTTTAGGGGTTTGGGGTTTAGGGTTTAGGGGTTTGGGGTTTAGGGTCTAGGGTTTGGGGTTTGGGGTTTGGGGTTTGGGGGTTGGGGTTGGGGTTTGGGGTTTGGGGTTTGGGGTTTGGGGTTTAGGGTTTTGGGGTTTGGGGTTTAGGGTTTGGGGTTTGGGGTTTGGGGTTTAGGGTCTAGGGTTTGGGGTTTTGGGGTTTAGGGATGTGGGGTTTAGGGCTGAGGGTTCGGGGCTTAGGGTTTGGGGATTTTGGGGTCTCGGGTTTAGGGTTGAGGGTTCCACTCCCTGAAGGGCCCGGTAAGTGAAACACCACCTCTTCGAGTCCAGAGGAGGAGTCGGCACTTCGCGGTGTCTCCACGTCAGCGCCTTTCTGCCATAGGGTTTAGGGTTTAGGGTTTAGGGTTTAGGGTTTAGGGTTTAGGGTTTAGGGTTTAGGGTTTAGGGTTTAGGGTTTAGGGTTAGGGTTTAGGTCCAGCCGTTGGCGTGCCGCTCCAGGAGAAACACCTCGGTCCTTGGCCGACAAGGACATTTGCCCGGGCCCCTCAGCAATGAAGGGCCTGCCCAGGGCTCTCTGACTTGCCACTTTTCTGGCAGTCAGCAAGGGTCTACGGCTAGGGTTCAGGGTTCAGGGTTCAGGGTTTAGGGTTTAGGGTTGAGGGTTGAGGGTTTAGGGTAATCTTTTTATTGGGCCGCGTCCCCAGCACGCCTAGACAAAGCTACGCGAAGCGAGCACTACTTGGAGGTTCATGGGTACTTATAGCCCCATTTATAAGTCTACTTATCACCTACTTAGAGGACTTAAGGGGCATCTTAGTGCGGTTGTAATTGGGGTTAGAAGTACCTATGAACCTCCAAGTAGAGGGGCCTTGTTGGAGAGCTCATACTCTAGACCCAGGAGTCACCTAGGAATAAACGGGTGCTCTTTTTGGTCTTAAGGGGATTATCAGGGAACCCCAACCCTAAGAAAAAAAGGAAACAAGGGCCTACTCCGGGTCCCAGCACTGGAAGAAAGCGTGGACTATGACAACAGCCTATCAACACTCAGCCCCCGAACGCCGTACCCGGGACCCAAGTGCCCCTTAAGGGTCGAGGAATGATACCAAAGGTGGGTTTAAGGTTCAGGATGTGGGGGGTTGGTGGAGGTTTAGAATTTAGGGTTTAGGCCGTGGGGTTTGAGGTTCCTGAGGCTTAGGGATTCTGTGTTGTAGGGTTCAGGGCGCAGGGTTACATACGAGGATTCCGCGCTTGCTTGGATGGTATGAGGTTCGGGTTAACCTGAGTCCTCTTGCAGGCTCACGGGTAGTAAGAACTCAGGAGGGTGTAGGGTTTCGGGACTAGGGTTCCTTACAGGGGCACTTCGAACTCCTTTTATGCAGCCACCCATGAACCTTCAAAGCAAATCCTTACCACTTTGCGGAGGTCAGTATTCTCAAGGGTTAGGGCTTGATGCCAACTTATTCAGGCTGTAGTGCTTCCAGTTTAAAGGGGCTAGAGTCTAGACCCAGGAGTAACCTAGGAATAAAAAAGGGTGCCATGTTTTGTCAAAAGACCCAATAAGGGAACCTAAACCCTAAATGAAGGGAAACAGGGCCTACTCTGGGTCCTAGGAGTTTGGGGTCCAAATCCGCTGACTCCGAAATCCTGCACTCCCCGCGGCCGGGGTCGGCGTGCTCAGGAAGCGGTCCTGCGGGAGGTTTAGGGTTTAGGGTTTAGGGTTTAGGATTTAGGGTTTAGGGTTTAGGGTTTAGGGTTTAGGGTTTAGGGTTTAGGGTTTAGGGTTTAGGGTTTAGGGTTTAGGGTTTAGGGTGTAGGGTTCAAACCTACTGAGGCCGTCAAAGGGTCTCAGAGAGAGTTCGTGGAGTGACAACTAAACCCTAGACCCTAAACCCTGAAGCTTGGTAAACCTTTACGAGGAGTCATTCTGAAACTAGGCGTACCTTGTTGGGGTCCGTATCGTAAAGAATCCTACTATTTCGGGTCTATGTTAGGGGTCCCTCATTTTCGTACACCCCCAAGAAGCTTAGGTGCAGGAGAGGTAGCAATCTGGGCTGAGTCCGTGCATAACCATGCTAAATACTAGAATCCCTAAACGCCCCCAACCCCTTAATTGAAAGCCCAAAACCCCCAAACCCTACGGCCTGTCTGAATATGTTGAGGCCGAAATCCCTGAACCTTGACTGGGTTCAGGGGGCTTAGGGCTTCGGGCTGGCTTCGGGCTTAGGCCTTAGGGTTTATTGAAATTATTAACTTAAGGACTTAAGGGTTCAGGTCCGGGGAAGTTTCGGGGACAGTTTTGCGGAGTTTCGAGGGGTTTCTTTGTTAGCTTGCGAAGAACTTGAAGTTCCACGGCCTTGGAGAATTCAGGATTTAGGGCTTGGGGTTAAGGGTTTCGGGTTCAAGGCCCTAAACCCTAAACCCTCAACCGAAACCCTAGAAACCCAAAACCCTAAATCCTCAACCCTCAACCCAGCACTCTAAGCGCTGGACCCCAAACCCGAAACCCTACCCTAAACCCAAAACCCTAAACCCTCAACCCTCAACCCTCAACCCTCAACCCTAAACCCTCAACCCTAAACCCTAAACCCTCAACCCAACACTCTAAGCGCTGGACCCCAAACCCGAAACCCTACCCTAAACCCAAAACCCTAAACCCTCAACCCAACACTCTAAGCGCTGGACCCTAAACCCTAAACCCTAAACCCTAAACCCAAAACCCTAAACCCTAAACCCTCAACCCTAAACCCTCAACCCTAAACCCTCAACCCTCAACCCTTGAGAAAGCTCCAGGACCGGCAGAAGGGAGCGAAGCGCCGAACCCGGCGGCGCCTGCTAAGCCCGAAGCCCTAAAACCCTAAACCCTAAACCCTAAACCCTAAACCCTAAACCCTAAACCCTAAACCCTAAACCCTAAACCCTAAACCCTAAACCCTAAGCCCTAAGCCCTAAACCCTAGCCCTAAACCCTAAACCCCAAAACCCAAAACCAAAATCCCTAAACCCTGAACCCTGAACCCGGGCGGGGTGGAAGGCATCGAGCTGGTAGGGTATTGGGGTTCTAGGACACTCTGGGATCGGGGTAGGTTCTAGGGTCCGGTGCTTGCGGTTTGGTGTTTACAGGGTTGAGTGCCAGGGTTCAGGGTTTAGGGTTTAGGGTTCAGGGTTCAGGGTTTAGGGTTTAGGGTTTAGGGTGTAGGGTGTAGGGTTGAGGGTTTAGGGTTTAGGGTTTAAGGTCTAGGGTCTAGGGTTTAGGGTTTAGGGTTTAGGGTTTAGGGTTTAGAGTTTAGGGTTTAGGGTTTAGGGTTTAGGGTTTAGGGTTTAGGGCTTTAAGATTTCAGGGGGTCTGGGGACTGAAGCCAGAAAACCTAGGAAAGAAAGGAGCCCCGTTTCGTCCATGGGGCTCTGAGGAACTCGAAGCCAACAAGTGAACAAGGGCACTGCGCGCGCCTAGTTTAGGGCTTAGGGTGCTGGAGCACTTCGTGCGGTCGAGCGGCTTGGAGCTCAGGGTTGCGCGGCTTTTGGGGCTTAAGGCTCTAGGGTGATGAGGGTTCTGGGACTTAGTTCTGGGCTCTACGAAGAAGTCAAGTTCATTTTGGCTAAAAAACACGGATCCCTGTCTGGATAAAGGAGGCAGGCTTTCTGCCGGCCTGTCACCCAAGAGCCTGAAGCCTGAACCCCTCCCTAAACACTTAATCCACCTAACCCAAAACTCGCAACCCCAAAACCTTGTCTGGAACTCTCTCTGAGCCCCTCAGCCGAAACCCTCAACCCCCACGGCCTGAGCCCTACACCTAAGCCCTATTAGCCTTGAACCCTAAACCCTAAACCCTAAACCCTAAACCCTAAACCCTAAACCCTAAACCCTAAACCCTAAACCCTAAACCCTAAACCCCACACCCTAGCCCTAAACCCTAAACTCCCTCAACCACACGCGCCTTCCCAGGATGCAGGAGCTCCTGGAGGGGCTCGAGGACGCTGGTCAGCTGGCCCAGGAACAGGGACTCCTGGGCTTGGCAGCCCTAGGAGGCCCAGGGCCTCTTCGGGGTTTAGGGTTTAGGGTTTAGGGTTTAGGGTTTAGGGTTTAGGGTTTAGGGCTTAGGGTTTAGGGCTTAGGGCTTAGGGCTTAGGGCCTTAGGGCCTTAGGGCTTGGGGTTTAGGGCTTGGGGTTTAGGGCTCAGCAGTTCTGAGGGTGGAAAGTCTAGTCCAACCATTCTCTCGACCAACACCCACGCGCCCAGAGAATCCCACCACATCCGAACATATTACTTCAGAAAAAGGGCGAAACATTCTCCCACTCGATCACTTCTCCGGAATCACCCGGCCACCAGTTCACATGACCATTTCCCGTGACCATTTCCGGGGAAAAGGGGGGGGGGGGTGTTGACCATTTCCGTGACCATTTCCCGAATGGTTGACCATCTCCCGTCGATTTGCCGTGACGATTTCCCGGAAAATGGGGGGGGAGTTGACCATTTCGCGAAGAGGGGGGTTGACCATTTCCCGTGACCATTTCCCGGTGACCTTTTCCCAGCCAGCAGGGGGGCGGGGGTTTGCCGTGACCATTCCCGAAAAGGGGGGGGGGACTGATCATTTCCCGTGACCACCTGTGACCATCGCGCACGAAAAATGACCATTGCCCACGAAAAATGACCTGTGAGCGTGGGGTTTGGGGTTCTGCTGGTTGCTTGAGCTTGGCCCTTCTTCATTCCACCCTCACGGTGCTTACTCAGAAGCCTGAGGGGGCGGAGGGGCCCGAAGCCTGCAAACCCCACACTTGACCTCCACAACCCTAAACCCTAAACCAGAAACCCTAAACCTTAAGCCCTAAACCCTAAACTTAGCGAGGGCTCGTTGGAGCGTGCAGAAAGGGCCGAGCAGCTAAGTTGCGAGAAGCTTTGCAATTTGATACCGTTTGCAAGCTGTAGCTGGAGGGTTAAGCCTCCAGCTTTGGCCTGGAGCGGACTCATGCGTCCGTAAACTCCCTTATGATAATGCTATTTTGTTCACTCATTGCGCTCACTCTGTTCCCGCGGTATTACCATTCTTCTCTTCATGCGAGTTGGTATTATTGCCCCGCGAAATAAAATAGTTCTAAACGCGGGGGAAATCACGAAAAGGATAATATTCGTACGTTCATAACATAGTTTATGAATGCATGGAACGTAGAGAATATTATGAACGAAGTGCTCTTTCCGTTCACACATTCATGCATTCGCTCGTAAATTCACTCCTTTATACTTGCTTTCACTTAACTCTTAATGAAAATACGAAGAGAGAAGTGAATTGGAGAACGAAATGAAGATATGAATGAAGTGGACGTACTAAAATGAACGCCCGCACGAAGCGAACCAAAAGATAGGAAAGTTCTTCCTGATCCAACAGATGACAGGGAATTCCAGGAATTAACAGAATCTGGAAAGGATGGGATTCTTCTTGGCATAACATTAACCATAAGAAACTCAGTGGGGCGAAGGGAAGAAGGATACCAACAAACATGAAACGTAGATGAAAAAGAGAAAGTGTATTAGAGGATGAAAGTAACAAATTCTTTGTGCCAACAATCTTTGCTCACTTAACAGTTAGTCCAGAGAAGATGGCACTTATAGCTCCTAAAGAAAGACCAAAATGAAAATGAATTATTCCTGTAGAACCACCGATAGTAAACATTCATAAAGAGAGATGTGCGCAGACAATGCCCCTTGATAACCTTAAATAAGAGTCGAGTCTGGGCGAGTCCAGGGTGGGTGTCACTTAGCTGAGTTGGAGCGAGCGGCTCGGGGTGTTTTACACCCGAGCGTTCGATACGACATACACACCCTAAACCCTAAACCCTAAACCCTAAACCCTAAACCTTAAGCTCTAAACCCTAAACCCTAAACCCTAAACCCTAAACCCTAAACCCCACTGCCGAGCCACATCGCAGCTTCCGAGACGATGGCGCTTGCTCTGCCTCAGGGCTTGCGGCTCAGGGTCGGTCGTGCAGGGCACTTGGAGGTTCATGGGTGCTTATATGAGGGTTTAGGGTTTAGGGTTGAGGGTTTAGGGTTTAGGGTTTAGGGTTAAGGGTTAAGGGTTAAGGGTTAAGGGTTAAGGGTTAAGGGTTAAGGGTTAAGGGTTTAGGGTTTAGGGTTAAGGGTTAAGGGTTTAGGGTTTAGGGTTTAGGGTTTAGGGTTTAGGGTTTAGGGTTTAGGGTTTAGGGTTTAGGGTTTAGGGTTTAGGGTTTAGGGTTTAGGGTTTAGGGTTAAGGGTTAAGGGTTAAGGGTTAAGGGTTAAGGGTTTAGGGTTTAGGGTTTAGGGTTTTAGGGTTTTAGGGTTTAAGGGTTTAGGGTTTAGGGTTTAGGGTTTAGGGTTTAGGGTTTAGGGTTTGGGTTTAGAACTATCACTGCACTTATAAGCCACCTCAGTCCTCTAAGTAGGTTGCAAGTAGACTTAGAATTCGGGTGATAAGTCCTCATGAGCCTCCAAGTAGGGTTGGGCGGTGCTCTGCTGGAACCTGTCCCCCAAGCTAAACCCTAAACACGATGCTGGAAGGGGCAGTTTAGGGGTTTTAGGGTTCTACCGGGCTTCGAGTTTAGGGCTCAGAGGGTGTGGGGGGGGGGGGGGGGGGGGGGGGGGGGGGAAGGGGGGTCCTGTGGCCCATCAGAACGCCCCAGGAAAGCGGGTGGTTGGCAGGACTAGTGAAGAAGGTATGGCTCTGAGCCGGCTTCGTTTTGGGTCAAGTATCCTGGAGATTTCATGACCGTTGGGGTTTTAGGGTTTAGGGTTTAGGGTTTTAGGTTTTTAGGGTTTAGGGTTTAGGGTTTAGGGTTTAGGGTGTTTCGGGTTTCGGGTTTAGGGTTTAGGGGGTTTAGGGTTTAGGGTTTAGGGTTAGGGTTTAGGGTTTAGGGTTTAGGTTTAGGGTTTAGGGTTTAGGGTTTAGGGTTTAGGTTTTAGGGTTTTTGGGTTTTAGGGTTTAGGGTTTAGGGTTTAGGGTTTAGGGTTTTGGGTTTTTAGGGTTTAGGGTTTAGGGTTTAGGGTTAGGGTTTAGGGTTTAGGGTTTTTTGTTTAGGTTTTGGGTTTAGGGTTTAGGGTTTAGGGTTTAGGGTTTAGGGTTTAGGGTTTAGGGTTTAGGGTTTAGGGTTTAGGGTTTAGGGTTTAGGGTTTAGGGTTTAGGGTTTAGGGTTTAGGTTAGGGTTTAGGGTTTAGGGTTTAGGGTTTAGGGTTTAGGGTTTAGGGTTTAGGGTTTAGGGTTTAGGGTTTAGGGTTTAGGGTTTAGGGTTTAGGGTTTAGGGTTTAGGGTTTAGGGTTTAGGGTTTAGGGTTTAGGGGCCTCGCTCGGCCCAGCGGCGGGCTGTCGATGATCCAACAAGACCACGAGGGCCGGGTCAACCCTGCAGAGCGGCGCAAGGGTACTGGGGCTGAACCCACGCTCAAGCTCAGCCTTCTCACGGGAAGCCGCAGCAGACTTGTCCCATGGTTGCTGCGTGAATATAGATGAATTGCAGGCCGAAAAAGCTCAGCAGGAGTGACTCCGTGTGACCGTCCTCGGAGGCCGCAACACTCTGGCGCGGCCGGGTCCAGGTGCCCAAGCAGCCCGCCCAGGTCTAAGGTTTAGGATTAGGGTTTAGGGTTTAGGGTTTAGGGTTTAGGGTTTGGGGTTTAGGGTTTAGGGTTTTGGGTTTTGGGTTTTGGGTTTAGGGTTTAGGGTTTAGGGCCCAGGGATTAGGGCACCCGGCCCTAAGCAATCTTCACCTTCCACCCTAAGCATCTTTACTGCCAACCTCAACCATCAAAGCACGCCTAAACACCAAAATCAAAACGAAAGCCCTGGATCCTAAACCCAAACAACTAAACAAAAACTGGACAGCCCTTAAGTATTCTCTCACCTTTGTAGCCTAGATAAGGAGCTTCGCGTTTGCGATTCAACCTAGACCCAGGAGTAACCCAGGAATAGAAGGTGGCTTCAAGGGGCTTATAAGGGAATCTAAACCCTAAAAAAGGGGGAATAATGGCCTATAGCCCTAAACCCTAAACCCTAAACCCTAAACCTGGGGGCTAAAGTTGAGGGTTTAGGGTTTCGGGCTTGGCCCGGACCCAAAGCTCGGACTTGAGAGACACCACTATACCATGTAGGGTATTGGGGTTTAAGGTTTAGGGTTTGGGGTTTAGAGTTTAGGGTTTAGGGTTTAGGGTTTCTAGGGTGTACAGGGTCTTGCTGGAGGGCCGAGAGGCAGCTCCTCCACCAGCTTCTCCTGTCAGGGCTGAGGGGTTTGGCCGCCCTAAACCCTAAACCCTAAACCCTAAACCCTAAACCCTAAACCCTAAACCCTAAACCCTAAACCCTAAACCCTAAACCCGATCACTCTTCTCCTGTAGGGGTTGTACCTTGGACTCTTAAGGTTGCACCCTTAGGTTTTGGGGGCCCCCCTAAGGACCCCCTATGCGAATATAAGGGCCATATTAGGATTGTCTGTTAAGGGGAACCTTTAGGGGTTCTTAGGGGTTTAGGGGTTTAGGGTTCAGGGGTTCAGGGGTTCAGGGTTTAGGGTTTAGGGTTTAGGGTTGAGGGTTGAGGGTTGAGGGTTTAGGGTTTAGGGTTTAGGGTGTAGGGTGTAGGGTGTAGGGTGTAGGGTTTAGGGACGTGGCCCCTCAGCATGGGCCCTCTATTGGGGAACCCTTTTGGGGAGTGGGGGTTTGGAGACTAGGGTTCTAGTGAGCGTCGAGCCATACACCCCTAAGCCTCTAAATGCCTCTCGTCCCTAAACCTCCAGACTCTTCGCTTTTAGACCCGAAGCCCCAAACCCCAAACCCTAAACCGTTCAAAACCCTAAACCCTAAACCCTATACCGGGTGTCTTGTCTTGTGTTTTGCGAGGTTCGCTCCTCCATACATCGCAGTACAGCGTGGAAGCCTGCCGCAACATCCTGCATCAAGGGCGGTTTAGGGTTTGGGTTTAGGGTTTAGGGTTTAGGGTTTTGGGTTTGGGGTCTAGGATGCGACATCTGTCTGCGGTCCTCAGAACTCCAACAACCCTACTAGGAACCCTAAACCCTAAACCCCGAACCCTGAGGCCGCAAACCATAAACGGTTTTGGAACGTAGGGTTTTGGGTTTTGGGTTTAGGGATTCAGGGTTTGGGGTTTTAGTTTTTGGGTTTAGGGTTTGGGGTTTAGGGCTTGGGGTTTAGGGTTTAGGGTTTGGGGTCTAGGGTTTCGGGCTTAGGGTTTAGGGTTTAGGGCTTGGGGTTTAGGGTTTAGGGTTTGGGGTCTAGGGTTTGGTTTAGGGTTTAGGGTTTGGGGTTTAGGGTGTAGGGTTTAGGGTTTGGGGTTTGGGGTTTAGGGATGAGGCCGCGAGCTGAGCCTCCAGATCGCGGGCGGGCTGTATGCCCGGAGCTGGGGCCTTTCGCTTGGTTTTTTTTGTTGCTTTTTTGTTGTGTTATTTTTTTTCTTTGGGGGGGGGGGGGGGCTTGTTGACAACGGATGTGTTTAGGGTTTAAGGTTGAAGGCCTAGGGTTCTCGGTTTAGGTTTGCGTCTGTCTTTGTAGACGTTGAAGGAGTGTGTCCGGGATGTCTGCTCAGGCTTGTTGCTTTGGAGCTTGTCTGTGGGATTTTTGTTGGGCTTGGGGCTTATGGCTTAGGTTTTGGGCCTAAACCCTCAGCCCTGCACCCCTACGCTTAACCCTTGTTTAAGGTCTTTGACGGCTTGTGCTCAAGGCTTGCGGCTTCGTGAAGGCGCCGCTTCAAGGCTTTCGAGCGTTTCCGGGCGTGGGGCGGTGCAGGGTGCAGGGTGGAGCTGACTTTTGGGGTTTCAGGGTTTAGGGTTTAGGGTTTAGGGTTTAGGGTTTAGGGTTAGGGTTTAGGGTTTAGGGATGTTCCCCCCCTCATACTAACAGTCCTTAATAGGGATTATAGCACGCCCTAAAATAATGCCTATTACAGACTGTTAGTATAAGGAGGAGCATCCCAAGTTTCAGGGTTTAGGCTTAGGGCTTAGGGGTCTAAGGTTTTGGGGTTTTATGGTGTTAGGCTTTTGGGTTTTAGGATTTCCGGTTTAGGGCTTCTGGACTTCGGGTTTAGGGTTTGGGGGCGTTTCTGGTTTAGGCTCTTCATCACACACAGAGAGGAGCAGGACGAGGAGGAGGGAGGGAGGGGAGTGTCAAACAGCCATCTAGAGCCAGGCGACGTTGGAGGTCGCCCTCGGCTCCAGTAGCCGTCCCGCCTCATCGTGTTCTTACCCCTAAACCCTAAACCCCTAAACCTTTACCCCTAAACCCTAAACCCTAAACCCGAAACCCTAAACCCCAAACCCGAAACCCTAAACCCTAAACCCTAAACCGAAACCCGAAACCCTAAACCCTGCACAGAACTACATGGACCTGAAACAGACCCTTATACGACTTGTGCAAACAGCACCAGACACAGGGTCAGGGGCTGAGTGGGAAGGTTAGACGAAGCACCCAGAGGCTTAGGGGTTCTATAGGTTTCGAGGGTTTGGGGTTTAGGGTTTAGGGTTTGGGGTGGGTGGAGTTTTTTTTCTTCCCTTTTTTTTTTTTGCTTCCCTTTTTTTTTTGGTTTTCTTGGCTTTTGCTAGGAAAGCCACCATTCCCTCCGTATTTTCAAAGGATTCTTACTACTCTTACTCGGATTAGGAGCTGGTTATTTTTTGGGGGTGTTTTTTTGTTTTTTTGTTGGGTGTTTTTTGTGGTTTTCATGTGTCATCTAGAAAGGTCCTCTATTTACTATATGCGAAAAGGTATATATGTATATATGTATATATGTATATATGTATATATGTATATATGTATATATGTATATATGTATATATGTATATATGTATATGTATATATGTATATATGTATATATGTATATATGTATACATGTATATATGTATATATTTATATTTGTATGTATATATGTATACTTATATATATATATATGTATACTTATATATATATATATTGTTTAATTATTTAGCTATCTATATTTACATATATTTATGTCTTTATATATATTCATATATATATTTATATTTGTCATATATATTTATATATCTTGAATATTACATATATGATATAATATATATATATACATTTAGATAATAGATATATATATATATATCTCTTATATTGATACGTATTTATGTATATTTATATATATGTATTTATATATATGGATGTATAAATATACACATATATATATGTTTATATATATTTATTTATTTATTTATTTATTTATTTATTTATTTATATTTATATGTGTTTATATGTGTTTGTAAGTGTCTATTATTTATTTATATTTATTTATACATATATATAATTATGGATAATTATATATATGTCTATAATGTATATATACATATAGCTTTATGTATATTTATATATTTATGTATTCATGTACTTATGTATTTGTGTATTTGTGTATTTGTGTATTTGTGTATTTATGTATTTATGTATTTTTGTATTTATGTATTTATGTATTCATATATTTATATATTTACATATGTATATATTTATATAGTTATGTATTTATACATTTATGTATTTATATCTTTCTATATTTCTATATTTATACAAGTTTCATATGCTTTGAAGCAAGCTTGCACGGCTTAAAAAAAGCGGGGGGGTTAGGGGGGGGCGCAGCCCCCCCCCATTTGCAAACACAATGCTTGCATGATGGGTTTCAAAAAAGCTTCACGGCTTTTAAGCAAGTTTGCACGGCTTAAAAGCGGGGGGGTTGGGGGGCAGGGGCGCAGCCCCCTTGCACGGCATGGGGGGACGACCCCCCCCCATTTGCAAACACAATGCTTGCATGATGGGTTTCAAAAAAAGTTTCATATGCTTTGAAGCAAGCTTGCACGGCTTAAAAAAAAAGCGGGGGGGTTGGGGGGGACGCAGCCCCCCCCCATTTGCAAACACAATGCCTGCATGATGGGTTTCAAAAAAAGTTTCATATGCTTTGAAGCAAGCTTGCACGGCTAAAAAAAGGCGGGGGGGTTGGGGGGGGCGCAGCCCCCCCCATTTGCAAACACAATGCGTGCATGATGGGTTTCAAAAAAAGTTTCATATGCTTTGAAGCAAGCTTGCACGGCTTAAAAAAAGCGGGGGGGTTGGGGGGGGCGCAGCCCCCCCCATTTGCAAACACAATGCTTGCATGATGGGTTTCAAAAAAAAATTCATATGCTTTGAAGCAAGCTTTGCACGGCTTCGCGCAGATTTCTGCTGATGGACTAAATGCCCCGTGAACCATGCAGCCGAGACTGTAGGTCTGACAACGTGAAGCAGTTGTGCCAGACCCCCCAACCTTATAGCCCCCCCCCCCCGTTACCCCCCCCCCGTTATTGGGGGGGCGGGGGGTCCTTGATACTACTACTACTACTACTACTACTACTACTACTACTACTACTACTACTACTACTACTACTACTACTACTACTACTACTACTACTACTACTACTAACTACTACTACTACTACTACTAACTACTACTACTACTACTACTACACTACTACTACTTACTACTACTAACTACTACTACTACTACTACTACTACTACTACTACTACTACTACTACTACTACTACTTACTACCAGAAGTAGCAGTAGCAGTGGTAGTATTGCTACTACTGCTACTCGTCGTAGTACTAGTCGTCGTCCTCGTCATCGTCGTACAGTACGGTACAGTACAGTATTGTGTCCTATAGTCTAGTATAGTCTAGTATACTATACTACTATACTCTAGTAGAGTATACTACATATATATATATATATATATATATTTATCTTATATAAACTATATATATTCTAGATACTTGTGTATATGTATATATATAGACATACGCAGAGTAAATTACTATAATATACATATATATATTATATATATATATATATGATGTACTATATATATATATATATTATGCTCTATATATACTATGTATATTTATATTTTTGGTTTGTTATCTGTACTATGTATACCAGATATACTATATCTACTATATATATATACTGTATGTACTGTATCTCCTATATATCATATTTATACATACTATAAGTGCTATATATATATATATATATATACTATGTAGACTATATATCGAGTATATATATATATACATACCATATATTTCTTACATGTATGTCGTCCATGAAATAAGTACCTATATATATATATATGTATATCTAGTCATATATATATATATTAACGTATATATATATATATACATTAGCGGGTTTAGGGTTCAGGGGTTCAAGGCTTCGGGGTTCAGGGTTTAAATTGCTGGGCTGGGCCCCCTGCCTGGGACTGGATCTCGCCGGAAACCTTTTGCCTGAACCCTGCCTGAAAAGCAGGTCTTGGCCTGAGGCCCCTTGCTGGGAGGCCCTTTGAAGCAAGGGATCCAGATCCCCAACCAGGACGCAGCATCACAAGGGCGAAGGCGGCAGCCAGCCCCAAGCCCAAACCTTTGGGTTTTTGGCATTTTAAAAAAACTCACAAGGCCACCACGCCTCCAACAAGGCCTTCCAGATGCAGCATCAGCTAAAGCGAAGGCAGCAGCAAGCCGCCCATCCCAACCTTGGACTTCAGGCGCGAAGGCAGCCAGCCCAATCCCAAACCTCTGACTTTTTGGCCCTCCCAGAAGCCCTCGAATGATGGACAGCTAAGCCCAACAGCAGCATCAGCATGGCGAAAGCCCAAACCTCTGATTTCACGCCTTTCCAAGCAAGTTTTCCAAATCCCCGCCCAACACGCAGCATCCCCGAGGGCGAAGGCGGGAGCCAACCCAAGCCCAAACCTCTGACTTTTTGGCTCTCCCAGCAGCCCTCGACTGATAGACATCTCCCTTGCAATGCCTAGGAGCTGCGAGCTTCAGGGTAGTTGATCTGCATCGATGCCGAGCTTCTGAACCCGACCAATGGACAAGAGAAAAATAACAAAAGCACGATCAGAGTTCAAAAGAACCCTAAACCCGTAGAGGTTAAGGCGAGGGTGGAGAGCCCGCGGGGGTGGGCTTATGCAAATCGGGGCGCGCGCCTGGGTGCTTTCAGCACCAGCGCGCCCACTCATTGAGACACCCCAAACCCTAAACCCCAGACCCAAAACCCTAAAAACCCTAAAAACCCCAAAAACCCTAAACCCTAAAAACCCTCTAAACCCTAAAAACCCTCTAAACCCTGAACCCTGAACCCTAAACCCTAAACCCTAAACCCTAAGCCCAAGTCTCCACGATCAGAAAAGCAACACTAAACCCTCACCCCTCAACCCTAAACCCTCAACCCTAAACCCTCAACCCTAAACCCTAAACCCAAGTCTATCAGAAAAGCAACACTAAACCCTAGACCCTAAACCCGAAACCCTAAACCCCCCCCCGCCTCGTCGCTTGGCTCATCAGACCGCGCCTCACTTCGCACGAGGCTCCTGGTCTGCAGCGCATGCCTGGGTTGGGCCCTTGAAAACCCTCGGAAAAGAGTCCTTCAGGCCCTCCAAACGAGGGTAAGGATTAGGGTTTAGGGTTTAGGGTTTAGGGTTTAGGGTTTAGGTTTTCGGGGTTATAGGGCTTGAGGGCTCTTAGGAAGATACACACAGCGCATCCCAAAGGGCTCCCGAGCTGCAGGGCGCAAGCGCCCTCGCGACACTCGTCGTCAGCCTCGAGTTGGCAGAGCACGTAGCTGAGGCCGGAGCAAAGCAAAAATCCTCGGCTGACTTCTGAACCCCTAAACCCTAAACCCTAAACCCTAAACCCTAAACCCTAAACCCTAAACCCTAAACCCTAAACCCTAAACCCTAACCCTAAACCCTAAACCCTAAACCCTAAACCCTAAACCCTAAACCCCTCCTAAAGGTTTAACTTTTAAGCTCCTTCTGGTAGCCCTAAACCCTAAACCCACAAATCCTTGGAGTCCCACTTTGATTTGGGGGTTGGGGTCTAGGGTTCTGGGGTTTAGGGTTTAGGATTAGGGTTTCTGGGCTGACTTCTGAACCCCTCCTAAAGGTTTAACTTTCAGGCTTCTTTTTGTAGTTTCTACAACTTAGTTGCTGAGTTCACAGGGCCCAAAAAGTGTACACTTTCATTTCTATAGGGCAGTATAGTATCCCAAAAAGTGTAAAGTGTGCTCACTCAGCTACTAAGACAGAAACAAACCCAAAAGGTTAAAGTCCTAAGAACCAGCCAGAATAAAGACAGAATTCTCCACATCAGCGCGTGCTGGTTTGGAGGCCTTGGTTTAGGGTTTAGAGTTTAGGGTTCGGGGTTTAGGGTTTAGGGTTTCGGGTTTCGGGTTTCGGGTTTAGGGTTTAGGGTTTCGGGTTTAGGGTTTACCCTAAACCCCAAACCCCAAACCCCAAACCCTAAACCCTAAACCCTAAACCCTAAACCCTAAACCCTTTGTGGATTGGCTACACGCTAAGGCAGGTTAGAGCCACCAAACCCAAAAAAGGAGGCAAAAGGATGCTACTGGTAGCAGCCAAGAGGCTAGTAGTACCTTTTGAGTGGAAGAGTAAGTGATGGTCCGGCCACTTCGAGCCAAGCGCTGCGCAGTGCAAGTGGATCAAGGAACAGGGTTTAGGGTTTAGGGTTTAGGGTTTAGGGTTTAGGGTTTAGGGTTTAGGGTTTAGGGTTTAGGCTTTAGGGTTTAGGGTTTAGGGTTTAGGGTTTGGGGTTTAGGGTTTAGGTTTTAGGCTTTAAGCTGTGAATCCCAATCCCCGACAGGGCTGTCAATCCCAAATCCCCGACGGGTTCAGGGTCTAGGGTTCAGGGTTTAGGGTTTAGGGTTCAGAGTTCAGAGTTTAGAGTTTAGGGTTTAGGGCCTATAATCCTGAAGCCCTAAACCTTGAGAAGACTTAAACCCTTCAACCTGAAGCTCTCAAAGGCTTAGGAACTCACCAAGGCCCAAACAATTTAGGGCTTCGGGTTTAGGGTACCCCAACTTCCGGTCCAGGGGGTCTTGTAGCGGCGCACGAGGAGGGTGACGCTGGGGGTGATGGGCTTGTGCCTAAGCCCGGACCCCTGAACCCTAAACCCTACCACCTAAACTCGTTCTTCAGAATTGTCATTGCTGGTGAGGTCGGGTGAAAGCCCTAAACCCTAAACCCTAAACCCTAACCCCTAAACCCTAAACCCTAAACCCTAAACCATGGAGGCTTTAACTGCGGCGGTATTCATGGCTTGGGTTCGGGTGCAGGCATATGGGGCCGGGGAGTCGGGGATTGTGGGGGTGTCTAAGCTTCTATAGGGATAATTAAGCCGAATTGAGGTTACTTTCCGGGGGGGAACCTGGGGGGGAGGCCTAAACCCTAAACCCTAAACCCTGGTGAGGGGTCTTATGTTTCAGAAGCTTCAGAACAGAGGGCTTTTCGCGACGGCTTTTAGGCGTTTGGCCTAGGGGCTGCAGGGCTTGACTGTCTTCGCGCACCCTAAACCCTAAACCCTCAACCCCAAACCCCAAACCCTAAACCCGAAACCCTAAACCCCAAAGCCCTAAACCCCAACCCCCCCCCCCCCCCCCAAAAAAAAAAAAAAAAAAAACCCAAGACTTCAACCTTCTCGGCTTCGGCTCCGAAACCCCTAAAGACCCTAAAACCCTAGAGACCCTAAAACCCTCAACCCCAATCCCAAACCTGAACCCTAAACCCTCAACCCTAAACCCTAAACCCTAAAACCCTATACCCTAAACCCTAAACTCTAGAGGCTGGCGGCTCGAGCTCTCTTCATCGTGTGTAGAGGCCATGTCGCTCGTGTGCGGAGGCCCTCTACCGAGCGGTGCTCTACCGTTCACCCACACCCTCTAAAACTATTTGTGCCCTTAGAGTTTAGGTTTTAGGGTTTGGGATTTAGTGTTTAGGGTTCGGGGTGAAACTTACGAATTCTTGGCAAAGTCTAGACCCAAGACCTTGAACCTAATCCCTAAACCCTAAACCCTAAACCCTAAACCCTAAACCCTAAACCCTAAACCCTAAACCCTAAACCCTAAACCTTTTCTAGGGAATGAGGGGCTACTCTGGCTCCTAGATGTTGAAAGGCAGCGTTGCTCTGCTGCCCACGGCGCTCTTGCTTCTCACGGGGCCAAGACGGCTGATCAAGCAGCACTGTATAGGGTTTAGGGTTTAGGGTTTAGGGTTTAGGGTTTAGGGTTTAGGGTTTAGGGTTTAGGTTTTAAGGTTTAGGGTTTAGGATGTAGGGTTAGGGCTTAGGGTTTAGGGTTTATGGGTTAGGGTTTAGGGTTTAGGGTGTAGGGCTTAGGGTTTAGGGTGTAGGGTTTAGGGTTTAGGGTTTAGGGCTAGGGTTTAGGGTTTAAGTGTGTGGAGAGGTGATATCTGACGCAGTCGACTGAGTGAACTGTCGTGAGATCTTCTTGTCAAGGTTGCCCAGCAGTCTGAAGCCTAAACCCAAAACGGTTTAGGGTTCAGGGTTTAGGGTTCAGGGTTTAGATCCTTGCCCAGAAAAGCGGGAAGACGGGTACTACCGAGAATCCTTGCCCTCTCCGAAGCCCACAACCTTCTGCCTACCAAGTCTTGAAGCATAAAACCCTCCTTGTATATCCCGATTTTGACCCCAAACCCCCCAAACCCTAAGCCCCACGCCCTAAACCCTAAACCCTGAACCTTAAACCCTCAACCCTGAGCGCGCTCGTGTTTCTTCCTCCATGACACTTTGTGGCTCATGGAGTCGTCAAATGCAAGCAGGGGGTCCGCGAAGGCCTTCCATACCAGACCCCGCGATGAACTCCTCTTAAAACTTCTAGGACGGCCCTTAAAACCCTCGAACAAATATTCGTACATATGATCCTCTTAAACCCTAAGCCCTAAACCCTACACCCTAAACCTTCAACCCAATAAGGAAACTATAAACATCTCCCAGGGGCCTACCTAGACTTATAACAGTAGGAGCAACCTCCGGCGCAAGCAAAAGACTAGATGACACAGACCGCTGCACGAGGGCTCTTTAGAAACGTCAGGAAACCCTAAACCCTAAACCCTAAACCCTAGACCCTAAACCCTAAACCCTAAACCCAGAAGGGCCCCCCCCAAAAGCGCGCCGCAGTTGCTCCGGCGGACTCTGTCTGCCTCTTTACAGCGGATTCAACCCGCAAGACCAACGGCACCGCGCCGGCAGCATTTCCTTGTTCAGGCTGCGGCTCCGGGCCGTGTCATACCCTGGGGACCAAATGAACCCTACAAGGGTTTAGGGTTTAGGGTTTAGGGTTTAGGGTTTAGGGTTTAGGGTTTAGGGTTTAGGGTTCAGGATTAGTTCATGTACCCTAATAGGGGTTATCGTAGTATAGGGTACCTGACCCCAAGGTTCAGGTTCATTTGGTCTCCAGGGTACTCGCTGCATCTTGTGGCGGCTCATGAGAGAGAGGGAGGGTTGTTCCATGCTAGGCTAGGGTTAGGGTTTAGGGTTTAGGGTTTAAGGTTTAGGGTTTAGGGTTTAGGGATTAGGGTTTAGGGTTTAGGGTATAAGGTCCCTTAGTTCATATAACATCCTGGAAGAAGGTAACCTGCTAAACGGGCACCTGGTTGAGAAGAACCCCAGATCATCCTCCCGCTCTTGCTTCAGGGTCTCCTCCGCTCTTTGGCGAAGGCTTGACTCCCTCCGCTCTTACAGCGTCGAAGTCCTGGCCCCTGAACCCTAAACCCCCAAACCCTAAACCCTAAACCCCTAACCCCTAAACCCTAAACCCTAAACCCTAAACCCTAAACCCTAAACCCTAAACCCTAAACCCTAAACCCGATAAAGCCCCTAAACCCCCAGCGCCTCCATCAGAACAAGGCTCGTGCACTCCTCTGCCACGAGGGGCGCGACATGGGTCATGTCCAACTCCCGGTGCCAGTCTCCTTTAAAGGACAGCTCATTTAGGGTTTAGGGTTTAGGGTTTAGGGTTTAGGGTTTCGGGTTTAGGGTTTAGGGTTTAGGGTTTAGGGTTTAGGGTTTAGGGTTTAGGGTTTAGGGTTTAGGGTTCAGGGTTCAGGGTTTAGGGAGGTGGGTAGCTACCGTTGCTGTATGCCTCCTGTCGACAGTTTCGTGTGTCGTGCTTATAGGGCTTACGACAGCCTATACTAGGATGGCCATGAAAACCCTCTGTAGACATCTTCCTGAACAGGACCCTCTTCCCCCACAGTAAGGGACAATGTACAATGTCCCAAGCTCCTACTGTGGACCAAATCCCTAAACCCTAAAGACCCTAAATCCTAACACCCTAAACCCTATAAATCCTAAACCTAACAAACCAAACCCTATAAACCCTAAACACTATAAACCTATAAGTTTAGGGTTTAGGGTTTAGGGTTTAGGGTTTAGGGTTTAGGGTTGAGGGTTTAGGGTTTAGGGTTTAGGGTTTAGGGTTTGGGGTTTAGGGTTCAGGGTTGGTCGTGCTTGTAAGGCTCGGGGATAGGGTTTACAGAAGCCTCTCTGATAAGGCAGCCTCGTCAACCTGAAAAACACTCGAAACTGTCCGCGGGGCGTCCAAGGGATTAGGGCGACTTGTGGCCTAAAGGTTTGGAGTCAAGGGTTCAGGGTTTAGGGTATAGGGTTTAATTAAGTTTAGGGTTCAAGGTTTGTAGGGGTTAGGGTTCCCTAAACCCTAAACCCTAAACCCTAAACCCTAGGGTTTATACGGCTTAGGGATGCGCGGTAGACGGCTTCGGGTTAGGCAGACGCTTGGAACTTCGATTCCACAATTCAACGCTTTGGGGCGTCGATGCGATTTACGTTTAGGGTTTTAGGGTTTAGGGTTTAGGGTTTTGGGTTTAGAGTTTAGGGTTTAGGGTTTAGGGTTTTAGCGTTTGGGGTTTGGGTGTTTGGGCTTTGGGTCTTGAAGGGTTTGGGGTGGCACCCGCTTCGTGAATTTGGGAGAGACAGAAGGGGGGGGGGGGAGCAAACCGTAAAGCCTAAAGCCCTATAACCCTAAACCCTAAACCCGAAACCCTAAACCCTGAACCCTGAACCCTAAAGCCCCCCAAGATATCCCGAGTCCTCTTGGAGCCCCTGCGTCGAGGTAGAAAGGACCGCAGGCCACTGCGCGAGCTTGACCTTTCGAACATACAGGGTTTAGGGTTTAGGGTTTAGGGTTTAGGGTCTAGGGTTTAGGGTTTAGGGTTTAGGGTTTAGGGTTTAGGGTTTAGGGTTTAGGGTTTAGGGTTTAGGGTTTAGGGTTTAGGGTTTAGGGTTTAGGGTTTAGGGTTTAGGGTTTAGGGTTTAGGGTTTAGGGTTTAGGGTTTCTGGTTTAGGGTTTAGGGTTTAGGGTTTAGGGTTTAGGGTTTAGGGTTTAGGGTTTAGGGTTTAGGGTTTAGGGTTTAGGGTTTAGGGTTTAGGGTTTAGGGTTTAGGGTTTTAGGCTTAGGCGCTTGCTTGTGGGTTTTGGGGGCTAAGGTTGTGGGCTGTCAGCTTCCTAGGGATGAAAACATAGGGTTTAGGGTTTAGGGTTTAGGGTTTCGGGTTTAGGGTTTAGGGTTTAGGAATTAGGGTTTAGGGTTAGGGTTTAGGGGTTGGGGTTTAGGAGGTGATGGGGTTGAGGATGTGCTCAACCCTCCATCCTAGCAGTCTCAGCCCGGTGCCAAAAAGCACTCGACCAGGCTCCCTGGCGATCCAATCCGTGCCATTGCGCCTCGGGCATTCAGACAGGGCTTTCGGGCTAAACCCTAAACTTTAGGCTCTGAACCCTAAACCCCTTGGTACCCCATTAACCATATAATAACAAGCACCCTTTTTCGGTTGGTAAATTTATCAGGGAACCTTGAACCACAAAAAAGGAAAAAGGGTACCACTGGGCTACCAAAACCCTAAACCCGAATGGCTACGGGTGTAAATAAGGCTTCCTAAACCCTAAACTCTAAACCCTAAACCCTAAACCCTAAAGCCCTACTCATGTACGAGTTGCGACGATGGGGATTTCTGGCTCGAGGCGAATAAAGGAGCTGGATATTTGCGTTTAGGACTTCAGAGGGAGGTCGATTATTGAACCCTGACCCCTAAACCCTAAACCCTAAACCCTAAACCCTAAACCCTAAACCCTAAACCCTAAACCCTAAACCCTAAACCCTAAACCCTAAACCCTAACCCTAAACCCGAAACCCTAAACCCCAAACAAACCCTTTGTGCGCACCCTGCCTGGCCACCAACATGGCCTCCGAAGTCTCCACGCAAGGCGATGGGCAGATCCTCTTGCCTTAATCCCTGTTCCCCTAGTCAAAAAAGGTTTAGGGTTTAGGGTTTAGGGTTTAGGGTTTAGGGTTTAGGGTTTAGGCGGTTTAGGGTTTAGGGTTTAGGGCTTAGGGTTTAGGGTTAGGGTTTAGGGTTTAGGGTTACAAAGCCCATAACCCAAAAAGTAAAAAGGATCCCTAACACTGATCTAGTTGCCCAGTACATTCATCGCCCGCGTGGCGAGGGCACGGCCTTGGGTGGGGTGATGCTTGGGCGTGATGTAGGCCGGAAACTCCTAAACTCCAAACTGCAAACTCCTGAATCCCTAAACCCTTTACTCCAAGGTTCTAACACAAACCTGACGAGTGAAGTTCTTCATCCCTTTCCGCGCCTAGGGCATAGCCCTCCTGAATGTTGCAGGTGCTTCGAGAGCACTTTGCGGGTTCAGGGCTGAGGGTTACCGTTGGGCTACCCGAAGCCATATAAGCCTTAAGCTCGAAATCCGAAAGCCCAAAAACTACCCCAAATCGCCCCAAACCGGTGACCCCCAAACCCCCACCCAAAGCCCCTAAACCACACTCATAAAAGCCCCGCCTAAACCGTAAAACCCTAAAACCCCTAAACCCTTGAAGCCAGTGAGCCTGCAGGGGTGGATGGGTCTACGGCTGCAACCAGCTCGGTCTTCAAAGCGCGCAAGCCCAGGTGGGGCGGCGAGGGAAGGTAGCGCAGGCCTTTCTTGAAGCTTATAAGGTTTGGAGGGTGTAGAGGGATTCTATGGCTTACAGGGTTTATAGGGCTTACATGCGCTAGCATTCACGTGCCCCGCCACCCCCCACCCCCATGGTATTCCCCCTCATGGTGGGTTTAGGGTCTTCCGGGTTTGGGTTTAGGGCTTCCCTCTCCTCCCCTCTGTGATTTAGGGATGAGGTTTCGAGTTTAGGGGCTTAGGGCTTAGGGTTGAAAATTTAGGGTTTAGGGTTTCGGGTTTAGGGTTTTCAGTTTGCCCCCTCTTGGTTGATGGTGGGGTTGGGGTGTAGGGTGTAGGGTTTTGAATCTCCCCCCTGTGGTTCCTGGTGAGTTTAGGATTGAGGGATCCCGCGCCCCCCGTTTTTCACCTGTGGTTCAAGGTCGGTGGTTCATGGTGGGTTAGGGTTTAGGGTTTTCACTCCGACCCCCGAAGCTAAGTGGGTTCAGGGTTTGGGGTTCAGGGTTTGGGGTTCAGGGTTTGCGGTTTTGTTGAGGGTTTCGCCTTCCCCTCTCTGGGTTGGTGGTGGGGGGGGGGGGGGGCTGCTTTGTAGGGTTGTTATAGGTTTTGCAGGGTGCATAGGGGGGGTTGACCCGCATTTGCGGGGTGGGGCTTAGAGCTTAGGGATTTCGGCTCTTTAGGTGTTTATGCTCCCGACGCACGCCACGCCCCCGACTTCATACGTGAGAAGAAGGGCAGTTGGGCTGTTTCAGGTGTCAGGGCATAGTACGCGTAGTACTCGGCGTACATGGCACAGGACTGGTTCCTTCATTTGTCAATGCCGACTGGATTGAGATGCAATCGACCGGAGAGGGCTCTAGCTGGCCGCATTGGCCGGTTGATAAGACTGCTGTGGACCGATCACAGGGACTTCCCAGGTGTTTCGACGATCGTCCTGTATCCACAGAGCAGCCCCAAATGGCAACTCCCACGGCAAAATCCGGGAGGTCGTTGTTCTGACTTCCAGCCGTTGTTTAGAGCCGCGACAAGGGTTTAGGGTTTCTAGGGCTCAAAGGGCAAAGGGGGGTTTGATTAAGGGGTCAAGGCTCCACAAACAAAAGTAGGTATGGCTCTCATCGCCGTAGAACGTTTGTAGAATCAAAAACGTGAGACTTTGGCAACACGCATTTCCGGGAAAACTTGGCTATTCTTTTTCCTCAAGTTGCTGTCTTCACGTTGCTTTGCACAGAGGTTCACTACGTCCAGAGTGCTCCGCAAAGAAGCCGGTTAAATCGATGAATGTCGGCGACAAGCTCACCAAAAGTGACCAAGCAAAAAGCAAACATGCTGTAAATACCGATGTTTCAAATGACGACTGCACACAACAACTGGAGTTGAGGGATCGTGGCCTTGCCATGACAAAATCCCGAAAATAACATCCCAGGGTGCCGAAACTACTGTAAATACGGAGCACTTTCCTCGAACAGGGCCGAACATGCTGTCAAGTACCTCCTGTCGCACAAAAAACGTTTTTCGGAGTGATCAAAAACAATAGCATGGAAAAGTGCCGAACATGCTGTAGATACCGAGGATTGTGGTAGCACCTCACCCCCAGAAAAGAAGGAAAACGCGTACAAAAAGCAGCAGAGACATCGACGATGTTTGCCAACATCCTGGGCGCAGTAAATAGCGACGTTTTTGAGTGCCAACCCCCCCCCCCCCCCCCCCCCCCCCCAAAAAAAAAAAAAAGAAACTCCCCCACCCCCCGCACCCATCGAAAAGTGAACCCTTCCACGGCGGCGAGAGCAATGGTATTTTGCGGGGTTTAGCCCGGAGCTCCGGGGCTTTTCGGGAAGCTTCTTACAAGACCCTAGACTCTAAAATCCGAGCAACCTACACACCGGGTAAACCCCGAAACCTAAACCCGGGAGAGGGGGGGTGGGGCCACGTGGCCTTCAGGCTTTGGGGTTCTCAAGGCTTTGTAGAGCAGCCTAAACCCGAAACACACCCAAACCCTGGGCTTTAGGGTTTAGGTTTAGGGTGTAGAGTGAGGCTTACAAAATGCACCCAACCCCCAATTTACTCCATCAACAAAAGGACACGGCCTCTTGACTTGAGCTCCTCCTCTTGGTAGCCCTGTAGAGCCTCTTTGGGGTGGACGGGGAGGTTTGGGGTTGAGGGATTTAGGGTTTAGGGTTTAGGGTTTTAGGGTTTTAGGGTTTGTTTCGGGTTTAGGGTCTAGTCTAGGGTCTATAATTAGGGTTCAGAAAGCACTGGAGGCGAACTCGCTGCAGAACCCTCAACCCCCTGACTCCTCCAGGCCACTTTGGGGGCTCTCCACCCTGAAATCTCCAATGCCCCAACCCAATCCCCCCCCCCCCTCCTACATCGCTCCCGCGCCCCAGAACAAAAAACACACACCAAAGGGTTTAGGGTTTAGGGTTTTGGGCGGACCTCCCCTCCCCACCCACCCTAAACCCACCCCCCCCCCCCCCTAAACCCTAAACCCTAAACCCTAAGCCCTAAACCCTAAACCAAAAAAAAAAAACAGGAAACGGCCCCACACTCTGAATGGCCATAGGAAGCCTCGAAGGTGATCAGCTGCATGAGCAGCGGCTGCACGACGCGGTTCACCACCTGCTGCGTGGCCAAACAAGTAGCCCCGTGGGGTTTTGGATGGAAGTTTCGGGGTTTAGGGTTGAGGGTTGAGGGTTTAGATGGGTTTAGGGTTGAGGGTTTGGGGTTGAGGGTTTGGGGTTGAGGGTTTGGGGCTTGAGGTTTACTGTAGGCCTTTTTCTTTTTTTTTTTGGGGGGGGGGGGGGATTCCTCTTAAGGGGATTCTGCTATTTTGGCGGCGGTGAAGGGGTCCTCCTCTTATGGGAAGTAACCAGAACCCTCAGTTCATGGGCTCGGTGAGGGATTGCAGGGTCAAGGGCTTATAGGCTTATAGGCTTTAGGCTTTAGGCTTTAGGCTTTAGGCCTTAGGCCTTAGGCCTTAGGCCTTAGGGCCTTAGGCCTTAGGCCTTAGGCCTTAGGCCTTAGGCCTTAGGCCTTAGGCCTTAGGCCTTAGGCCTTAGGCCTTAGGCCTTAGGCCTTAGGCTTTAGGCTTTAGGCTTTAGGCTTTAGGCTTTAGGCTTTAGGCTTTAGGCTTTAGGCTTTAGGCTTTAGGCTTTAGGCCTTAGGCCTTAGGCCTTAGGCCTTAGGCCTTAGGCCTTAGGCTTTAGGCCTTAGGCCTTAGGCCTTAGGCCTTAGGCCTTAGGCCTTAGGCCTTAGGCAGAGGAGAGTTACGTTGGGCCTTCAGGCAATGAGACCGAGAACAGGAATAGCTCGTGCTAGAATACACGCCCTGGCTGCCTTTCAGGGGGAACAGCCTAAGCTAAACCCCAACACCATATAAACTTCTTTTAAACGCCTCAAAGCCTTCAACCCAAATCGCTGAAGGTCCAAAACCGCGACAACCTCAACCCCCCAACCCCTGAAGCCCCACCCTCAACAACCCAAGCACTAAACCCTAAACCCTACACCCTACGCCCTAAACCCTAAACCCTAAACCCTAAACCCTAAACCCTAAACCCTAAACCCTAAACCCTAAACCCTAAACCCTAAACCCTAAACCCTAAACCCTAAACCCTAAACCCTAACCCTAAACCCTAAACCCTAAAGCCTAGCCCACCATCTCCGAAGCGGGGGCCTGCACGGCGTGGCTGAAGAGGCTCTGCCCAATCTGGTGGAACTGGTCCTCACAGCCTTCAAGCCTTGGGTTTTTTAGGGAGGGCTCAGAGATGAGAGTGGTTAACTGGCGTTTAGGATTTCGGGTTTAGGGGTTCGAGTTTAACGTAGGGTTTAGGGTTTAGGGTTTCGGTCTAGATTCAGGGCTTCGTGCTCAGGAATCAGGGCCAAGTCAGGTTCAGTGCTGAGCGTGAGATGCCCTGCTCTAAACCTCAAACGGGTCAAGGGATTCTGAAAAAAGGACCCCGAACCCCGAGACCCTAAGCACCAAATCCTGAACCCTAAACCCTAAACCCCAAACCCTAAACACTAGACCCTAAACCCTAAACCCTAAACCTCAAAACTGGCCCTGGGCGGCGTGGCCTTTCAACGCTCTCGTCATCCAGCACGGCTCCCCGGATGAGGTGATGCAAGATGCCTTCCTCCTGCGAGCGCGGACCCAGCTGTGGGCGTGTTTCGGGTTTCGGGTTTAGGGTTTCGGGTTTCGGGTTTAGGGTTTCGGGTTTAGGGTTTCGGGTTTAGGGTTTAGGGTTTAGGGTTGAGGGTTGAGGGTTTGGGATTTAGGGTTCAGCATCTCAAGTCCAAGCATGCACCAGTTTAGCAGCTCCTCAGGCACCCGAAAAGTACCCACCCACACAGAGAATGCCATACCATTAAGAGATTTAAGCGTTTCATACACAAATCTAAGAAATATTCAACATACCCCTTGGGCATACCCAATAAAGAAATTAAGGGGTATGGTAAAACCCCCTTCCTTGTATTCTCCTTTTAGAGGTTAAGGGGTATGGGTTTGGAGGATGTTGAGGTTTTCTGAGACACAACCCAAACCCTAACCCCTAAACCCTAAACCCTAAACCCTAAACCCTAAACCCTAAACCCTAAACCCTAAACCCTAAACCCTAAACACGGGCCCTGAACCTTCAACCCTACCTTAAGCCTTGAACCCCAAAACCTAGGCCCGGAACCCTAAACCCTAAACCCTAAACCCTAAACCCTAAACCCTAAACCCTAAACCCTAAACCCTAAACCCTAAACCCTAAACCCTAAACCCTAAACCCTAAACCCTAAACCCTAAACCCTAGTCCGCTCTTTGTATGACCTTGCCCGCCCTTTGCATGACCTTGCCCAATGATTATAGGACCTAAACCCCTAAACCCCTAAACCCCTAAACCCCTAAACCCCTAAACCCCTAAACCCCTAAACCCCTAAACCCCTAAACCCCTAAACCCCTAAACCCTAAGCCCTGTCCTTGAAGGCGATTCGGAGGCGTTCCGCTGCGGTCAACGTGGCGGACCACGCCTCCTGGAGCGCCACGTTCGCGCGCTCCTGCAGGTGTTGGTGGCTTCAGGCCTTGTTCGCAAGACCCGAAACCCTATGAACCCTATAAACCCTAAACTCTAAAACGCTATAAACCCTACAAACCCTAAACTCTACACACCCTTCAAACCCTACAAGCCCCAAAACCCAAACCGACAGCTGTGGATAACCTCGCCTCGGCCCGCGCCACCTGCTGCCAGGATTCGCGGAGAAGGGAGGTGTCGGCTCCTACAGAGAAAGGAAACCGTGTTTAGGGTTTATGAGGTTTAGGGTTTAGGGTTTAGGGTTTCGGGGTTTAGGGGTTTAGGGGTTTAGGGGTTTAGGGGTTTAGGGGGTTTAGGGGTTTAGGGTTTAGGGTTTAGGGGTTAGGGTTTGGGGCCAAATCAGGGTTTGGGGTTTGGGGCTTCCGGGATTTGGAGGGCTTTGGGGGTTCCTGGAGTTCATATTGGGGCCTTGGGCCGCGGGTCGGGGACTTATATGAAAGTGGTAAGTTCAAGGTGTCTAGGTCTTGCTGATATTGGCTGTTTTGAGTTGTTTGAAAGGTTTAGGGTGTGGGTTCAGGGTTGTTTTTTGGTTTGGGGTTTAGGGCTTAGGGTTTAGGGTTTAGGGATTAGGGCTTAGGGTTGAGTTTTTGGGCTTAGGGCTTAGGGTTTAGGGTTTAGGGGTGTGGCTGAAAAGTAATGGCTACTGTACTATGGTGACCACCGTTGCAGCCACTCGCCGGACAGGTCACGAACATATCTTGGGCTTCGAAAAAGCACGCCACATCCCCGAACCTGAAACCCTGAAACTCGTAAACTCTCAGCAATTAAACCCATGAACCCTAAAACGGTGATCGAACCGCAAAAACCCTGACGCTGAAACCCTGGAACTCTAAACCCCAAAACCCTAAACCCCACACCCTAGACATCATGAATCGGCGAATAGGTGGACATAACAAGGCTTGAAGTAAACATAGGGCATGCTGGACCACCAATTAAACCATATGGGGAGGGGCTTTATTCATGACATTGAATCAAAGTTTCTACAGCTTGTCATAGGCCGCAAGGCTCAGGATTTTGCAGGGTTTGGCCAGGGCTTCATAGGAGCCATTGGGGATTTACATGGGCTGTTGCCTGTTTTTGGTGCTTGTTGTTCAGTGTTCGGGCTTTTGCGTTACGTAGGATTACGCTGCAGCGTGTCCGGCTTCCGGGACAAACTCTGAACCCACTCACCCTCAGTACGAACTGACTTGCCCTGAGGGTTATGGGTTGGGATGTTCCCCCTTATACTACAGTCCTTACTAGGGACTTACCGGGGGTACGACAATCCCTATGAAGGACTGTTAGTAAAAGGGGGAATATCTCAAAGTTACTGGCCGTATTGTTGCAAGGTTCAGGGGGCCTCCGCACACAGAGAAGTTGGCAGCAACATGCAGCGCCGCATCTGTGTCGTCCAAGACCTGAGACAAGAGACAACAGAAACTGGGTTTTGTAGGGTTTATACAGTTTATAGGGTTTAGGGTTGGGATGCTCCACCTTATATTAAGAGTCCTTAATCGGTGTAGTAAGGGGTACTAGAATCTCTATTAAGGACTGTATAAGGGGGAACATCCCGAGGTTTAGGCTTTACTCAAAAAAAACCCGCGTTTTCCGAGCCTGCAGACGTAGCATGGTGAAGGTGTTGTGCTTCTCGTGCGTTGCCAGAAAGCCCTCCAGCAAAGAGTTCCAAAGGACTTGGCCTTACGTCGCCACATCATAAACCACGGTTTAGGGTTTGGAGTTTAGGGTTTGGGGTTTAGGGTTTAGGGTTAGGGTTTATAGGGTTTGGGGTGCTCTCACACTAAACTCAAGAAGACGGGTCCTGAACCTTTAGCATGCAGCAGGAGACCACACAAGCTCCAACCCTCTAACCTCCAGGGGTTGTACCTCGGACCCTTAAGGTTGTACCATTGGGTTTCGGGGACCCGTTTGAAAGATCAGGGCCATATTCGGATATTCAGGGGGGAACCTTTGGGGTACAACCTTGGGGGGTATGAGTCTTAATCCCTTCATAACCCTAAATCCCCCCCAAAACAAACCCCTACACCCACTGAAGCCCGACCAACCGCTCCCTGTGATTTCTGCTATGGTGTAGATGAACCCGAAGCCCCGGTCGATTAGGGGTTTAAGGTTTATAGGGTTTACAATGCTTATAGGATTTAAGAGGGTTTATAGGATGTATGGGGTTTGTAGGACTTATATGGGGTTTGGGATTTAGGGCTATGGGGCTATAGGGCTTACAAGGTTTCAAGGGTTTGCAGGGCTTTAAGGGTTTTCAGGGTTCAGAGGGTTTAGGGTTTAGGGGAGAGGATTTAGGATTTAGGGTTGAGGTTTCTCTAGGGTTTAGGGTTGAGGTTTCTCGGACCAAGCGGCTGCTCGCGTCCAAGGTGACGGGCCCACTGTCAGGAAGCCACAGACGCAGCGACCGCGCGCGCTCGCCCAACGCCCGCCGCTGCGCCGACTGGTCCCTGCAGGTTTACTTGGAGGTTCATGGTGCTTAATTATTAACCAATTTTTACCCACCTAAACCCCAAACCCCAAACCCTAAACCCTAAACCCTAAACCCTAAACCCCAAACCCTAAACCCCAAACCCCAAACCCTAAACCCTAAACCCTAAAATGTCGCGCCTGAGTAGTTGCAGCTTCTCGCTGATCTGGCGCTGCCCTGCGGCCTCCGGCTCTTGCGCCAGGCGCTTGGCGAAGTGCGCCCGGAAGTGCCGCAGCATACCACCTTTGCTTCCAGGGCCTAGTACGATGTAGTTTGGAAGGTTTTTGGGTTTAGGGTTTAGGGTTCAGGGTTCAGGGTTCAGGGTTTAGGGTTTTAGGGTTTAGGGTTTAGGGTTTAGGGTTTAGGGTTTAGGGTTTGGGGTTTAGGGTTTAGGGTTTAGGGTTTAGGTGTTTCTAGACAACCTACCAAAAAGGATGTCGCGGCTTACCCTGCGAGTCTCTGAAGGCAGGGCAGGGGAGGGGCTTGCAGTGGGCCTCAAGGCACTGAAGGGCTCGCATGGCTGAGGGGCTGCAAACCCAAACCCTACACCCGAAACCCGAAACCCGAAACCCTAAACCCTAAACCCTAAACCCTAGAACCCTAAACCCTAAATCCCAAACCCTAAACCCGAAACCCTATACCCTGAACCCTAAACCCTAAACCCGAAACCCTAAACCCTAAACCCGAAACCCGAAACCCTAAACCCGAAACCCGAAACCCTAATTGAAACTCATATTGGTCCCGAAACTGAAACCCTGAAACCCCCGCATGCTGCCGGGTGGCGCAGAGCACGGGCACGGTACGGCCAGGTCTCGCGGGAGGCGTTGCGGGTGAAGGCGGCCGCTCGGGAGAGGAGTTGGGCAGAGGAGTCCTGTGTGTGGCAGGTGTACGATTTTAACAGGGCTTGAATGTTTTTAGGACAGGGTTTGGGGTTTAGGGTTTAAGGGTTTAAGGGTTTAAGGGTTTAAGGGTTTAAGGGTTCTAGGGTTCTAGGGTTCCAGGGTTCTAGGGGGTTCTAGGGTTCTAGGGTTCTAGGGTTCTAGGGTTCTAGGGTTCTAGGGTTCTAGGGTTCTAGGGTTCTAGGGTTCTAGGGTTCTAGGGTTCTAGGGTTCTAGGGTTCTAGGGTTCAGGGTTGAGGGGTGTAGGGTTTAGGGGTTTAGGGGTTTAGGGTTTGGGGTTCTAGGGTGCGGAGGCATTATGCTACACACATGGAATCTCTGAAGCGACGGGGTTTGTGTCCTGGGCCCGAAACCCTAAACCCTAAACCCTAAACCCTGAACCCCGAACCCCAAACCCTAAACCCCAAACCCCAAACCCTAAACCCTAAAGCCTAAACCCCAAACCTCCCTCTCAGAACCCGCAAGCTCCTGGTGCCAGCCCAAGATCTCCCGCGAGAGGCTGACGGACTTTTGGCTCGGCAGCTCCACTTGGAGCTCCTCGAGAAGCTCCTCGTGGGGTTTAGGGTTTAGGGTTTAGGGTTTAGGGTTTAGGGTTTAGGGTTTAGGGTTTAGGGTTTAGGGTTTAGGGTTTAGGGTTTAGGGTTGAGGGTTTCGGGTTCAGGGTTTAGGGTTTAGGGTTTAGGGGTTAGGGGTTTAGGCGTTTAGGGTTTAGGGCTTAGGATTTAGGGGAACCCTAAGCCCCAAAACCCTTTGACAAGTCCAGGGCAGGGGCCTGCGTGGTAGGTGCCCACCATGGTGTGGTGCGCCACCTGACGGTGGGAACGAAGGGGTTTAGGGTTTAGGGTTTAGGGTTTAGGGTTTAGGGTTTAGGGTTTAGGGTTTAGGGTTTAGGGTTTAGGGTTTAGGGTTTAGGGTTTAGGGTTTGGGATTTAGGGCTTAGGGTTTAGGGTTTTAGGGTTTAGGGTTTAGGGTTTAGGGTTTAGGGTTTAGGGTTTAGGGTTTAGGGTTTAGGGTTTAGGGTTTAGGGTTTAGGGTTTAGGGTTTAGGGTTTAGGGTTTCGGAGGACCCTATATAATCCCTGAAAGGGTATATATAGGGCCCTCATTCCCTCATTCCCTACTGAGAACCAGCGGGAGGGACTCGAGGGTTGGGAAACTTGCAGAGTTGGGTTGGTGTTTTGGGTTAGGGTTTAGGGTTTAGGGTTTAGGGTTTAGGGTTTAGGGTTTAGGGTTTAGGGTTTAGGGTTTAGGGTTTAGGGTTTAGGGTTTAGGGTTTAGGGTTGAGGGGTTAGGGTTTAGGGTTTAGGGTTTAGGGTTTAGGGTTTAGGGTTTAGGGTTTAGGGTTCAGAGCTCTAAACCCCAAACCCTAAGCTAAGCCCTAAAACCTACAGGGCTTAGTTCGGTTTCTCATGTGCTGGCGTTTGGGTTTTGGGGTCAAGGTCCGGCGCGGGGCCCGTGCTGTCGGCGTCTATGAGGGTTTGCGAGCCGGAGAAAAGAAGGTTTCGGCTTAGGGTTTAGGGTTTAGGGTTTGGGGTTTAGGGTTTGGGGTTTGGGGTTTGGGGTTTGGGGTTTAGGGTTTAGGGTTTAGGGTTTAGGGCTTAGGGCTTAGGGTTTAGGACTCAGACATGTTCTCCTTCTTAGGCTAGGTTTGCGGGCTGAAAGCCTGAACCCTCTCAAACCCGACCTCCCGCCCCCACCTGCGCAAGCTCCCACCGCCATTCCTGCCAGCGACGTCGCGGATTCGTCCGGCCAACTCCGTCGGGTCCAAAACGGTTCCCACGGCCCAGAGTATGTAGTTGGTCCTGAGGTTCTTGATTTTCAGGTTTAGAGTCAGGGTGGTTCTCAAGATGTGGGGGTCCAAGGAGGGGGTAGGTGATCTAGTAATCCCTAGCAAACCCTAAGACCCTAACAACCCTAAACGCCCGAAACCCTCAAAGTCCCCGCAAGACAAAAATAGCCCAAAAAACCCAAATCTCTGAAACCCTTAAACCTAAACACAAAACCCCAAACCCCGAAAGAGCAAACTTAGCCCTAAAGCCCTAAAACCCTAAACCTCCAAAGAGCAAATTGGTTTAGGGTTTCAGATTTAGGGTTGAAGTTTTTAAGGGCCAGGTTTAGGGTTTAAGGTTTAGGGTTTCAGGGATTAATTTAAGGGCCCAGGATCTGGTAGTCCAGGAGAGCCTGCAAGTTGTCTGTCAGCACTCGCTGCGACTTCTCCTTGGCTGGGAGCTTCTTCCTCTAGGTCCCAGAGTATAACCCAGAGGGTTTAGGGTCTCGGGTTTAGGGCTTAGGGCTCAGGGCTTAGGGTGTCGGATTTAGCGTTTAGGGTTCAGGGTTTAGGGACACGAATGGGTACGCCGACAGTCCAAGAGTACGTGCAAAAATACAAAATAGACCGAGATCAGTACAAGCGCTGGGGTCGGTGAAATTCGGTGAAGCTGGACGTTCAAAAGTGACGACGGTTACGCATCTAGCGAGCCCAGAAGCCAACAAGAGCGGCCACGCCTGCGCCTAAGTGAGAACGCGATCTTCGTCCAAAAGAGCGACGACTTCCCCTTTTAGGCGGGTTTTCTTCATACGATATTTCCCCTTAATCCCCAATTGGCACTTTATATACGCGGTTTAGGGGTAAGGGTTTAGGGTTTAGGGTTTAGGGTTTAGGGTTTAGGGTTTAGGGTTTAGGGTTTAGGGTTTAGGGTTTAGGGTTTAGGGTTTAGGGTGTAAGGTTTAGGGTTTAGGGTTTAGGGTTTAGGGTTTAGGGTTTAGGGTTTAGGGTTTAGGGTTTAGGGTTTAGGGTTTAGAGTTTGTGAACTTGGACATTCATGGTACGCATTAACCAATTGTAACTGTACCTATAACTGTACTTATAACCGTACTAGGACACTTCAGGGGCTTATAAGTGGGCTATATGTACAATTAACATTGGTTAATAATAATAAGTCCCATGAACCTCCAAGAAAGGCATAAAAAGGCTAGATACCCTCCCTTGCTCGAGGGTGTTTGTCAGGGAGTCTGACAGAAATGGAAACCACATGTTTTACAACCCTAAAAGCCTAAACCCTACAAACCCAAAAACCCAACCCCTAAACCAACCCTTGTTTTGTCTAATAACCTTCATTGTGAGGGAACCTCGCCCTACTATGGAAAGAGAACAAGGGCCAGTCCTTCAACCTTTCATTCTGGTTTTAGGGAAAACGGGCTTAGGGTTTGGGGCTTTGGGGGTTTGAGGGCTTCAAGGTTTTTGGGCCTGAGCGTTTACAGGGTATGGGGTTGTGGGCTTTGCAAGAAGTTCGAAGTGTAGGAACCTAAGCCATCAACTCTAAACATACAACGCCCTAAACCCGAATCCCTCAACCCTAACCCCTAAACCCCAAACCCCAAACCCTCAACCCCTAAACCCCCTAAACCCCCTAAACCCCCTAAACCCCCTAAACCCCCTAAACCCCCTAAACCCCCTAGACCCCCTAAACCCCCTAAACCCCCTAAACCCCCTAAACCCCCTACACCCCCTACACCCCCTAAACCCCCTAAACCCCCTAAACCCCTAAACCCCTAAACCCCCTAAACCCCCTAAACCCCCTAAACCCCCTAAAAACCCCCTAAACCCCCTAAACCCCCTAAACCCCCTAAACCCCCTAAACCCCCTAAACCCCCAACCCCCTAAACCCCCTAAACCCCCTAAACCCCCTAAACCCCCTTAACCCCCTAAACCCCCTAAACCCTAAACCGCTGAAACTGAAGACCGGCCCCCTCGCCAGCGATGGGGGCTGGTCGCTCCCCGGCTGCGGGGGCCGGTCGTTAGCAAGCCACCAGTAGGGCCTGCGGACCCGTAGGCGAAGGCCGGCAGGCGAGCCGTATAGAGTCCTGGACCTTAGGTCCACGGCATGGACCACAGGACCACACTGCAGCCTATAGAAAGACAGCCCTAAACCCTTGCATTTCTGCACTCCGTGACCACCCAGCAATTGAAGAGCCCTTCGGGCCTTCTGGCCCAGGGGCCCAGAAGGCCTCTCAAAGGCGCAGCAAACGCCCAAATCTTGCTTTTTGGCTTCCCAAAAAACCTTCCACGAGGTTCAAAAAACCAAAACTGGCCGTTAGAGCCGGCCCCCCCCCCCCGCCCCACGTTAAGCTTTCCCAAAGGCCTCCGGAGCTTGCCGGTCTAGTCGAGCCTGCCACTTTTGGCGATGCTGGGCACAAAGGCAGGGGGCCTCCAAAAACGTCTGACACCTCCAAATTTCAACATGAAGCCATGCATCTGCGCGACTGTCGGAATGGGCGACCTGCCAACACCATATATCCTCCCTTACTAGCGGGGTTGGGGGATAAATAACCCTAAACCCGTCAAGCTTTTGGGTGGGCGGGCACTTCAGCTAAATAGCCGGACCCAAGCCAAAGAATGTGGTGGTCCGAGCGTACGCCAGCGAACACCCTACACCCTAAACCCTAATAACTAATAACCCTAGACCCGAATTTAAACCCTGAACCCTAAACCCTAACCCTAAACCCGAAACCCTGCACATACATAGGGTTTCGCCGGGCATCTAAGCTGCGGAGGACGGCCGAAGTGCCGGCGTTGACGGAGTCGTGGATGCAGAAGAGGTCGCACATGACCTGCTGTTGAGGGTTTAGGTTTAGGGTTCAGGGTTCAGGGTTCAGGGTTCAGGGTTCAGGGTTTAGGGTTTAGGGTTTAGGGTTTATGGTTTAGGGTTTCGAGTTTATAGGGTTTAGGGTTCCTCCCCGGGCCACAAACCCTTCACCTGGCCCCTCAAGGGAAGGGCCGATATCATCATTGGCAAATTGCATAACAGTACATCAAAAACACCCACCTAAAGCCTAAAACCTAAACCCTAAACCCTAAGC
>CAJNDS010002218.1:132500-200000 GCA_905221605.1 Symbiodinium natans
CCTTGTCATATCCAGCCTCAGCCTGCGCAGGGGTTTAGGATTTAGGGATTCGGGTGTGGGGTTTAGGGTTTAGGGTTTGGGGTTTAGGGGTTTGTGGTTTGCGGTTTAGGGTTTAGGGTTTGGGGTTTAGGGTTTAGCGCTTAGGGCTTAGGGCTTGGGGTGCACCATCTAGATTGCAGGGTAGGGCTCGCAGTGAAGGATTCCACTTTTTCATGGTCTGTCGAGGTGGGCTTCGGCTTTCGGGTGCAGGCTTAGGGTGTAGGGTGTTGGGTGTTGAGGTTTAGGGTCTAGGGTCTAGGGTCTAGGGTTTAGAGTTTAGGGTTAAGGGTTTAGGGTTTAGGGTCCGCCGACCCTGGCGGCGTGTTGGATGGGAAAAGGAGGTGAAAACCTCCCTCTTTCCCTCCTTACCCCCTCAAAACGCGGGGGGGGGGGGGGGGGGGGGGTGGGGGGGGTCGGTGCACAATTTTTTCGTGGAGGACCGCGCCACCCGCACAGCGTAAACAGGGGGTTCAGCACGGGGGGGTAGGGGCGCCCTCAGCAAAATCGGCGTTTTCCCCCCCCCCCCCCCCCCCCCCCCCCCCCCCCCCCCCCCCCCCCCCCCCCACCCCCACCCCCCCCCACCCCCCCCCCCCCACCCCCCCCCCCCCCCCCCCACCCCCCCCAACCCCCCCCCCCCCCACCCCCACCCCCCCCACCCCCCCTACCCCCCACCCCTCCCCCCCCCCACCCCCACCCACCTGTCTTTTTGGCTTGAGCTTGTCCTGGTGCTACCCCCTACCCCCCCCCAAACGATTCACAGAACTCTGCCGGGGATGATCTTCCATGCGAGCGGGTCTCAACTATGTTGGGTCGGCGGCTTGAGCCGGAGGCTCTTAAATTTAGGGTGTAGGGTTTAGGGTTTAGGATTTACAGGAGCCGGCCTTCTTATAGACGTTCGCGGCTGTCTGGATAGACCTGGAGGCAAGCGACTTGACCCGACCCGCGACAGCTTTCGCGCGCGACACGAGGCTCTGGACGACTTCGTTCTCCACCACCTTCTTCTGGACCTGGGTATCCCAGAACGTAGGAATCAGAAGGGCGTCCTATTTTTGTGCTTCATGGGGTTCAGGGTTCAGGGTTTACCGCTTCGGGTTTGGGGTTTGGGGTTTGGGGTTGGGGGTTTATGGTTTCGGGTTTAGGGTTTGGAGTTTAGGGCTAAAAAGAAACCAGCCCCCCTCCCCACCCCCAAAAAAAAAACAAAAAAACACAAGGACATAAGGGCACTACCTGCACTCCAGGGGGGCAGCCTTTGCCTCGTTGCCGGCGATGGTCTTCGCCTTCTCGGCGCTCTCCGCGAAGCTGCCCCAGGGAATGGCGCTGGCGATGGCCGCTGCCAATGCCACGTCGTCGAAGATGGCCTGCGTCCTGCACAAGCCCCTAAGAGCCCAAAAAAAAAAAAAAACGAAGAGCCTTATAAGCCCTACAAGCCCTACAAGCCCTATAAGCCCTATAAGCCTTAGAAGCCCTATAAGCCCTGTGAGCCCTAAGCCCTGACTAAGCCCTAAACCCTCTTCCTAAACAGTGCGCATCCCCCACATGTAAGGCTGTGGCTTGGCGATCTCTTTGTTGATCCAGTTCTCCATCTTCCTTGGGGGTGAGCATAGGATCACGTACCCTGTGTACTGCTGTAGTCCCTATGGGTGGGGTACATACGTAAACAATCAACCCTAAATCCCACCCTACACCCTAAACCCCTAAACCCCAAACACTCCACCCTAACCCCTAAACTGCAGACCCCCGGAACTTCCATGCTTTTCATTTGGGGGTTTACGATGATAAGGGACCCTAAACCCTAAACCCTAAACCCTAAACCCTAAACCCTAAACCCTAAAGGGGTTCACTCGCTGCGCCAAGGCTCTGCTGCTGCGAGGCCGCGCCCGAGAACAGGTAGTTCCGATGTTGCTCTCGGCTGCTAGAAGCCCAGAAATCCTGAGGGTCTAGGGTTTAGGGTTTGGGGTTTAGGGTTTAGGGTTTGGGGTTTAGGGTTTAGGGTTTAGGGTTTGGGGTTTGGGGTTTAGGGGTTTAGGGGTTTAGGGGTTTAGGGGTTTAGGGGTTTAGGGGTTTAGGGGTTTTTAGGGGTTTAGGGGTTTAGGGGTTTTTAGGGGTTTAGGGGTTTAGGGGTTTAGGGGTTTAGGGGTTTAGGGGTTTAGGGGTTTAGGGGTTTAGGGGTTTAGGGGTTTAGGGGTTTAGGGGTTTAGGGGTTAGGGGTTTAGGGGTTTAGGGGTTTAGGGGTTTAGGGGTTTAGGGGTTTAGGGGTTTAGGGGTTTAGGGGTTTAGGGGTTTAGGGGTAGGGGTTTTAGGGGTTTTAGGGGTTTAGGGGTTTAGGGTTTAGGGGTTTAGGGGTTTAGGGGGGGTTTAGGGGTTTAGGGGTTTAGGGGTTTAGGGGTTTAGGGGTTTAGGGGTTTAGGGGTTTAGGGGTTTAGGGGTTTAGGGCTTTAGGGGTTTAGAGGTTTCGGAGTTTAGGGCTTTAGGGGTTTAGAGGTTTAGGAGTTTAGGGGTTTAGGGGTGTAGGGGTTTAGGGGTTTAGGGGTTTAGGGGTTTAGGCGTTTAGGGGTTTAGGAGTTTTGGGGGTTTAGGGGTTCGGGGTTTAGGGCGGGTTTAGGGCTTAGAGTGTAGGGTTTAGGGTTTGGGGTTTGTTGGGGTTCAGGGTTTAGGGTTTAGGCTGTTTAGGGTTTGGGGCTCGGGTTGAGGCTTGACTTTTTGGGCTGGTTGGCTCCAGGTAGGAGATCCAAACCCAAGTCCCTTGCAGTTCACTAGTTCGAACGAAATTTACCCTACGCATAGACCAGTGCTGAGCCTGCACCTCCTAATTAAACCCTCTAAACCCTCTGAACCCTCTAAAACCTCTAAGACCCTCTGAACCCTCTGAACTCTCTGAACCCTCTAAACCCTCTACACCCTCCAAAGCCTCTAAACCCTCTAAACCCTCTAAACCCTCTAAACCCTCTGAACCCTCTGAACCCTCTGAACCTTCTAAACCCTCTAAACCCTCTAAACCCTAAACTTCCCTAGACCCTAAACCCCTGCACCCAAACCCGAAACATTCAAACCCACAAGCCCTACACTCCCTAAACCCTCGAACCCCAAACCCTAAACCCTAAACCCTAAACCCCAAACCCTAAACCCTAAACCCTAAACCCTAACCTTAAACCCTAAACCCTAAGGCCTAACCCTAAACCCTCAACCCTAAACCCCAGACCTAAACCCTAAACCCTAAACCCTAAACCCTAAGCCCTAAGCCCTAAGCCCTAAACCCTAAACCCTAAACCCTAAACCCTAAGCCCCCCAAAGGCCCCTAAGGCCTCCTCTGTGATGCCTTTGGGCAAGCCGGGGACTGGCTTCTCGGCATTGAAGGTGTGGTAGCATGGGTTCCCCTCCTCCACCCAGCCTGTTTAGGGTTTAGGATTTAGGGTTTGGGGTTTGGGGTTTAGGGTTCGGGTTTAGGGTTTAGGGTTTAGGGTTTAGGGTTTAGGGTTTAGGGTTTAGGGTTTAGGGTTTAGGGTTTAGGGTTTAGGGTTTAGGGTTTAGGGTTTAGGGTTTAGGGTTTAGGGTTTAGGGTTTAGGGTTAGGGTAGCATGGGTTCCCCTCCTCCACCCAGCCTGCGAACGAAGCAGGGGCCCTGCTTGAGAGACCCAGAAGGCCCCCAGACTTGAGGTTCAGGGTTTGGGTTTGGGGTTTAGGGTTTAGCGTTTAGGGTTTGCTGTGATAGGTCGTAGATGCTTGTGAAGGTTAGGCTTTGGAACAAGCTCGAAAGTGTCGTGAGGCGCAAAGAGCAGCTTTGGCCCGATTGTGGAAGGCCATCTAACACTTTTCTCCCACCCCACGTCGTCCGAGGCGGCAAAGCCACCCAAACCTATTCCTTTTAGGGTTTAGGCCTATATAAACTCAAGGCAGCAGTCCACTTCTAAAAACTTCTTCCGTTTTGGGACGTCCCGTCAGGGGGTTGTAACAGGGTTTCCCCTGAGAGCCACCCTGTGTCAGGGAAAAAGTCGCAGGAATTCAGGGGACCAGGCCTGGAAGGGGGATCAGAGGGGTCCTAGGGCGGTTTCAGGGGGGTCCTAGGGGGGTCCCAGGAAGGTCCCAGGAAAATCACGTCCCGAACCGCTGAAGCCTCAATCTCAGGTTTGGGGGTTTTGGGATCTGGGGCCCGCCAAACGAACACATCTCGCAGAACCGAAACTTCAAAACCATCTCAGAACTCCACTCTCGACTCGCTTGAACCATGAACCTGCGCTTGTGGGTCTTTGGGTTTGGGGTTCAGGGTTTATAGCGTTTATAGACTTCATGGGTTTTAGGGATCATAGGGCTTATAATGAGGGTTTGTAGGGTTCATAGGGTTTATAGGGTTTGCAGGGTTTTTGGGGTTCATAGGGTACATAAGGTTTATAGGGTTTATGGGGTTTAGGGTTCGTGTTGACCCCCCCGTGCCTGAGTAGAGCGCGGGGTTTTGCAAGAAGACCGGGTCGCAGTAGGCAGCGTAGTCCTTGGCGTCGGCACTGCGACTTCGGCATTTTAACGTTGAGGGTTGAAAGCATTAGGGAACCCTACACCCTCAACCCTGAACCCTAAACCCCAAACCCTGCGTAAACCCTAAGCCCTAAGCCGCATGTTTTCGGAGCTTGGAGGGCTTAGAGCGCTCAATCCCAAACCTGAGGCGTCGCAGGGCCCTAGGGTTTAGGGCTTAAGCCGGGTTTCGGGTTTAGGGTTCAGGGTTCAGGGTTTAGGGTTTAGGGTTTAGGGTTTAGGGTTTAGGGTTTCAAGCCCTAGCCGCAGCGAAGTTTCTCGAGGATTCGGGAGATTAAGGGCTTAAGGATTTTCTTGGCAGGGAATGGGGGAAGAGGACAGGAAGTACTAAAACTACCTAATCCCCAGGTTGATTTGAACATTGTTGGTATTATTTTGCCTATTATGTGGGGTGTGGTTCGTGTTTATACAACCCTTAAAGTATACATAGGGCCCTAACTCCCTCATTCCCTGCTAGCCAACAGTAAGTTGAAGGGTTTAAGGGTTTAGGGGATTAAGGGTTTAAGAGTGTAAGGGTTTAAGGGCTTGAGGGTTGAGGGTTTGAGGGTTCGAGGGTTTGAGGGTTTGAGGGTTCGAGGGTTTGAGGGCTTGAGGGTTTGCGGGTTTAAGGATGCAAGGGTTTGAGGGTTTAAGGGTTTTAGGGTTTTAGGGTTTAAGGGTTTTGGACTTAAGTTTAGGGTTGAGGGGTTTGAGGGTCTAAGGGTTCAGGGTTCTAAGTTCAAGGGTAAATCCTTCCCAGGAGAAAGACTCTCAAGACTGAGGTGCAAAGGCTTCAGACTTCACAACCGAAGTTTTTGCAAGGCGCATATCAGTACAGCAAAAGGGACGCAGTTATAGAAACCTCCTTCCTGGAAGGGACCTATATATAGGGCATGGGTTGACCCTAAACCCTAAACCCTAAACCCCAAACCCTAAACCCCAAACCCCAAACCCCAAACCCCAAACCCTCAACCCTCAACCCTCAACCCTCAACCCTAAACCCTAAACCCTAAACCCTAAACCCTAAACCCTAAACCCTACCTTTAGGCGAGCATCAGGCTGCACCGCATGGAACTCAGCCAGCTTGGGGTAGGTCGGCGGCTGCTTGGGGAAGGGGCTGGTTGGCTTCCTTGGCTGCTTGGGGGTTCATGGTACATATTAAGCAATGATAACTGTACTCAAAGGGGTTTAGGGTTTAGGGTTTAGGGTTTAGGGTTTAGGGTTTAGGGTTTAGGGCTCAGGGTAACTGTAAGGGGCTGGTCGGTTTCCTTGGCTACAAGGACGCTGGGTGTCAGGGTGAGGCACTGGACGGTACATGAGTTTCGGAATCCGGGTTTAGGGATCAGGGTTTAGGGCTAAGGGTTTTAGGGTTTAGGGTTCAGGGTGTAGAGTTTCGGGGTTCATGCAGAGTCTAACACAGGTTTGGGGGGTGATCAGGCAGCTGTGATTGCAATACTGCGGGAACTTGAGATCTTCCTTCAGGGCTTCGCGTTCCCAAACCTTGTCCGGGCTCTCAGGCTCTTAGGAAGGCTTTAGGGTTTAGGGTTGTGGTCTAGGGTCTAGGGAGGTTTCGGGGGGACTCTGTTCCGACAGGAATCATGCAATACGAAAGCGGAAAGCCTGAACCCCCAAAGCCGGAATGCCCTAAACCCAAACCCCACCTCCCCAAAAATCCCAAACCCCTCAACACCCTGAACCTCCTGAAAGCTCTGACTAATCTAAACCCTTATCCCCCCACGCTCGACTCGCTGGCGGGGCAAGACGCGACTTCTTGCCGAAGCTGGTCAGGGGGCGGATTGGAACTGCTGAGAAGGTACCTAGGATGGCCCTTAACACCGTCTGAAGAAGATTCCTGAACCCTAAACCCTAATGTTGACTTCGCATTAATAACCCCCCCCCCCCTTCATTGATCAATCTCTCCGGCCAGGGCCTCCTCAATAATGTTCGCCTAAATCCTGGTAGGTCTAGCTGTCCCAGTGCCACCACAGTGGGCTAAGTGAGCCTCTACTGCGAGCCTCTGGGGATCACTTTTAGAAAAATATTCCGGGTCGGATTTTACAATTGTGGCGGGTTACAATATTGTGTTCCGGCAGCTGGATTTTTCAATTGCGGCGGGAATCATTAATGTGAAGTCAACATTAAACCCTAAACCCTAAACCCTAAACCCTAAACCCTAAAACCCTAAACCCTAAACCCTAAACCCTAAACCCTAAACCCTAAACCCTAAACCCTAAACCCTAAACCCTAAACCCTAAACCCTAAACCCTAAACCCTAAACCCTAAACCCTAAACCCTAAACCCCAACCCCTAAACCCCAAACCCTAAACCCTTCAACCCTTCAACCCAACAAGGCAAACACAACATATCGCCAGGGCCTACCAAGGTACCGAGAGCATCCACACTCAACTGAGTCGGCAAGACCACCTGCGGCTCACGGCGGGGCAGGTCAGGGGATTTCGGGGTGTTTAGGGTTGAGGGTTTAGGGTTTAGGGTTGAGGGTTGAGGGTTTAGGGTTTAGGTTTAGGGATGTAGGGGTTTTGAGGTTTGGGGGAACTCGAACCTCTAAACCCTTAGAGCTGCTAAACCCTAAACCCCGAATGCCCTCAACCCCCAAACCGCAAAACCCCCCAAAAAAACAAACCCCCTACACCCTCCCTCCTACACCCCTAAACCCTAAACCCTAAACCCTAAACCCTAAACCCCAAACCCTAAACCCTAAACCCTAAACCCTAAACCCCCTTGTTCGGTCAGCCCTCCCCCTACATCTGCCTCGCTGGGTGCCGATCCCACCACGCCACCATCGACCCGGAGCTCCCAGGTCGCCAGCCACCTTGGGTTTAGGGTTTAGGGTTTAGGGTTTAGGGTTTAGGGCTTAGGGCTTAGGGTTTAGGGTTTAGGGTTTAGGGTTTAGGGTTTAGGGTTTAGGGTTTAGGGTTTAGGGTTTAGGGTTTAGGGTTTAGGGGTTGAGGGTTTGGGGTTGAGGGTTTAGGGTTGAGGGGTTGAGGGTTTGGGGTTGAGGGTTTAGGGTTTAGGGGTTGATTGAGGGTTTGGGGTTTGGGGTTTGGGGTTTAGGGTTTAGGGTTTAGGGTTTAGGGTTTAGGGTTTAGGGTTTAGGGTTTAGGGTTTAGGGTTTAGGGTTTAGGGGTTTAGATCCGGGGAAAATTTCGGGGAGGCCTTGTTTAGGGTGTAGGGTTTACGGTTTGGGGCTTAGGGCTTAGGGTTTAGGGTTTAGGTCAGGTCAAGATTTTTGCAGGGGTTGGGGTTTTGGGTCTGTTCAGTGGTGGAAAGGGCTTAGGCTTTTCGGGTCATGATACCCCACTCCCCCCCAAAGGCCTGAACCCTTCAACTCAGACCTTGACTGGGTTTGGGGTTTAGGGTTGTAACCTAGCCACCACGAAGTGCTCAAACCCGAAACCCGAGTGGTTCCTGCGGCTCGTGGCGCTTATTCCAACTGAGGGTGGCGTTCGCGTCTTGGGCCACGCCCGGATTTCCCAATGGTCCGATCGACGTCCTGGACGATGATTGAAGGCTTTAATTGCTTTAGAATTAATTAGGCCTCCGGGCTTTCAAGGCTTCAGGGTTAGGAGTGGGGTGCAGGAGGGTTAGGGTTTTGCGTGGTCTAAGGCTAAGGCTTAGACGGAAACAGCCCCGCCTGGCGTAGAAAGGCGCACCCGTTCCATCCACGGCTGTGGGGCAGTAGTAGCCCTCGAAGCTCTTGTACAGCTTGCTTTGGCGGATGTTCGATCGAAATCTCAGACCGAGAGGCTGCTGCAGCTGACAGCACCTACAAGACTTCTGGTGCCCCCCCTCATCGGGCTTAGGGCTCTTAGGGCTTCTAGGGCTTCTAGGCCTTTTCGGGTCTTTTTTAAGTAGGGGCTTTTCGGGTGTTCTGTTGAAGGTTTTTTTGGGCCTTGGGGTGCTTGGGGTTGCAAAACATGACCTCCAGACTGGCGCCGGCCTCATCTTTACAGCGTCGTCGTAGATGATGCCACTGACCACCTCGCCATCCTTGCAATGCGGGTCCATGGGCTGCTGGCAGTTGGAGAGCAAGTCCTCGGCTGACTTGGGGTTTAGGGTTTAGGGTTTAGGGTTGAGGGTTTAGGGTTGAGGGTTTAGGGTTTAGGGTTTACACCCCAAAAGGTTAAAGTCCTAAATCCAGCCAGAAGAAAGCCACGGGTCCGTCCGCCGGCAGAAGAGTCGCGCGGACGTCCAGCTGGAGGGGCCCCCCGACCCACTACTTCTCACTGGCAGGCCAGGGAGGTTGTACCTGGCTGACCCGAGAACCCTAAACCCTAAACCCTAAACCCTAAACCCTAAACCCTAGACCGACTTGGAACAAGTACCATCATGAGAAAAACCACAGTTTGGGGCTGAGGGCCAGGTTTAGGGCCCAGGGTCTAGGATGTAGGGTTTAGGGTTTGTAGTTGAGGAACCCGAAACCCTAAACCCTAAACCCTCAACCCTAAACCCTAAACCCTAAACCCTAAACCCTAAACCCTAAACCCTAAACCCTAAACCCTAAACCCTAAACCCTAAACCCCAATCCCTAAACCCTAAACCCCAATCCCTAAACCCTAAACCCTAAACCCTTTAGGGAAATTTTGGGGCGCAACTTGAGCCCAAGCTGCCAGCCACTCACGGCGCTGCCCGGCGGGCACATCGCTGAGCCCGAGAGCACTTCGTGCACCGTCTCGGCGCCAGCGCCCACTTGGAGGCAATGAGGGAATGTCCTGTTGAGGGGTTTAGGGTTTAGGGTTTAGGGTTTAGGGTTTAGGGTTTGGGGTTTAGGGTTTAGGGTTTAGGGTTTAGGGGTTAGGGCTTAGGGTTTAGGGTTAAGGGTTTAGGGTTTAGGGTTTAGGGAGACTGTGTCTGCTGGGTATCTAGTCTTGAAGCTATACGGGGAATGTGTGGGGATAATGTGGGAAAACGTTTAGGCTGCTGTCGTACAACATAGCCGCTCTGCCTCAGGCCTAGCCCCTAAACCCTGAACCCTAAACCTCATGCTTTGCGAGTGAACCCATCCTAAGCCCTATAAACCCTAAACCCCAAACATATCCCCAAAAGTTTGAAAATGGAAAGTCCTGGGATTGCTGGCAACAATGGCCCCATCAGGGCAGCTCAGCCCCCACATGATCCGGCCACCGGCCGTCAAGCTAGCGAAGCCTTCGTTGCTGGGCTCTGGGTTCAGGGTTCAGGGTTCAGGGTTTAGGGTTTAGGGTTTAGGGCTTAGGGTTCAGGGTTTAGGGTAAGGGCTTCGGAACTCTAGTTAAGTTGCCATAGCAGGGTGGCAAGTACAATATGAACCCTGTACCTAAACCCTGAACCCGCAACCCCAAGCCCCAAACCTTATCATGGCAATTCAGCTTCAGTTTCCATAGGGGCAGCAGACGTCCTTAAACCCCAAAACGTTCCCATAGAAACGGCTCCATAAATTCTACCCAGACGAAGCCCTAAACCCTAAATCCTAAACCCTAAACCCTCAACCCTAAACCCTAAGTCCTACACCCTATACCCTATAAACCCTACACCCTAACCCTGAATTTCCACTGAACCCTAAACCCTATACACCCTATAAACCCTATCATCAAAGCCAGCTAAGCCCTAAACCCTGAACCCTACAGCCCTGGACCCTAAACCCTAAACCCTAAACCCTAAACCCTAAACCCTAAACCCTAAACCCTAAACCCTAAACCCTCCATAAGTGCTGCCCAAGAAGCCCAGGGTCCACGGGGTGCCGAGGCTGGTGGTGTCATTGAACGGTGGCGCGCTCGGGCTGCCATAGGGCGTGCCTTGGGGCGGGGGGGGAGCTTTAAAACAGAACCATGGAAGGGTGAGAGTCGGACGACCGAGGGGTTTAGGGTTTAGGGTTTAGGGTTTAGGGTTTAGGGTTTAGGGTTTAGGGTTTAAGGTTTAGGGTTCAGGACTTCGGGTTTAGAGCTTAGGGTTTAGGGTGTAGGGTTTCGGTTCTAGCATACACACCCCATCCAAGCACACCTCGGCAACTTCTTACTCTGCTGCCCCAAGGGTTTAGGGTTTAGGGTTTAGGGTTTAGGGTTTAGGGTTTAGGGTTTAGGGTTTAGGGTTTAGGGTTTAGGGTTTAGGGTTTAGGGTTTAGGGTTTACGGTTTAGGGTTTAGGGTTTAGGGTTCCAAGGTGCTGAAGAACTTCTGACTTCGCAGCAGCGCCATCAGCGTGGTGCCGGTCATGCTCGCGGCCGCCGCGCTCGCGCCCTTGGGCGGCACCAAGGCCACACCTGAGGGTTGACGGGGAAGGAACTTCGATTTCTGTTCGCTGCCATGATGGGTTTTTGGCCATCTGGGCCATTAGGGTTTACGTATAAGGCTTATATGTTACTAATAAAGAGAAAGGCAAGAAAGACTGAGAGAGAGAGCGAGAAAGAGAGAGAGAGAGAGAGAAAGAGAGAGACACAGAGAGATCTGTACTTAAAAAGGGTCACTGAACGCAAGTTCCGCCTTAACCTTACAAGCTCCTAACAGGGAATCAGGGAACTAGGACACAATTCCTAAGAAGGATATATGGAGGGATATAAAGTAGCTGGCTTTCCGAACTCCCTACAAAAAGCAACAGCAATTGAAAGCAACCAAGGGACAGGATGGCAGGATCGTCGTATTCAAGGCCTGCGTGCGTCAAGGGCTGTAGCCCCCCACACAGCCCATAAGAAGTTTAGGATAGCCCTAGCCCTAAACCCTAAACCCTAAACCCTAAACCCTAAACCCTAAACCCTAAACCCTAAACCCTAAGCCCTAAACCCTTTGGAGTGAAAAAACGCCTCTTACTCAGGACTTAGGGTTCTCTGGCTCTTAGGAGACCAGAGTCGTGGCCTCCGCGCTGCTTCCCGCGTAGATTCCCTGTGCCGGCAGCAAGTCGCCTCGGTTTAGGGTTTAGGGTATAGGGTTTAGGGTTTAAGGTTTAGGGTTTAGGGTTGGTAAGAGTGTTTTTTTTTGCGGGTGCTTTTTTGCTGTGGGTGCGGGGGCGCGTTTTTTTTTTTTGCTGCGGGTGCGGGGGCGCGTTTTTTTTTTTTTGCGGGTGCGGGGGGCGCGTTTTCTTTTTTGCTGCGGGTGCGGGGGCGCGTTTTTTTTTCTGTTGCGGGTGCCGTGGGGGCGCCTTTTTTTTTGCTGCAGGTGCGGAGCGTTTTTGCTGTTTTCTCCATATTTTACTATGAAAACCTTTATTTTCTCTAATTTTCAATAGGAAAACCTCTTTCTCCTCTATATTTGAATAGGAAAACCTCTTTCTTCTCTATATTTGAATATGAAAACCTCTATTTTCTCTACATTTAGCATGAAAACCTCTAGTTTTTCTAATTTCTCTATACTTCAATTCGAAAACCTCTATTTCTCTCTGTTTTATAATTAAAACCTCTATTTCTCTCTTTTTTTGTCTATATCGTCATAGATTTCCTCTTTTTATCAATGAGGAAGACATGAGAGAGGAATACATGAGAAACTTGTTCTCTGCGTTATCTCAATATGTGACTTGCAATTAAAAGTGTTTTTGTTCCTCTTGTCCTAATTTTAATAGGAAGCCCATTATTTTCTCTGTCTCTGAATGGGCAAACCTCCATTGTCTTAACATTTGAACATGAAAACCTCTATTCTCTATATTTCAATATCAAGACCTCTACATTTTAATATGAAAACACTTTGTATTTTCGCCATATTTTCGTATGAAAGCCTCTATTTCCTCTATATTGTCATAGGAAGCATCTAATTTCTCTATATTGTATAGCGAAAACCTCGATTGTTCTATAGTTTCTTATGTTGTCAGTATTTTCAGACTTCTTCTCTTTATTTCACGAGGAAGACATGAGAGAGGAATACATGAAAAGCTAATTCTCGATATTGTCATAAGAGTACATGCATTATCTCTATTTGTGACTCGTAGACAACAAGTGTTTTTGTTCATGTCTCATAACACAAGCTCTATTTTCTCGATTCTTTACTAAGAAGACGTTTATATCTCTATTTTTAAATGGAAAACTCAACTTCCACCATAAGGTCTGAATTTTCGTAGGAAAGCAAGCATATCTTCCCTCTTTCTTCAGGGGGTTGGGGGCTGCGCAGACCGCCGCATTTGAAAACACAATGCTCGCATCATGGGTTTGGAAGGGATTCGTAAGCTTTGAAGCAGGCTTGGCGGCTAAAAAAAAGCGGGGGGGTTGGGGGGGGCGCAGCCCCCTCCATTTGCAAACACAATGCTCGCATCATCATGGGTTTGGAAGGGATTCGTATGATTGAAGCAAGTTTGCCCGGCTAAAAAGCGCAGCCCCACCCTCCCCCCCTTTCAAGCGGGGGGGAATGCTCTCATGATGGGTTCCGAAAGGATTCATTTGCTTTGAAGCAAGCGGCATGGCTTTAAGAAGCGGGGGGGGTTGGGGGGGGCGCAGCCCCCCTCTATTTGCAAACCCAATGCTGGCATGATAGGCTTGGACAGGATTCATATGCTGAGAAGCGACCTGGCACGATTTAAAGAGGGGGGGGGGGTCGGGCGGGGTGCAGCCCTCCCTCCACCGTTTGCGCACTGAACGCTTGCACAGTTTAAAGGAGGGGGGGCGTTGGGGACGGGGTTGGGGAGGAAATTGCAAAACAAATGACCTGGGGGGTGGGGAGGAAGGGGGGGGGGGGGGGGGGGGCGTTTTTTTTGCTGCAGGTGCGCGTTTTTTTTTGCTGCGGGTGCGGGGGCGCGTTTTTTTCTTTTGCTGCGGGTGCGGGGCGACACGCGCCAGGTCACTCACTCACTGGGGGGGTGGGGAGGAGGGGGGGGGGGGGGGGGGGGGGGCGAGGGGGGGGGGGGGGGGCGCGTTTTTTTCTTGCTGCGGGTGCGGGGGTGCGCGGTTTTTTTTTTGCGGGGCGGGGGCGCTTTTTTTTTTTGCTGCGGGTGCGGGGGCGACACGCACCAGGTCACTCACTCACCGGGGCGGCCCCCGAAAAAAGCACCCACAGCAAAAAAGCACCCACAACAAAAACAAAAACACGGGTTCCGGGTTTAGGGTTTAGGGTTTAGGGTTTAGGGTTTAGGGTTTAGGGTTTAGGGTTTAGGGTTTAGGGCTTTTCCCCGGCAACCGAGGCTTTTCAAATTCCAGGATCCATTTGGGCATACTGGGAAACACTAGGTTAGGTGGCCCCGAAACCCCAAACCCAAATGAACCGGCCGGAAGCCCTTGAACCTCGAGACAATACGGCCTAAAACCCTAAAACCAACCACTAAACCCTAAAAGCCTTGCGAGCCTAAAACTTTTAAACCCTAAAACCCCAAAACGCCCTAAGCCCTAAACTCCTGAACCTCAAACCCTACACCTAAACCCTAAACCCTAAACCCTAAACCCTAAACCCTAAACCCCAAACCCTAAACCCCAAACCCTAAACCCTAAACCCCAGCACTGGAGGATCCCAGTCGCTCAGCTTCACGGCCACGTTGGAGGCGCAGAGCACGGAGAGAGGGGCGGCCGGGGGCGCCTCGGGAATTGGAGAACCAGCGTCCCCGATATTCTCTTCCCCTAAAGCCCCCAAAGCCCTAGAGCCCCTGGAGTGCCCCTAGAGCCCCCAAGAGCCCCTAGAGCCCCTAAAGCCCCTAAAGCCCCTAAAGCCCCTAAAGCCCCTAAAGCCCCTGAAGCCCCTAAAGCCCCATAAAGCCCCTAAAGCCCCCAAAGCCCTCCGCCTAAAGGCCCCTAAAGGCCCCAAAAGCGCCTAGAGTCCCGAAAGCCCGAAAAGCCTCCTGAAAAGCCCCCAAATCCCCTCCCTAAAGTTGCCCTAAACAGGCCCTAGAGCCCCAAAAGACCCCAAAAGCCCCAAAACCACTAAACCCTAAACCCTAAACCCTAAACCCTAAACCCTAAACCCTAAACCCTAAACCCTAAACCCCCCAAATGCCCCATATAAACCCATCCAAATCCTGAGTTCCGCGCCTCGGGGGCGATCTTGTTGGGCAGGCAGGTGAAAAGCTGCGCGCCGCCAGCCTGGGTTTAGGTTTTAGGGTTTAGGGCTTAGGGTTTAGGGCTTAGGGCTTAGGTTTTAGGTTTCAGGTTTAGGGTTTAGGGTTTAGGGTTTAGGATCTAGGGCTTCGGGTTCGAATTTCGGGCTTAGGGTTTAGGGTGTACGGTATCGAGCTGTGGGTTTCGGGTTGAGGGCCCCCAAAGCCCCCAAAACCCCCAATTCCCCTCCGCTGAGGCCCCCGCGCTGCTGACCACACGGATGGCGCTCGTCCAGTTGTACGCGCTTCGGAGGCTCGGGTCCGTGTTGGTGCCTTGGTTCCCTAGACCCTACAAAGCCTACACACCACAGGAACTTTAAAAGGAGGGGCCCTTTTTCTAAAAATCCTCAACCCTTGACAGCCTAAACCCTGAACCCTAAACAGTGCAAGGAATATGCGCAGAGCCCCTCCTGCTAGCCCTTGGTTAACCCAAACCTCGCCACCCCCAAAATCCACTAAACCTCATAGACTCACAACTCATGTGACATCTACACATCTGGAGAAACTAGGGTTTAGGGTTTAGGGTTCAGGGTTTAGGGTTTAGGGTTTCGGGTTTAGGGTTTAGGGTTTAGGGTTTAGGGTTTAGGGTCTAGGGTTTAGGAGGCTTGAAAACATGCGCCAAAAGGGATCCTGGGTGCTGTCCAGGTCTTGGACCTCTAGACTCAGAGTCGACGACTCGGCGTCCGGGGACCAGGTGCTGATTTCCTGGGCTCTGTCGGGTTTGGGGCTTAGGGCTTAGGGCTTAGGGCTTAGGGTTTAGGGTTTAGGGTTTAGGGTTTAGGGTTTAGGGTTTAGGGTTTAGGGTTTAGGGTTTAGGGTTTAGGTTTAGGGTCTAGGGTTTAGGGCTTAGGGCTCTAGAGTTGTAGGGTTTTAGGGTGTTAGGGTTTTCGGGTTTTAGGACTTAGGGTTTAGAGTTCTAGGCGTTTAGGGTTCTAGGGTGTTAGGGTTCTAGGGTTTAGGGTCCAGGGCTTTCGATGCTGATTTCCTAGTGCTTCTGGTGCGTTTTGGGTTCTTGGGGGGCACTCGGGATTGGAGTTTCGGGTTCTTGGGGTTCAGAGTTTGGGGTTGTTGGAGCTCTTAGACTCAGGGCTCTTGGGCGGTTAGGCTACATAGGGTTTGAGGACTTGTGTTTGTTTTGGGCGAGTAGGGTTTAGGGCTCCCGGTGCTAATTTCCAAGGACTTGCCGGGACTGCGGCACAAAAAGAGTAGGGTTGACAGTGTGAGCAGGGTTGCCAGGTCTATTGCTTTTTGGGCCGAAGGGGGGGGGTGGGGGGGCGGGGGGAGAGCGGCACCCTAAGCACCCTAAGCCCTGAACCCTTAAACCCTAAAGCCTCAAGCCCTTGAGGGAACCCAATCCCCAACCCCAGATCCCAAACCCAAAACCCAAAACCCAAAACCCAAAACCCTAAACCCTAAACCCTAAACCCTAAACCCTAAACCCTAACCCTAAACCCTAAACCCTAAACCCAAACACAAAGAAACACTGCTTTTTGGTCACGTGTCCTTCACATGGCAGTTGCCACTGCTTCCGAAAGCCTTCACCTGCGTTTCTCGCAACGGCAACAACAGAGCGCTTCAGGGTTCCAAGGTTTTAGGGTTTAGGGTTTCGGGCTTCAGGGTTTTAGGGTTTTAGGGTTTAGGGGTTAGGGGTGTTAGGGTTTCAGGTTTAGGGATTTGGGGTTGAGAGTTTTAGGGCTTGGGGTGCTAGGGTGGGTTTTAGGGTTTTTGTTTACGGTTTAGGCTTCGGGCTTGAGGGCTGAAAGCTTTGAATTTAGACCCTAAAACACAAGACCCACACCGTGAAGCCTCGACACCCCCCACCTCCAGAGAAAAACACAACGATAACCCGAAACCCGAAACCCGAAACCCTAAACCCTAAACCTAAACACTAAACCCTGAACCCTAAACCCTAAACCCTAAACCCTAAGAATGAGCATCCTAGGCACCGGCTCCAGAAACAGGGAGCCCGCCCCCGATGTTGAGCTACCCGTGATGTTGTACCCGAAGCACTGGATACCTCGGTGCCGGCTTTAGGGCTTAGGGTTTAGGGTTCGGGGTTTAGGGTTTAGGGTTTCGGGTTTCGGGTTTTGGGTGTACGATTTAGGGTTCAAGGCTTAGGATTTAGGCTTTAGGGTTCAAGGCTTTGGGTTTCGAGGGTTTGTGTCTTAGGGGCCATTGCACTCTGCAGGTGAGGGGTCGGCACTGGGGATTCAGGGAGGTTGGAGGTTTTAGTTTCCCTAAACCCTAAACCACAAAACCTAAACCTAAAAAAGGCTTGATGGAGGGCTTGATTTAGCCAAAAAGCTCAACCAACAGGGTTTGGGGTCAAGGGTTTGGGGTTTAGGGCTTAGGGTTTAGGTTTTAGGGTTTCGGGTTTAGGGTTTAGTGGGTAGAGGGTAGAGGGTTTAGGGTTTAGGGTTTAGGGTTTAGGGTTGCGGGTTGAGGGTACACGGTCTCAGGCCGAGGTGCTGGTTTCGCAGCGCCACTGCACGTCGCTGTCCACGAAAGCCGCCTCAGGCTCCTCTCCAGCGTGTAGGTACTAAGGTTTAGGGTTGAAGCGTTTTCGGGATTAGGGTTTCGGGTTTAGGGTTCAGGGTTTAGGGTTTAGGGTTTAGGGTTTGGGGCTTAGGGGTACATAGAATTGTGAGAGGGGTTTCGGGGTTACAAAAGCACAGGGCCGTGCTCTTGGCTCACAGAGTTTAGGGGGTTTAGGGGGTTTAGGGGGGTTTAGGGGGTTTAGGGGGTTTCGGGGGTTTAGGGGGTTGAGGGGGTTTAGGGGGTTTAGTGGGTTTGGGGGGTTTAAGGGGTTTAGGGGATTCAGGGGGTTCAGGGTCTAGGGTTCCGGGCTTCCAGCAGGGCTTAGGGGTGTCAGCCGAAGGTGTGGGTTTAGGGTGTAAGGTTTAGGGCTGCGTGGTTTGCTGGGACTCCTCCTGGATCAAGTTGAGGCACCGCCCCTCGTTTTCCTTGGCGAACAGCAAAAAAAAACAAAAGCCTAGGCGTAAGCAAGAAGAAACCATAAATTTCTGGAACCCAATCCCTAAACCCTGAACCCTGAACCTTCGATCACCTTGAACCCTAAACCCCATGGGACCGAACATAACCCCATACAAGCCTGCATAACCGTATGTAATCCTATATAACCCTGTATGACCCTATATAAGCCTATATAACCCTATATAACCCTATATAACCCTATATAACCCTCTGCAACCCTATATAACCCTAAACCCTCAACCCTCAACCCTCAACCCTAAACCCTAAACCCTAAACCCTAAACCCTAAACCCTAAACCTGGAGCCCAGTTTCCGGCGAGAACTTCAGGGGGACGGGGGTGGCAACGAATATCTCGGCCTGGCACGTACCTCGCAATTCTGCTAGAGTTTAGGGTGTAGGGTTAGGGTTCAAGGTTTAGGGTTTAGGGTTAGGGTTTAGGGTTTAGGGTGTGGAGTTTAGGGTCGGGGGTTTAAAGGTTTAGGGATTCGGGTTTCGGGTTTACGGTTGCTTTTCTGTCAAGGGCCCAGGGCCGAACAAGTCCGAGCCGCCCAGGGGAAAGGCGTCGGCTTCGAAGGGAGGTTGGTCCCCGCCACCGCTTGGCAACTGAGGGCAAGTCCTTTCCGGGATTCGGGGCCCTAAACCCTAAACCCTAAGCCCGGACCGGCAATTCCAGTTAGGGAGCCACACACTAAACCCCAAAGGCCCTAAACCCCAGATCCCTCATCCAAAGCCTACACTAACAAAAAACTGGTTTTAGGGTTTAGGGGTTTATAGGGTCTAAACCCACAAGAACCCCTCAAACAATCAAATCAAACTCTTGTGCTCATGGGCGCTTGTTACCGTGAATTGATTGGCTACGTTCATTTGTCTCACGGAATCACCCTTTTGATTGGTCTTTTCCTTCACTTCTTTATCCCGGTAATTCGTATTCTCTGGTACGCCCGTGAGATAGAATTCATATTATTCATGCATTACGGGCCCGTAGTAAAGATACGATAATAAGGCCTGCATTAATTCTATCTTCATTCTAGTAATTCCTGATGAATAATATGAAGTGAGAAGCAAACCAAAATCTCAGTTCGTTCACTCTCTTCTTATTCATGATTATAGAGGCTGTTTCTTCTTCATTTTGTAGCCGCTATAATCTCTTTAAAAAAAGTAATGCTAAAAGACTAGAAAAGAAGATCATATTCGTACTGGTTTAGAATTATTACATTCACACAGTATGTTCTGCCATTACTACTTCATTAGAAAACTCATGCATTCTTTGCACTTAAAAAAAGAATAACTTAAAGTGCGCGCAGAGAAAGAAGAGAGAAAGAAGACCGTTCGTGCATTTTATTCATTCGCTTCACTTCCTATATTATGGGGGTTCTCTATGACTTGAAGGTGATGACAGCCTTGATGGGTTTCGTTCTCTAGTTCGTGACATTAAATGCGCTTTCCGAATTTATTTTGTAAGTCTAGGCGCATTTAATAGCCCTTTTCATGGTTTTCCACAAGGTGGATAGAATCAAGAAGGAAGTGAGTGAACATGTGAACGAATGAACGCATGAAATGCATGAACGAAGAAAGGGCCTTATGAAAATATACTTATCTGGGCCCTTTATACGCACTATATTGCTATCATATAGGCGTGTTAAGGCTTCACGCGGCTCTTTTCACGGAGGGACCTTGCGCTTGAAACCACGCGGCACCTTCCAAGCATGCGCCCGTCGTAGGCCAGGAAAGCCGAGCTCCTTTAGCGCCTCGGCTACGGCTTTGACGGTGAGGCCGCTGCAGTCAACGAAAGCCAGCTTTTTTAGCTTGTCCAAGACGTCACTCGTCACCACAGAGACTGTGTGTCATGATGTCCACCAGGCTGCGCTCCTGGCTGTTCTCCTGCTCCTCCTCGCGTGGCACGAAGCCGGCGCCGTCGTAGTGGATGTGGCCAGGCACGTGGCGCCAGTTGATCGAGGTGCTGCCGGTCGTTGGGTCCTTCTGCATGGAGGACACGCCAAAAACAATTGACCAGCAGCGCGTTCGCCTGCTTCTCCTTCGCTTTCCGGGCAGAGCCCAGCGTGGAAAACTGCGAGGAAGCAGCGGTTCACGGTTCAGCCAGAGTGGCCGGGGTTTGGGATTCAGGGTGGAAGGTTGAGGGGTTAGGGTTTTAGTGGGCGTGTATATCTGTTTTTCGTGCTATGTATATTTATGCTTGTATTTGTATATTCATGCGCACACACACACACACACCTAGAAGGTAAGAAGCCCACAAAGGCCGGTACAGAACCCCGTCCATCCCTCTCCCAAGGACCCCCCCCCCCGTTTTCACAGGCACCCGTTTTGCGTACGGTCCGTAGGATGCAGAATAAGTTACCACAACAGTGTTTGGGGTCCAGGCCCCCAAAAACCACCTTAGCAAAGGCCTAAGTGCATCTGAAAAGATACCCTGGGTGGGGCGACTTGTTCAAGCCGTAGGCTTCAGGACCGTCAGCCCTAAATGCTAAACCCTAAAGCCTACAGCCTTAAACCCTAAATCCTAAGCCTTAAGCCTTAAGCCCTAAGCCCTAAACCCTAAACCCTAAGCCCTAAATTTTTTAACCCTAAACCCTAAACCCTGAACCCTGAACCCTAAACCCTAAACCCTAAACCCTAAACCCTAAACCCTAAACCCTGAACCCTAAACCCTAAACCCTAAACCCTAAACCCTAAACCCTAAACCCAAACCAGCATCCCTAAGGCCCTTGCCCTAAAGCCCCGGCCTCCCAGATCTCAGAGGCTTCAGGGAGTGTTGGTTCAGGATTTAAGGTTGGTGTGTAGGGTTTAGGGTTTAGGGTTTAGGGTTTAGGGTTTAGGGTTTAGGGTTTAGGGTTTAGGGTTTAGGGTTTAGGGTTTCGGGTTTAGGGTTTAGGGTTTCGGGTTTAGGGTTTAGGGTTTAGGGTTTAGGGTTTAGGGAGTAGGGTTTAGGGTTTAGGGTCTAGGGTTACCCCTACATAACCCCTGTGTGAGTAGGGCTAAGTTACCCCAAACTGCAAATCGTTTACTTTACAATGACTCCCCTGATCAACGGTACCTCTAAGATAGCAAATCCTCAAACCCTAAATAATCCTAAACCCCTGATCTTGAATCCTGGACCCTACAACAGAAGCCGAAACCCTACCCCTCAGAACCCTAAATCCTAAACCCTAAACCCTAAACCCTAAAAAAAGAAGAAGAAGAAGGTACCGAACTCGGAGTCGAAGGGTCCACCGAGACGTGATCGAATACGACTCGCAGCTGGCGAGGTTGAGCTCATAGGGTGGGAACCCGAAAAACCTGCAAGCTGCAGTTTAGGGTTTAGGGTTCAGGGTTTCGGGTTTAGGGGTTTAGGGTTTGGGGTTTAGGGTTTCGGGGGTGGTGGGGGTGGTGGATGTGGTGAGTTAGGGGGTGGAGTGGTGGGGTGGGTTGTGTAGGGGTAGGACGGGTGCAGGGGAGGGGTTGGGGGACCAGGGCTTTTGGTCTGGAGCTGCGCCCAAAAGCAAAACACGTCCGAGCTTCGGGGCTGGGGTTTAGGGTTTAGGGTTTCGGGTTTCAGGGTTCAGGATTCAGGGTTCAGGGTTGAAAGTTTCGGGTTTAGGGTTTAGGGCTTAGGGTTTAGGGTTTAGGGTTCAGGGTTTAGGGCTAGGGTTTAGGGAAATGTCCCAACAGTGGCCAAGGTGCGAAGGGGGCCACCCCTCATCACGCAAAGAGACTCCCCCGAAACTGAAGCACGTGAAGCTCTGCTGGAAGGATGTGGGCCTCGTTCGGAGATTCCGGGAGGGTTTCGGGTTTAGGGTTAAGGGTATGAGGTTTGGGGTTTAGGGTTTAGGGTTGAGGGTTCAGGGTTCAGGGTTTAGGGTTCAGGGCTTAGGGCTTTCAGGCACCAGCATGACAACAGAAAGCAAAGGAAATGCGACACCTAAGGGGTATAAGGAGGGACTCCCTAGCGGGACCCTTACTCTGATTCCCCTAGATAACCCCCTATTGTATAACTTATATAGTCCCTATATATATATATATATACATAAAACAATAACGTATATATTCCCTATATATATATATATATATATACATATGTATACATATAACTCATATAGTTCCTGTATACCTAAGTAGCCCCAACAGAACCCCCAAAGAACCCCTAAGGTCCCTTGTAAGGGTCATTCCTTTAGTCCCTTGAGACACAAAAGCAACATGCTGCTATATTCACCCAGGAGGAGCTCATCGACCGTGTTGGCCTTCCAACCAATTCCTCGCGGAGCAAGTACCAAGAACTCCCGCGAGATCCCCGAAACCGCCATCTAATTCCAGAACCCTAAACCCTAAACCCTAAACCCTAAACCCTATTCTTCCTAAATCCCTCTGAACCCCAAACCCTAAACCCTAAACCCTAAGTCCGCCACACACCAAACCCCTCTAACCTTAAAGCCTGACTGCAAAACCTTACCTGGACCCAAGCACCCTCCAAACCGTAAACCCGAAACCCTAAACCCTAAGCAACCCTAAGCCCTGAATAGGTTGACACCAAATACCCCCAGCAAGGCACTTAGGTCCTTACTTAGGTCTGCACGGGAGGCCCTGTTTAGGGTTTGGTGCTTGGGGGTTTAGGGATTTGGGTTTCCCAAAACTCCAAACCCTAAACCCCAAACCCTAAACCCTCCGCAAACCCTGAACCCTAAATCCCAAACCCTAAACCCTAAACACCAAACCCTAAACCCTAAACCCTAAACCCTAAACCCTACACCCTAAATCCTAAACCCTAAACCCTAAACCCCAAACCCTAAACCCCAAAACCTAAACACCAAACCCTAAACCCTAAACCCTAAACCCGAAACGTGCCTCCAAGCGCATAGCCCTCAGGGCATCCCGAGTCGCCCATGGTGGGGTCCTTGGTGTCCACAGGGTTTAGGGTTTAGGGTTTAGGGTCTAGGGTTTAGGGTTTAGGGTTTCGGGTTTAGGGTTTAGGGCTTAGGGTTTCGGGTTTAGGGTTTAGGGCTTAGGGTTTCGGGTTTCGGGTTTAGGGTTTAGGGTTTCGGGTTTCGGGTTTAGGGTTTAGTGCTTAGGGTTTCGGGTTTCGGGTTTAGGGTTTAGGGTTTCGGCTTTCGGGTTTAGGGTTTAGGGCTTAGGGTTTCGGGTTTAGGGTTTAGGGCTTAGGGCTTCGGGTTTAGGGTTTGGGGTTTGGGGTTTGGGGTTTAGGGCGGCCAGCGGGTTTGGGAGGTTTAGGGCGGGCTTAGGTTCTAGGCGCTGGCTTAGGGCTTAGGGTTCGGGATCTGAGGTCTAGGGATGAAGGTTTCGGGTTTAGGGTTTAGGGTTTAAGGGTTTAGGGTTTAAGGTTTAGGGTTTAGGGGTTTCGGGTTTAGGGTTTAGGGTTTAGGGGTTTAGGGTTTGGGGATTTGGGGTTTCAGGGGCTGAGGGTTTGGCGTCGCAGGAGTTCTGCATTGTATTTGGGAACTTCTTCAGAATTGAGGATATAGAAGGAAGGGTCTCCGATTCTGAGTTTCAGGCAGCGAGGTTCTGACGACCTAGCTGCAATGAACTGTTTCCCTAAACTGAACTCTAAACCCTAACCCTAAAAACTCTAAACCCTAAACCCTAGAAACCCTAGACCCGAAACCCTACACCCTAAATGCCCTCAACTTAAACCTTTTGCCTTCTTTGTCGAGTGCAGAGTCTCATGCGACGGCCCGCGTCAAGGGGAGAGGTCTAGGGTTCAAAGCCCAAACCAGTGCGGTTTAGGGTTTAGGGTTGAGGGTTGAGGGTTGAGGGTTGAGGGTTGAGGGTTGAGGGTTGAGGGTTGAGGGTTGAGGGTTGAGGGTTGAGGGTTGAGGGTTTAGGGTTTAGGGTTTAGGGTTTCGGGTTCTAAGGTCACCAAACCGAGAAAGCCCACTCTAGGTCCTAGGCTCCAGAAGGGCTTTCCGGTTATGAAGGCTCTTGGAAGGAACGAAACCCTAAACCCTAAACCCTAAACCCTAAACCCTACACCCTAAACCCTAAACCCTAAACCCTAAACCCTAAACCCTAAACCCTAAACCCTAAACAGGCTTTCGGGTGGGTCTCCACGCCTGTATTCGACGCCTAGGCCAAGCGTCCTTGTTGATGTCATGCCACTGGTTGATGGCGGGCGTTGTCCTAGGCTCTTCAGTTGGGGAAAAAGGTGCTTAGGGTTTAGGGTTTGGGGTTTAGGGTTTAGGGTTTAGGGTTTAGGGTTTAGGGTTTAGGGTTTAGGGTTTAGGGTTTAGGGTTTAGGCGGTTTAGGGTTTAGGGCTATTCGGGTTTTAGGGTTTAGGGTTTAGGGTTTACTCGGAGGAGAAGTCGCAAAGTAGTAGGAAAGCAAACTGCTGAACGGCCGGGTGACTTGGTGAACAGATTTGGCCGCCCTGGCCCCGGACAGCAGGTATACTGAACCCTGTAGGGGGCACCGCCAACCTGCGACATCCAGACCGTCCCTAAACCCTAAACCCTATACCCTAAACCCTAAACCCTAAACCCTAAACCCTAAACCCCCAACCTGCGACATCCAGACCGTGAAGTTTGTCAGGCCGAACCATAAGTCGTCGCCGCCCAGCAGGCACGTCATCTCGTAGTCTGCGAAGCCCTCGAAAGAGAGCTCAAACCTGATGTTCATGGTTCGGAGAGCATTAGAAACTTTGTATATTTCCCTATTGGGGTTTTAAGTACCCTTAAAATTTTAAGTGTATATTCCTATTTTGGGTTTTTTAAGTACCCTTCAAAATGTAAAGTGTTATACCCAACTATAACAAAGAAACACGGGTGACGTGGAGCAAGGAACTGCCTCAGCAGACTCTGGCCATGCCGGCCAAGGCAGTTCTGGCCAGGAGATGCATCGGACGTCAGTACGCCGGCCACCGGACGAGACCCAGGTGTAGGCAGTCCATGAAGACAAGAAGCCTAACCAGATCAGGGCACTTAAGAGGCTTGTCAGTGGGTTATAAGTGCAGTTATAATTGGTTAATACCCTGCTAAACCCTAAACCCTAAACCCTAAACCCTAAACCCCTATACAGGTCAATAAGTACCATGAACCTCCGGGTATACACAGTCCACGAAGACAAGCAGCCATTCTCACACCACAGCTTCGTGAAATGACCCGAGGAGTCGACGTCGCTAAATAGGTACATGGCCTCTCCATTGCCTAGGCTGGGACTGGAAAGTTTCTCTGAATTGTTACTTGAAAACACGAAACCCTTCTGCTTAGGTCTAATAAGGCCGAAATACCCAACAAAAAGTATGGGTCAAATGCCAAAAGGTCTAGTTGCTGTAGGTCGTCTCTTTGGTCTCCGCAGCTGGGTGGTAGATTGCCGTGATGCACGAGACATCTCCGGCATCAACTTTGGTCCTATGGCTGATCTTTGAAGCGAGAAACTGACCCAAGAAACTGGCCCAAGAAACTGGCCCTCCCTTTTTGCAACCACCTACCCACCCACTGGAAACAACAACAAAGCCAAACTAGGAAGGCGAAGAAGAAGAAGAAGGACACAAGTGATAGTGACAATCATGATAACCTCCGCATGGACAGTCAGGCACGCGCCACAAGTGAGCTGTGCAGGATAGAGGGAGCTGGCTTTTTGTTGAGGGCTCATTCAGGGCCAAGGGTTTAGGGTTTAGGGTTTAGGGTTTAGGGTTTAGGGTTTAGGGTTTAGGGTGTAGGGTGTAGGGTTTAGGGTTTAGGGTTTAGGGTGTAGGGCTTAGGGCTTAGGGTTTAGGGTTTAGGGTTCAGGGTTCAGAAACCTGCCGCCCACCATAGCCACCCGGTACATAACAGAAGGCCAAAAGAATCCCTAACAAAGCCCCGCGTGCGCCTTTTAGGGTTTAGGGTTTAGGGTTTAGGGTTTAGGGTTTAGGGTTTAGGGTTTAGGGTTTAGGGTTTAGGGTTTAGGGTTTAGGGTTTATAGAACTTGTAGAGGGATCGGGTCCGGAGTTTTGGGCGAAAGTCTTGGGGCGGGTGGGCGAGTTTGCTCTTTTGCTGTTGAAGGGGCAATAGAAATTCCACGGGGCTCAGGTCGGGAGTGTAGGGCGGAAGTCTTGGCGACAAGCAAATGACGGCTTCCCAGAGTCAAATACGCAAAGAGAAAGGTAGGCCGAGGGAATACCGGGAACAAGTGGCCCTAAACCCTAAACCCTAAACCCTAAACCCTAAACCCTGGAATACCAAGAACAGCCGAGGCTCAAGCCGCCCTCGCACGTCCATCCGACTTCGGCTGGATCCTGTGGCCGGTCTTCCCCCACGCGCACACTGCCTCGGTTTCTAGGGGTTTAGGGGTTAGGGTGTAGGGTTTAGGGCTTAGGGCTTAGGGCTTAGGGTTTAGGGTTTAGGGTTTAGGGTTTAGGGTTTAGGGCTTAGGGTTTAGGGTTTAGGGTTTAGGGTTTAGGGTCTAGGGTCTAGGGTTTAGGGTTTAGGGTTTAGGGTTTAGGGTTTAGGGTTTAGGGTTTAGGGCTTACCCAGAGGCTCCAATAGCCCTAAAAATTCCTAACACCACATAAGGAACTTCTGCTTTGAGGAGTATTCCTTAATTCAAGGGTATTGGAGTTTGTGGGTCTCGGGTTTAGGGTTCATAAAGGCCTAGGTGCTAGGGGCTTACTCGTGTTTGGGCTAGTTGACGCAGAATTGGAGCATTCACGGTTGATCAGAAACCAAACATGAACCCTACGCCCAGAAAACCCTACACCCCAAAAACTCCTGGTAGCCCAACAACCATATTACAGTCAGGGCACCCTTAGTTTGGGCTGGCTACTGTATAAGGCAATCCAGAACCCCCCCCCCCCCCCCCCCCCCCCCAAAAAAAAGCAAAGGGCGCCACACGGCTACCAAGAGCCACCGGACAGCCAAGCTACCATTAGTCAGGCCCAAGAGGTACCCGGTGCTCCCGGGAAGTGTCGCGTCGTAGTCGGAAATTCTGCCCTGGTCTTCGTGTATCACCCACGTGAAGCTGCTGGAGCTTACCTTGCGGACCCGATGGACCCTGCAATGGGATTTAGCTGGGACCAAAGGTCCACTCTGGGTGGGCATAAACCCTAAACCCTAAACCCTAAACCCTAAACCCTAAACCCTAAAACCTAGACCCTAAACCCTAAACCCTAAAACCTAAACCCTAAACCCTAAGCTGCTTCGGTCTTCCTTGAGCACCCAAGGGGCGGCTTGCACAGAGCCGTCCGGATTCGCTTGCAACCGATACGCCGGAACCTCGGTGCTTTGGATGTAGCTGCGATTCCCAGGATCCTTGTGTATGATGGTGGCCATGACCTCAATTCAGGGTGTTAAGTAAGGCCTTTTCGTTACAGGGTTCAGGGGTTCAGGGTCAGGGCTTAGGGTTTAGGACTTAGAGTTTTGGGTTTAGGGTGTAGGGCTTGGGGGTTACGGTTTGGGCTTCTCGCCAGATTCCATGCAGAGATGGCACCCCAACACAATCAGGGATGTGAGGGGGGAGGGGCATAATTATCTTGCGGAGGCGCAATTTCAACTTGGAGCCCCACAACCAGAAAGGGCGGGTGGGTTTACTCTTCCCCACCCCCTGCTTGCGCAGGCATCCACGCAACTTGTTTCTGCTTTTCTGTCTGGGGTTTCGGGCTAATGCCCGATATTCCCACCGGGTCCCACCTCCCATCCCCAGCCTCTCAAAGGGGAGGTCTGTCGCTCAGCTTTCGGTCAAAGCCTTCCACCGTACGAAATTTCAGGGGGGGGGGGGGGGGGGGGCCCCCAAAAACGAGTGGAGGCCAAGGCTGAGGGGGTCCTGAATCCAGGAGGTTCGGTTCCAGGCAGGTCCCAACCAGTAGTAGCGGGGGTGGGGGGTGATGTCCCAGAAACCTCAAAAATATAGGCTTGATCGGAAAGGTCCTCAGCTGGTGACAGCACCGGCTGCTGGGTGCAACTCACACTCAACATACACAGCTCCTTCGGCTTGCATAGTAGCTCCAAGCGATGGGGTTTGTGGGTATTTAGGGTAAGGTGGGATGGCAAGGAAACCCAACCCTCAAACCCTTCACACACCCCCCCCCTCCCTCCCTCCCTCCGCACCCCCCGCCCGGCCACCCCTAACCAAAGCGAAAAACGGGTGCCAACAGGATCCCTAGTGAACTAAATTGCTGACTTCATAAGCCCCCCCAACAGTGTACACCTGCAGTTCTTTTGGTGACTACAGTCTCCCAAAAAAAGTGTAAAGTGCACTCACTCAGCTACTAAGCGACTCTGGTCAACAGCAGCTCCTGCCCATGTGCTGGAACCGAAACATTCCATGTCAGGGCGGCTGTGTCGACAATGTCCATGTCGAAGACGCAATTCCCACCGTCGAAGTACCAGAGGAACCTACGACAGAAGTCCCATAAATCCTAAACCCTAAACCCTAAACCCTTAAACCCTAAACCCTAAACCCTAAAACCCTAAACCCTAAACCCTCAACCCGAAACCCTAAACCAACCCTAAACCCTAAACCTAAACCCTAAGCCCTAAACCCTGAACCCTAAACCCTGAACCCCGAACCCTGAGCCCACGCAGGCACCCAAGCGGGGGAGGGCCCAATATTTCGCTCGCGAGCTGATGAAATTCCTAAACCCTTGAGCCCGCGGTTTACGACAATAGGGGACCCCCAATAAAGAACCCCCAAAAAGTGGGAGCCCCCTGATAAGAAGGACCCCAATAAGGTGCCCCCAAATATCGTAAACCACCATCTGGGGACTATTTTGAGCCTAAGGGTGCTCAAGCGCCCCGTGCCCCCTCACATCTGGCCGGCCTCCAGCGCGGGCCGATAAACACTAGAACCCTGAACCCGATACAAACCCACCAAACCCTAAGCCCGATAAACCCCAAGCCCTAAACCCTAAACGGCATAAACCTCACCAAGCCGTGCAGGTTTTACAAGGGGCCCAGGCTTAGGGGTTTAGATATTCCCCCTCCCCCCCCCCCCCCCCCCCCCCCCCCCCCCAAAAAAAAAAAAAAATGTCAAGCGGGGAGCCGGTCTTCAGGCTGGGCAGGGCAGACGCTCACAGTCAGCTCGCCGGCGTCGCTGCCCGAGGCGCACAGTGAGGCTTGATTGGTGAGACGGCCCTTTCCTTGAAGACTAAAGAAACCCTAAAATTGGGGTCATATACCCTATACTACTATACTTCCTAGTAAGGTACCTATACTACTATACTTCCCCTTCTAGGGTACATGAGCCACAAACCCTTTTAGGGTTCATTTCGTCTCCAAGGCTCTGTCCAGCGTCCACTTGTTGTCCTTGTTGCAGTCACCTGCGCCGCAGTCCGGGTGTAAACCCTAAACCCTAAACCCTAAACCCTAAACCCTAAAACCTAAACCCTAAACCCTAAACCCTAAACCCTAAACCCTAAACCCTAAACCCTAAACCCTAAACCCTAAACCCTAAACCCTAAACCCTAAACCCTAAACCCTAAACCCTAAACCCAAACCGTAAACCCCAACGAGTGGTGCCTTTTTGTGTGCTTCATGTCTCTGGACAACTTTGCGTCTAAGTCCTGACGCCTTCATCTTAGTTTTCTGGGGGGGGAACAAAACAGGTTAAAGGCTACTTACTGGGCTCATAGGATTCCCAAGCTCTGAACCCTGAACGGGTTTAGGGTTTAGGGTTTAGGGTTTAGGGTTTAGGGTGTAGGGTGTAGGGTTTAGGGTAAGCTTCAACTGCAGTCACAGCAGCTTCAAGGACGACCTCCCCAACACCCCCTTGCCAGGTCAGGTCACAGGATTGCAAGCTGCCATCCTCGAAGCAGATGCACTTGCTGGTGGGGCCGGTAGAGTTCCTTGCTGGCACTTTCAGGTTTAGGGTTTGGGAGTTTCGGCTTCAAAGGGTTGTAGGGTTCTAGGTCTTCGGCTTTCGAGCTTGCGTAGCTACAGGACAGCTTTGGGCAGCATCATTTGGCCCTAAATCTCCGAACCCCCCCCCCCTTTTTAAAGAAAAATCATACTCCCTACAACCTTCAATCCGCAACCCCTATTAGAGGTCCTGAGAGCAAAGAAAAAAGGCATCCCAATCACTAAACCCCACCCCCTACTCCCTAAAATCCTGAAAAAACCCCCTGATCCCCAACTAACCCTGTAATCCAAAAACCCCTATACCCTAAACCCTAAACCCTAAACCCTAAACCCTAAACCCTAAACCCTAAACCCTAGTAGCAAGCCAAAGCCTCAACTGAAAGTGGCCCGTCTCCGCGTCCACCCACCAGGTCGCGGAGAAGTGCTGTGACAAGACGAGCTTCCCGTCCTCAAGGGGCGTGAGGGATTTCGGGTTTAGGGTTTAGGGTTTAGGGTTCAGGGTTTAGGGTATAGGGTATAGGGTATAGGGTATAGGGTATAGGGTATAGGGTTTAGGGTTTGGGTTTAGGGTTTAGGGTTTAGGGTTTAGGGTTTAGGGTTGAAGGTTGAGGGTTGAGGGTTGAGGGTTGAGGGTTGAGGGTTGAGGGTTGAGGGTTGAGGGTTTAGGTTTAGGTTTAGGGCTAGTACAAGGCTTCTAGGGGCAGGGCCTTAGGGGTCTCTAGGGCCTTCGCCACGTCCAAGCCGACCACTGCGCCGCCCAGTGCAGGCCGCCAGAGCAGCGCCGCGGAGGTGCGCTGGGTGGCTGAGAGGCAGCCGGGGATGCCGTAGCCGTAGGTGGCTTGCACCTGGTTTAGGGTTTAGGGTTTAGGGTTTAGAGTTTAGGGTTTAGGGTTTAGGGTTTAGGGTTTAGGGTTTAGGGTTTAGGGTTTAGGGTTTAGGGGTTTAGGGTTTAGGGTTTAGGGTTTAGGGTTTAGGGTTTAGGGTTTAGGCTTTAGGGTTTAGGGTTTAGGGTTTAGGGTTTAGGGTTCAAGAATGCAGGGATTCAGGGTTTAGGGTTTAGGTTTTAGGGAGGGTCGCAAGGCTTGCCTGACGGTGCTCCATGAAGTAGACCGTTGCCAGTGAGACATTGCTGAGACGCTGGAGATCTGGGGTCCCCACCTGCAGTCCGCAAGAACCATCGTGTTTAGGTTTAGGGTTAGGGGCTGAATTTAGGGTTTAGGGTGCAGGGTTTAGGGTTTAGGGTGTAGGGTGTGGGTTTAGGGTTTCGGGTTTGGGGTTTAGGATTTAGGATTTAGGGTTTAGGGTTTAGGGTTTTAGGATTCTTGTTTAGGATTTCGAGACGCCAAGCCTGGATGCACTCCTGGCATGTGAGGTTGTCCAGCTGCTCCCAGGGCCCACCCTCGCCCACCCAATCGCCTCCAACGCAGGTGAAGGTCACCTCGGATCCCCCTACAACAAAAATATGAATAACATATGAATATGCAAATCCTACCTGGGACTCTATTTGCCTACAGCTTAGTAGGAACTACCCCTTAATGAGTAGGTATAACCCAGAAGACTGTAGGTAAAGAGGGTCGCAGGAAAGCCCTAAACCCGAAACCCTAAGACCTAAACCGAAACCCTAAACCCTAAACCCTAAACCCTAAACCCTAAACCCTAAATGCAACCCTAACCCTAAACCCTAAACCCCAAAGCTGAGTCGCGTTAGGCCGGGGCCCCTCGGAGTCCTCCGCAAACATACGGGAGGTCTCATTGCAACTGACCTCGGTTGGCCATGTGGGTTTAGGGTTTAGGGTTTAGGGTTTAGGGTTTAGGGTTTAGGGTTTAGGGTTTAGGGTTTAGGGATTAGGGCTTAGGGTTTAGGGTCTCGTGTTTAGGGTTTAGGGCTGTTAGGGGTTAAGGGATGATTTAGGGCTTTGGTTTGCCATGTTCAGGGATGATTTCGGGCTTCCAGGGGTTTAGGGGCTTCGGGGCTTCGGGGTTTACAGGGTTTCAGGGCTTGAGGGTTTCAGGGTTTGAGGGTGTGTCGGTTTGAGGGTGTGTCGGTTTGAGGGTTTGAGGGTTTGAGGGTTTGAGGGTGTGTCGGTTTGAGGGTGTGTCGAGGGTGTGTCGGTTTGAGGGTGTGTCGGTTTGAGGGTGTGTCGGTTTGAGGGTGTGTCGGTTTGAGGGTGTGTCGGTTTGAGGGTGTGTCGGTTTGAGAGTGTGTCGGTTTGAGGGTGTGTCGGTTTGAGGGTGTGTCGGTTTGAGAGTGTGTCGGTTTGAGGGTGTGTCGGTTTGAGGGTGTGTCGGTTTGAGGGTGTGTCGGTTTGAGGGTGTGTCGGTTTGAGGGTGTGTCGGTTTGAGGGTGTGTCGGTTTGAGGGTGTGTCGTCGGTTTTAGGTTTGAGGTGTTTGGGTGGAGTGGGTTGTGGGTGTTAGGGTGGGTTTTGTCGGTGTCGGTCGTGTGGGTGGGTTTGTGGGTTTGTGGGTTTGTGGGTTTGTGGGTTTGTGGGTTTGGTTTGTGGTTTGTGGGTTTGTGGGTTTTGTGGGTTTTGTGGGTTTGTGGGTTTGTGGGTTTGGGGTTTGTGGTTTGTGGGTGGGTTTGTGGGTTTGTGGGTTTGTGGTTTGTGGTTTGTGGGTTTGTGGGGGGTTTGGAGAATCTTCCGAGCGCTTGGATCCTCGCTCGCCGAGTCAAGGGAAAGACTGAATTCCATTGAATTCCTCAAGAGCCCTGATCCCGAAACCACAGAAGCAATAAAGGAAACACCCGAAACCCTAAACCCTAAACCCTAAACCCTACACCCTAAACCCTAAACCCTAAACCCTAAACCCTAAAGCCCACCAAGCCACTTGTATCTGTGAGCCGGCAGAGAATTCGTCAGGCAACGGCTGCTTGGCGAGGCCGGCGCGCACCGCAGCCTGCGAGGCGCCCAAAACCCTAAACCCTAAACCCTAAACCCTAAACCCTAAACCCTAAACCCTAAACCCTAAACCCTAAACCCTAAGGCCTGCGAGGCGTTGAGGTATTCGCAGCGGCTGCACACCTTGGCAGCACAGCCGCCGTATTGAAAGATTTGGGGTGCCCCTTTTGGGGGGGTACCCTTTTGAGAGGTACACCTTTGAGGGTTTAGGGTTTAAGGTTTAGGGCTTAAAGGGTTTAGGGTTCAGGGTTCAGGGTTTAGGGTTCAGGGTTTAGAGCTTAGGGTTTAGGGTTTAGGGCCTGGGTTACTTTATAGGGGAACCTAGAACCTTCAAAAAAGGGGGGGCACCCAATTGGTCTACCAAGACACCCCGTTGGCCATGCCGGAGATCAGCTGCAAGGCGTCGCAGGCCTCATGAGGAGGGGCCCCTAGAACCGACCCTTAATCTCATTATTCCCCAAAATATTACCCCTACATATACCTTATTCCCTATATAGAGTCCCTATATAGAAACCTGAGTAGCCCTTATCGAATCCTGAAAACCCTAAACCCGAAACCCTACAAAAAACCCTACATAACCCCTAAATAACCCCGAAGGTCCCTTACACGGGGGTTTAGGGTTTAGGGTTTAGGGTTTAGGGTTTAGGGTTTAGGTGTTAGGGTTTAGGGTTTAGGGTTTAGGGTTTAGGGTTTAGGGTTTAGGGTTTAGGGTTTAGGGTTTAGGGTTTAGGGTTTAGGGTTTAGGGTTTAGGGTTTAGGGTTTAGGGTTTAGGGTTTAGGGTCCCTCCTTTCGTCGCACGCCTCATGTTGATCCTGGAACACGCAGCGCGGGAGGGTGGAAGCCTCGAAGCTCAAGTAGCTCCTGCGCCGGAGGGCCTCCTAAAACCTAAACCCAAACCCTAAACCCTAAACCCTAAACCCTAAACCCTAAACCCTCCCTAAACCCTAGGTGAGCTCCTGCGCCGGAGGGTCTCCCAGCAAGTCTCCGGGTCCGCAATTCGGCAGAAGTTTCCCTCGGGAGGGAGGCCCCAGAGCTCGCTGGACAGCTCCAGGCCGACGTTCTGTATGAAGTTGCCTGGGGTTTAGGGTTTAGGGTTTAGAGTTTAGGGTTTAGGGTCTAGGGTTATGAAGTTGCCTGGGTTGTTCGCTAAGGAATGAAACGATTGAACATGCTTGAGGCTTCATGTAAAGAGGGCTCTAGAATCAATCAAGCACTCTAGAGGGGACAAGCAAGGAGAGGCGTCCAATGCAGGGTTAAACGCCCACAGCTGAATGGGGGTTCCGTTCTGTTCTTTTGGGATTAGAGCGCATAGGACTTCTAGACCTGGGCGCCTAGGAAAAAATTGGGTGCGTTTTTTGGCTGACAAGGGAACATAAACCCTTAATAAACAAGGAACAAGGGCCTGCTCTGGGTCCGAGACTTAGGGACCACGTAGTCAAAGATGTACAGCTGCACCCGACAAAGACCGAGCTACAAGCGCTGTAGAGGGAACAGGCGCGGGAGATCTTCTCAAAGAGGTAGAAGGAGCAGTTGCTCGTCCGATGACACCGCTGCCCGCACTGGTCCAAGTCCATGTCCCAGACCTAGATGTCAAAAACAAAAAAGACCGACCCAAAACCTTCATAACAACCCGTAAACCCGAAACACCCTGTGAGCCCTATACGTCCCTTTACTTCTACCTAAACCCCTAAACCCCTATGCCCCTAAACCCCTGAACCCGACATCCCCCAAACCCCTAAACTCCGTCCCAAAGAGCTAGACCCGAACACCCCCAAAACCCCAAACCCCTAACCCTGAATTCTAAACCCTAAGCCCCATAAACCCTATAAACCCTAAACCCTATAAGTAAGCCCTAAGCCCAAAACCCTGAACCCTAAACCCTAAACCCTAAACCCGAAACCCTAAACCCATAGTTCGGTAGCGGAGCGCGCTCCCACGGGTTGAGGTTGTCGGGCAATGCATTCCATCCGAGCGGCGGTGGCCAGCTGCGCCTAGGAAATTTTTAGGGGTTTAGGGTTTAGGGTTTAGGGTTTGGGGTTTGGGGTTTAGGGTTTTAGGGTTTAGGGTTTTAGGGTTTAGGGTTTTAGGGTTTAGAGTTTTAAGGTTTTAGGGTTTAGGGTTTGGGGTTTAGGGTTTGGGGTTTAGGGTTTGGGGGTTTAGGGTTTAGGGTTTAGGGTTGGGGGTTTAGGGTTTAGGGTTTTAGGGTTTTAGGGTTTTAAGGGTCTTGAGGGTTTTAGGTTAGGGGGTTTTAGGGTTTAGGTTTTTAGTTTTGGGTTTAGGGTTTAGGGTTTAGGGTTTAGGGTTTAGGGTTAGGTAGGGTTTAGGGTTTAGGGGGTTTAGGGTTTAGGGTTTAGGGTTTAGGGTTTAGGGTTTAGGGTTTAGGGTTTAGGGTTTAGGGTTTAGGGTTTAGGGTTTAGGGTTTACGGGTTTACGGGTTTGCGGGTTTACGGGTTTACGGGTTTGCGGGTTTAGGGGTTTAGGGGTTTACGGGTTTACGGGTTTACGGGTTTACGGGTTTACGGGTTTACGGGTTTAGGGTGAATAGGGTTTACGGGTTTAGGGGTTTACGGGTTTACGGGTTTACGGGTTTACGGGTTTACGGGTTTACGGGTTTACGGTTTATAGGGTTTATAGGTTATAGGGAGTTTTTAGGGTTTATAGGGTTTATAGGGTTTATAGGTTATAGGGAGTTTTTAGGGTTTATAGGGTTTATAGGGTTTATAGGTTATATAGGGTGTATGGGTTTATAGGGTTTATAGGTTATATAGGGTGTATAGGGTTTGTAGGGGTTATAGGGTTTATAGGGTTTATAGGGTTTAGAGGGTTTAGAGGGTTTAGAGGGTTTAGAGGGTTCATAAGGTTTACAATGTTTCGTTTATAGGGTTTATGGGGTTCATAGGGTTTGTAGGGTTTATAGGGTTCATAGGGTTTATAGGGTTTATAGGGTTTATTGGGTTTATAGGGTTTATAGGGTTTATAGGGTTTATAGGGTTTATAGGGTTTAGGGGTTTAGAGTGAAGGGTTTCTAGGTTCTAGGCGGTTTAGGAGTTTTCAGGACTGTAGGGGCTTTTGGGGCTCTTGATTGTTTTAGACTCAGGAGCTGACGGGGCGTAAGGGGCCGATATTGTCTTGGAGGGCTTGTGTGCCAAGTTCTTGTCCCCCCCCCCCCCCCTCGCAATTCTTGAAGAGTTTCGAGAGGGTGGTGTAATGCAGCGCTGCCATGCCTGTAAGCACGCACATCTTTCACAACCCTGAACCCTGAACCCTGAACCCGGAACCCCGAACCCTGAACCCTAAACCCTAAATCCTCAACCCTATCTGGCATTCAGGAAGCCTCAATTTCCAGGAATGCGCTTCAGCCCGACACACCGTGGCTGCTAGACAGATCTGGGGTTCGGGGCTTGGGGCTTGGGGTCTCGGGTTTGGGGTTTAGGGCTTGGGGTTTGGGGTTTAGGGTTTGGGGGTTGGGGCCCTTTTGGGTACTCAAGAGTCAGAGTCAGACACTCAAACGCGAGGCTCGAAACAGCACAGGCCTGAACCGCCAAATTAAGCCGTGAGGCTCCGTTGTGGCTAAGTTTAGGGCCTACACCTCTAGCCCTAAACCCTGAACCCTGAACCCTGAACCCTGAACCCTGAACCCTAAACCCTAAACCCTAAACCCTAAACCCTAAACCCTAAACCCTAAACCCTAAACCCTAAACCCTAAACCCTAAACCCTAAACCCTAAACCCTAAACCCTAAACCCTAAACCCTAAACCCTAAACCCTAAACCCTAAACCCTAAACCCTAAACCAACCCTAGACCCTAAACCCTGTCTGGCTAACCTTGGGGCAGGCGCATTCTCCTCGCAGGTGTAAGGGCCCCGGAAGATCAGCAGATCGTCGAGAGGACCTGCCCCAGGCTGTGGAGGGGTGCAGGGAGTTTAGGGTTTAGGGTTTAGGGCTTCGGGCTTAGGGTTTAGGGTTTAGGGTTTAGGGTTTAGGGTGCAGGGAGTTTAGGGTTTCGGGCTTAGGGCTTAGGGTTTAGGGCTTAGGGTTTAGGGTTTAGGGTTTAGGGTTTAGGGTTTAGGGTTTAGGGTTTAGGGTTTAAGGTTGGGCTTCCTTACACACCCCTTGGGTTCCTGATGTGCACTTGGGTCCAAGATGGACCCGGGCCTCGAGGGCAACAGGCACAAATCATGTGGGGGTTTCCGAAGTTAGGGGTACCTTTTGGGGTCCTTCTTATAAGGGAATCCTACTATTTGGGGGTTTCCGAAATTAGGGGTTCCTTATGGGGTCGTTATTATAAGGGAATCCTACTTTTTGGGGGTCTATACTGGGTCCCTCCCATGTCGCAAGGCTGCTTGATTCGTGTCAACACTGTCGTGCCTCACCGCCGATCACGTCACAAGCAAAGCCCCAAAGATTGATCGAGGTTGTTGGTGCGAGTTACGAAAGTTTGAAGGTCTAGGATTTAGGGTTTAGGGCGATTTCTGCTAGAAGAGACCCCAAGCAGGATCATGATGTAGATTCAGATCAACCCTGGCATAAGTACTATCCGATGCAGAGACACCCCCAACTGTTGTTTGTAAAACATGTGGTTTTGGGCTTAGGGTTTCAGGGAACCGCGTGAACTACAAGCCACTGAAACCGCGTCAAACCTCAATCCCTCCACCCAACCCTATAACACTTCCAGCCTCCCTCCAGCCAACATCCAGCAACCCTCCGCAATCCAACCAAACCGCCTCCAGCCAACCCGCCAGCCAAACCCTGCCAGCCACACACCCCATGCAACCCCCCATGAACCCTAAATCCTAAACCCTTAACCCTAACCCTAAACCCTAAACCCTAAACCTTAAACCCCCACCCTGAAACCCTTCCCCAAAGGGGCGGGGGCGACCTGTTTGCTGAGGGGGTGCTGCTAGGGAGGCAGCGGGCTTGCTACAAGAACCGTAGGGCTTAGGGTTTGGGGTTTAGGGTTTAGGGTTTAGGGTTAGGGTTTAGGGTTTAGGATTTAGGATTTAGGGTTTAGGATTGAGGGTGGGACTGCTTCACCTGGCACTTCCGTAGAACCTCGAACCTGTCAGGAGCCTGAACCTTGAAGACTCTATAAACCCTACTGGAACCCCTCTTCGCCCCTCAAACGTCCCGAATCCCTCTCCTAAACCTCAAACCGCCGCTAAAACCCAAAACCCCAAACCCTAAATCCTGAAACCCCAAACCCTAAAACCCCAAACCCTAAACTTTAGCCCGAAACCCCCAACCCTAAACCCCAAACTGCCTACGTTGAAGTCGCCGCCGGCTCTGCGCGTGACGGCCGCATTCGACTCCTCACCAGGAGGGGCTGGGGAGAAAGGTTGAGGGATTCAGCCCTGAGCCTGGCATGTAGGGTTTAAGGGTTAAGGGTTTAGGGTTTAGGGTTTAGGGCCCTTCAAACAAAGTTCTTATGCCACGCCTGGTCCACCGGGGCGGTGCTTGCATAGGCCTCCCCGAAGCACTCGCACGCGGAGAGCGAATAGAAGCCTGTTGCAGAAAGGCGGCTGCAAAGGCTCGTGTTTCTGCCAGCCCCAGATGGTTACACGTTTCTTACATCGACAGCTAGGGTTATACGTGGGGTAGACGAACAACTATAACTTGAAAGGGAGCCGAAGGAGAACTCAATCTTTAATCGCTCTTCTACTGCCATGATATAAGGTTCCAAGTAATGTTGACTTCACATTAGGAATTCCCGCTACAATTATAAAATCCAGCTGCCGGAACACAATAATATAGCCCCCCACAATTATAAAATCAAGCCCGGAATTTTTTTTTGTACGGGCGATGTTTTGTAATTAGCTTAAACTAATAGTACGTCCTACCAGGATTTAGGCGAATATAATTGAGGAGGCCCTGGCCGGAGAGATTGATCAATCAAGGGGGGGGGGTTTATTAATGCGAAGTCAACATTAATATTTAACATACCCCAGCTTGCCTTTAGAGTTGAAGGTTTGGGGAACGGAACGGGGAACTGAGCATACCTATACGAAGCCCTAAACCTTAATAAAGCCCCTGTTTTGGGAGGGGCGTGAAACAACAAGTTGAAAACCCCCCCGACCCACCACTTCGAGGTTCAGGCATCCTATGCATATCCTGGAACCCTAAACCCTAAACCCCAAACCCTCAAAGCAGAGCCAAGCCTGGGGTCGTCACCGTGCCGTAGACGAGATCGGCGGTCGCGGCCGGCTTGGAGCACGAAGGCACCGTGATGCTCATGCGAGCGGCCTGGGACTAAGGGTCCAAGTACGGGCCCTTCATCTGGGCCCCTTGTTTTTATACCCTATACCCTATAACCCCATACTTCGGATCTGTCTAAACAAGCGTAAAGGACGGCCCATGGCTCCAACCTGAGATTTGGTCTAGTGCTACACAAAACACACAGCCCTAAAAACTAGATCAGGCCCGTCTGCGGGAAGGACTTCGAGCTAAGCCCTAAACCCTAACTCCTCAACCCTAAACCCTAAACCCTAAACCCTGAACCCTAAACCCTAAACCCGAAGCAGCCTGCTCTGCGGCGTGCTTCTCGAAATCGAACCGATCGTTCACCTGAGCTGATGGCTTGAGGGCTTAGGATTTGGGGCTTGGGGTTCAGGGCTTTTACGGTTTCAGTTTTAGGGTTCTTATGGTTGTGTTTAGAGTTCTTACGGTTGGGGTTTAGGGCCGCCTCTCAAGAACCTGAGGAAGACGTTTGTAAGGGCCATGCCCCCCCCCCCCCCCCCCCCCCAACCAAAAACATAAAAGATTAAAAAAAGCAAAAGATAATGCTCATACATTTTGTACACACATACATATATATATATATATACATATGAACAAACACGTTTTCTAAGTGAAGAGTAACAAAAACCATATATATATATATGTAATATATATATATACATATATGACAGGGACCCTTATGTTCTAATTTCGTCCAGGCTCTGTTTTAAGCTTCAACCACAACAAAACACTGGAACTTCAACAAAAACAGAACTGAGGGCGGCGCGAACAAGCAAACAAAACCTGCAACGCCTGTTTTAAGGGAGGGTTGCCCGTTGAAAAGTCCATCTCTGTGTGCTTTCAAATTTGGCGTGCAGAGCTCATCTCTCTCTTTCTCTATCTTCCTCGCATCCAAGCCCAGCACAGAGAGCGGGCCATAGAGGCCGCTGCAGTCGGAGTCCTCTCACCTTCTTCCATTCCGTCTCTACCTCTCTGTTGCTCCTCCCCTTGACCACTCGCGTCCTTTGAGCTGTCCGAGGTTTCGAGGGCCTTCTAAGGCTCTGTACCCACTCTCGCTCCTGCACTCTCTCCCTCTCTTTCTCTCACGCAAACTTGAGGCCGCACTGTTGGGTCTTGCAACTCTTCACCAGGGTCCTGATACTTAGTCTCTCTCCCTCTCCATCTCTCTCTCTCTCTCTCTCTCTCTCTCTCTCTCTCTCTCTCTCTCTCTCTCTCTCTCTCTCTGCACTCTAAACAACGAACAGAGACTTCGGCCTTGTTGAGGATCTTCATGACCCTGAGTACCATCAACGCTCTACTCGCTCCCCAACAACACAAACCAAAAAAGAAAACAACGCGCCAAGACCCACACCTCTCTTTTGTCGAGGCGGACGTTTTGTATGCAACAGCCAGGTGACGCCGCTGTTCTGAGAAAACAAAGCCAAGCCAAACACACACACACACACACACACACACACAGACACACACACACACACCCACACACCCACACACCCACACACCCACACACCCACACACCCACACACACCCACACACCCATACGCCCACGCACGCACCCACACACACACACACACTCTCACACACACACACACACACACACACTCACACACTCACACACTCACACACTCACACACACTCTCGCACACACACACACAAGGACAGAAAAACAAAAAGCCGCGCCGAGCACCAAACTAGAATCGCTCGACCGGCACGATGCAGACAAGCCAAGGCTTCGCACAAAACAAATCCGCCAACCCATCAGCAGGAAACCTAAACCCCAAGTCCGAAGCTCTAGACCCTTGTCCTCTGAAACCTGGCTATATGCACATGCTGCCCACACCAATCCTAGGACCTGGGAGTATAGCATGGGCCACAATTGATTGGGGAACTGAGGTTAAGGAGGCTAAGGGCTTAGGGTACCCGAGCCCAAGCCCTCCAGACTAAAGTGTAAAACCAGCTGCGCACTAAATACTCAACCCCTCTGGTCAACCCCAACCCTACAGTGTCCCAGAGCCTTGTGGCCTAAAGTATTTTTAGTCCTAAACTTCCGTTCGTCTTAAACCCTTACGCTGCCTCACTGACTGGCGCCCGGCCTCTGCACCAGCGCGAGGCCGCGCCCACAAGCCCTGACGGAAGCACCCTACACCCTAAACCCTAAACCCTAAACCCTAAACTCTAACCTTTTTGCAGCAGCGCGCAAGCCTAACAGCACCTTCACACCCGCGATCTCGGGTTTGGGTTGCCTCGCCGCTGGGCAAGCCTCGACGGTCGCGTACCCCGGGACTTACTTCGTTTAATTCTGGAAAGTTTTAGAAAATGTAAATCGGGCCATTGAAATCTTCAAAGTCTTAAAAGTCTGAAAGATGTGACATGTTCAAAAGACTTGAAAGGGTTTTGTAAATTCTAGTTTATATAAAAAGCAAGTTCCAGGACTTAACTTTGTTAAGACTTTCGATTCTTTAAGATATAAGAAAACAACAACAAAGAAGCAAGACCCCAGCGGCTTCGGGGAGGCCCCGCCGGACTTTCTTTTCGAAAGACTTTTAAAGGTTCAAAGCTTAAGAAACAAAAAGTCCTGTGCTGGTGTCTCCATCGTCAACAAAGCCCTTTCAAAGCCCAAGGCCAAATAGAGCATAAAGGTCCTCCGTCCATACATATATATATATATATATATGCAGATATATATATATATGGATTTAGGGTTTAGGGTTTAGGATTTAGGGTTCAGGGGGTTGAGGGTTTAGGGTGGGCTACTGTACTGTGGTCCCCAAGGAACAACCGAGTCGGCAAAGCGCAAGGAGAAGTTGGTGGCACCGTTCTCGAAGGCATCCCGGACGACATCTCCTGGCACAGATTTCTTCGGGTAGTTACATGTTCCCTTTTTGTTCAGGGTTTAGGGTTTAGGGTTTAGGGCTTAGGGTTGAGGGTTTAGGGTTTAGGGTTGAGGGTTGAGGGTTGAGGGTTGAGGGTTGAGGGTTGAGGGTTTAGGGTTTAGGGTTTAGGGTTTAGGGTTTAGGGTTTAGGGTGTAGTGTTTATGGTTTAGGGTTTAGGGTTTAGGGTTTAGGGTTTAGGGTTTAGGGTTTAGGGTTTAGGGTTTAGGGTTTAGGGTAGTTTCATGGGCCCTTAATATGGGCCCTTGGAAGGGGACCCCTTATACACCCCTTAAATACCCTTACAAATTAGGGGCCCATACAGAACCCTTTAAGGGAGGTAAGGGACCCTTCTAAGGGCCCATGAAACTACCCCCTAAGGGCCAGATTGGGGGATTCTCAAAATTGGGGTCGCTGGTAGGGGTTACTATTCTAAGGCGGCCCCCAATGTAGGGTTTAGGGTTTGGGGTTTAGGATTAGGTACCCAAAAAGGGACCATAATTTTTGAGAGAGGATCATGCGGGTTTAGGGCTTGGGGTTCAGGGTTAGGGTTTAGGGCGAAAATTGTTGCGTTCCCGTCCTCAACAGCAAGCCGAAAAGACCATAAAGCGCTGACCCGAGACCGCAACGTGCCAAACCCTAAAACCCCCAAACTCCCTTGCCCTCAGCCCTAAACCCGAAACCCGACTGAAAACCCCCGAAAGGCCCTGAAGCCCTTTCCCGAACCCCAATGCCCAAAACCTATCCTAAAACCCCACAGCTGTAAATCCTAAACCCTAAACCCTAAACCCTAAACCCTGAACCCTGAACCCTAAACCCTAAACCCTAACCCCTAAGCCCTAAACCCTCGAAGCCCTGAATCTCCCCAAGCTGAAAAAAGAATGCGTCTCCTTGGGCGCAAGCCAGGGCCTGAATTACACAGCAGGGTCAAGGAGGGTTTTGGGGGAGTCTTCTTGTGTTTTTCTTTTTTTGAGGGGGGGGGGGCGATTTTGTTGCTTCTTGTTGTGATTGTTGTTGCCTTTTTGGGTTTTTTGTTGCTGTTGCTGCTGGCTGCGACTTAACGCTTTAGGGTTGAGGCTTCAGAGTTTTAGGGTTTTGGGGTATCAGGGTTTAGCGTTTGGGGTATCAGGGTTTAGGGTTTTCCGGCTTTGAGGGTTTTAGGGTTGAGGGTGTAGGATTTAGGGTTTTAGGGTTTTAGAGTATAGGGTTACGGCTCAGGATGCGACCGGATTCTAGGTCTTCAGGTTTCCAGGAACACCTCAACCCCAAACCCCATAGTCCCCTCAAGCCCCAGACACTATAGCAAACCCCCACAACCCCTAAATCCTAAAACCCTGAACCCTAAACCTTAAACCCTTAAAACCCCAAAACCCCAAAAACCACCCAAAAACTCCCAACATTGGCCATGGCAACTCCCGGCTTCGGGTTTTGGCCACCTGGCTGTTTTTTTTTTTTTTTGGGGGGGGGGGGGGGGGGGTTCCAGGCCAAACCCTAAACCCGAACCCTAAACCCCAACCCCAAACCCTACAAGCCCTATAATCCCGACAACACCTATACACCCTAGAAACCTCCTAAACCCAAAATATAAACCCTATAAACCCTATAAAGCCTATAAACCCTATAAGCCCGAAGTCAGAAAGCCCTATCAACCCACAAGCCTGTTTGCCGTCCGTCCAATTTTGGAACCTGCTGTACAAGGAAGAACATAAACCCAAAAAGCCTTCTATACCCTATATACCCTGAATCCTAACCATATAAAGCACCACACACCCCAAACCCTCTATGTAATATCCAAATCCGGCCCTGAACCCATCCAACAAAGAAGTTTTCATTGGTGTCCGTCGCAGAGGCTGGCATACACCGCAAACCCTATAAACTATAAACCCAAGCCCAAAATTGGCCCAAGGTCCTAAACACGGGCCCTCAACCCAATCCCCAAACCCCATCTGCCCCACAAGCCACCTAAAGCCTAAACCCAAACCCAAAACCCTTCTTCCCTACACCCCTAAACCCCAAACCCCAAACCCTGATTCCCAAACCCAAAACCCCAAGCCCTAAAAAGCTTAAACCCTAAACCTTCCGTCCCAGAAGCCGACCCGTAGAACTCGGGCTCGGCGTTGGCGGTCTTGAAGTCGGAGCGGTTGGCCTTCTACAGAGGGGCTCATGGTAGTTGAGGGTGGAGGGTGGAGGGTTTGGGGTTTGGGGTTTGGGGTTTGGGTTTAGGGTTTTAGGGTTTAGGGTGCAGCACGGGTCAGACAATGCCCACCCCAAGACCGCCCGAAAACAGGCGAGCCAAAACCAGAGACGCGGGCTGATGCTCATGATGCTGGCTTGGCTTGGCTGGGCGGACTGCTGAAAGGGCTGCAGGCTGATGCTCATGATGCTGGCTTGGCTGGGCGGGCTGCTGAAAGGGCTGCGGGCTGATGCTCATGATGCTGGCTTGGCTTGGCCGGGCGCACTGCTGAAAGGGCTGCAGGCTGATGCTCATGATGCTGGCTTGGCTGGGCGGGCTGCTGAAAGGGCTGCGGGCTGATGCTCATGATGATGGCTTGCTGGCCGGGCGCACTGCTGAAAGGGCAGCAGGCTGATGCTCATGATGCTGGCTTGGCTTGGCCGGGAGGCTGCTGAAAGAGCTGCGGGCTGATGCTCATGATGCTGGCTTGGCTGGGCGGGCTGCTGAAAGGGCTGCAGGCTGATGCTCATGATGCTGGCTTGGCTTGGCCGGGCGCACTGCTGAAAGGGCTGCAGGCTGATGCTCATGATGCTGGCTTGGCTGGGCGGGCTGCTGAAAGGGCTGCGGGCTGATGCTCATGATGCTGGCTTGGCTTGGCCGGGCGCACTGCTGAAAGGGCTGCAGGCTGATGCTCATGATGCTGGCTTGGCTGGGCGGGCTGCTGAAAGGGCTGCGGGCTGATGCTCATGATGATGGCTTGCTGGCCGGGCGCACTGCTGAAAGGGCAGCAGGCTGATGCTCATGATGCTGGCTTGGCTTGGCCGGGAGGCTGCTGAAAGAGCTGCGGGCTGATGCTCATGATGCTGGCTTGGCTGGGCGGGCTGCTGAAAGGGCTGCAGGCTGATGCTCATGATGCTGGCTTGGCCGGGCGCACTGCTGAAAGGGCTGCAGGCTGATGCTCATGATGCTGGCTTGGCTGGGCGGGCTGCTGAAAGGGCCACGGGCTGATGCTCATGATGCTGGCTTGGCTTGGCCGGGCGCACTGCTGAAACGGCTGCGGGCTGATGCTCATGATGCTGGCTTGGCAGGGCGAGCTGCTGGTGCTTTACAGGGAACTGTACTATCTGGTCATCACCTGGGGCTACTAGTTTAAGCCTACTTATCGGTTTTTATGAACCTGCACGTAGCCCTAAAACCTTAACCCTCAACCCTAAACCCTAAACCCAACCCACAGCACCCATGAACTGTCGAGCTCACAGGTCCAAGTGGCATGAAGAAGGGCCCAGGACGCCCCATCGCAGAAGGGGGGCAGCTGCGAGTGCACCTCTGCGCCAGGTGCGAAGATCAGCTGGCGCTGTGCAGTGAGCCCTGAACGGGAATATGAGGTCCTCGGGTCAGATATTTCTGAAAGAAGGGTAGGGTTTAGGGTTTAGAGTTTAGGGTTTAGGGTGTAGGGCTTAGGGTTTAGGATTTAGGGGGTTAGGAGGGTGTAGGGTTTTGGGGTTCATGATAGAACCCTAAACCCGAAACCCTCTGCCCTAAACACGAAACCCTAAACCCACCAGAAGCCCCGAAATTACACAAAGCACGCTGATGAACAGCGCCCCAGGGTCAGGTTGCGATAGCCGCCGTTGGGGGCGTAGCTGCCAGCCACCATGAGTGCTCCAGGTACCTCAAATCTAATCTCGTTCTTCTCCCTGAGCCCTAAACCATGAATCAAAGAAATCTCCAACATCCAGTAGGCTCTATAGAATATGCTCAGAGAAACTAGGATACCCCCGAAACCCTAAACCCTAAACCCTAAACCCTAAACCCTAAACCCTAAACCCTAAACCCTAAACTGTAAACCCTAAACCCTAAACCCTAAACCCTAAACCCTAAACCCTAAACCCTAAACCCTAAACCCTAAACCCTGAATGAGCCAGGCACCTCCAGCTGCAGCTCCGCCGAAGTCTCCGTGCAGTCGTTGACACGCAGCAACACGGTACCGGGCAGCTGCTCAAGAACAGGGCCGTCACCTTGGGATTTAGGGTTTAGGTTTAGGGTTAAGGGTTTAGGGTTGCAGGGTTTAGGGTTTAGGGTTTAGGGTTTAGGGTTTAGGGTTTAGGGTTTAGGGTTTAGGGTTTAGGGTTTAGGGTTTAGGGTTTAGGGTTTAGGGTTTAGGGTTTATGGGTTTAGGGTTTAGGGTTTAGGGTTTAGGGTTTAGGGTTTAGGGTTTAGGGTTTAGGGTTTAAGGTTTAGGGGTCAGCTGCTCAAGAACGGGGCCGTCACCTTGCTGTTGCTCGGCCGGGAACAAACGAGATTGCCGTGACGATTTGCCTTTCTATTGCTTTGAGTACTATTCCGGCCCAAAGCCCTACAAGGCCCTAAGCCAAGCCAGCAAGCCCAAACCTCAAACCTAAAATAAACCAAAACACCGAGTCACTTGATTGCATCCAGCAGAGATCATCCGCGTGGTAGGCTGCTCCGCAGCTTTTCTCGCGGCGGCACTTCAGCAGGCACGTCGCCTGGCCGAAAGAGACCGCTAAACCCTAAACCCTATAAGCCCAGATCCGAAGCCCTATAACCCGTAGATCCTAAACCCTTCTCAAACCTAAGCTCTACACCCTAAGAGCGGCAGCCTAAACCAAAACCCTCCACTCAAAAAACTGACGGGGCTAATGTTCAGTGACCCTGAAGCAAGCACTGCACCTTCAGGGTTTACGGTTTAGGGTTTGGGGGCCCTCAACCCTCAACCCTAAACCCTAAACCCTGAACCCTGAACCCGAAACCCTGAACCCTCAATCGCAACCTCGCCTCGCATCCGCTGACGTCCGTAGACCCCAGGGACAGGCAGGTCGTCTTCCGCCATCTCAGCGGCTTGGGCAGCTGCGCGGGCACCCAACCTGGATCAGCAGGAGGTTGAGGGTTTTGGGGCCATTAGGGTTTAGGGTTTAGAGTTTAGGGTTTAGGGTTTAGGGTTTAGGGTTTAGGGTTTAGGGTTTAGGGTTTAGGGTTTAGGGTTTAGGGTTTAGGGTTTAGGGCTTGGGGTTTAGGAGGCTTTTGAGGGGTTCCAAGAAGTGTAGAAGACGTTGGGGCCGATGAGCTTTGGGAAGGGAGGAGGGTGTTTGAGGCTTCGTGTCTTTCTACATGAGGTCTTGTCTGCAAGGCCCACTTGGAGGTTCATGAGGTTCCTGGTACTTATGAACCAATTATGGCTGTACATATAACCCACTTATAAGCCCCTTAAGTGCCCCAATATAGCTACAAGTACAGTTGTAAGTACAGTATCCTAAACCCTAAACCCTAAACCCTAAACCCTAAACCCTAAACCCTAAACCCCTAGTATAATTGGCTAAAAAGTACCATGAACCTCCAAGTCGGGTCTGGGCTTCGCGGGATGCCCCGAAAGCGCTTGAGAAGTGGCTCCGCTTCCCAGTTCACCCATTTTGCGGGAAAAACAAAAAAGGTTTAGGGTTCAGGGTTTAGGGTTTAGGGTTCAGGGTTTAGGGTTTAGGGTTTTGGGGTTTATAGGGTTTAGTGTTTAGTGTTTAGTGTTTAGTGTTTAGGGTTTAGGGTTTAGGGTGTAGGGCTTAGGATTTAGGGTTTAGTGTTTAGGGTTTAGGGTTCAGGGTTCAGGGTTTAGGGTTTAGTCATTCATGGTTTAGGCTTGGTACTGCCGCACAGGAGCCTTTTCAACTAGCACGGGTATTCTGGGTAGTTCATGTTACAAACATGAAGGATGAGGGGATGACGGTGGTGGTTATGTAGGCTCCTGTGTTGCCCCCCAAAAAAAGCACACCACAGTCCGGGAAAGCGCTGAGCATGCTGTCAGGTGACAGGTGTCGTCCACCATCTGGATGGACACGTTGGCCACGGGAAGGACTTTGTCATAGAGGCTGCCTAACACGACATCTCCCAAACATTCGCCCGAAGCCCCCAGACCCTGAACCCTAAAGCCGAAACCTGGGATGTTCCCCCCTAGACTAACAGTCCTCAATAGGGATTATAATGAAGGGGGGTACGATAATCCCTACTAAGGACTGTTAGTATAAGGGGGAACAGCCCAAGCCTAAACCCTAAATCCGGACTTGAACACTTGTACTTAGGCCCTAAACCCACAGCCCTCAGTCCAAGAGCAACCTGGGAATTCAACAATATGGGTTTTTTGTGCATTCAAGGGTCAATGAGGCTAGAGAGAGAGAGAGAGAGAGAGAGAGAGAGAGAGAGAGAGAGAGAGAGAGAGAGAGAGAGAGAGAGAGAGAGAGAGAGAGAGAGAGAGAGAGAGGAGAGAGAGAGAGGAGAGAGGGAGAGGGAGAGGGAGAGGGAGAGGGAGAGGGAGAGGGAGAGAGAGAGAGAGAAAGGGAAAGACTTTACAAACACTCTCACTGAGCCGGGGAAGCCCCTGACTTCCTTTCAGGCACATCGAGCCTGCATCTTCGTTACGGCTTAGGCTTAGGGCTTAGGGTTTAGGGTTGAGGGTTGAATATTTAGAGTTTAGGGGGGTCAAAGCCCTGAACCCTACAACCCCAACATAAAGCCCCAGACAGCCCTTGGACCTCAAACCCTAAACCCTAAGCCCTAAGCCCTAAACCCTAAACCCTAAACCCTAAACCCTAAACCCTAAACCCTAAACCCTAAACCCTCTAAGCCCTCTCTAGCCTAAGCCCGCAAACCTCCGCGCCGTGAGAGAGTTCAGGGCAAGCCCTCTAAACCCTTAACATAAGTTATGAACCCTGATCAGCCCTTAAAAACACTTAGAACACTTGAAATCCTTCAATACCAACTTAAACTAAAACCCTTAAAAACCCTAAAACCCTAAAACAAAACCTCAAAAACTCTGAAAAACCCCTAACGCCCTATTAAAACCCTGAACAACCCGTAAAACCCTTAAAACCCCTTAAACGCCCTTAAAAGCCCTTAAAAGCCCTCGAAGCCCTCAAAGCCCTCTCCAAGCCTCCCAGTGCGACCATGCATGTCACATTGAGGCTGGCGCGGCCAGCAGCCTCAAGAGGGTTTAGGGTTTGGTGGTTTAGGTTTAGGGTTGATAGCGTTTGTCGGGTTTCTGGGGTTCCTGGGCTTCATTCGGGTTTAGAGGGTTCATAGCGTTCAGGGTTTTAGCCTAGTTGTGCAGAAAGAAGCAACGAAGGACAGATTGAAAGAGACAGAAAGGAGCTTGGCCTGGAGCTTCATAAGATCGGGGTTTGGTGGTACTAATGAGTGAAGTTGCTTAAGGTTGGCTGCCCGAGGTTTGGGGCCCTAAGCCCCAAACACTAAACTCCAAACGACCCTAACCCCTAAACCCTAAACCCCAAACACTAAACCCTAAACCCTAAACCCTAAACCCTAAACCCTAAAACCCTAAAACCCTAAACCTAAGCTCCAAACAGAATCCCTCGCCCGGCCTGCGGGAGGTCCACGTTGGGGGTCCCGGAGACCGTACCGCTCTGCGGGTCCACGCTGAAGGCGACCTCTTCAAGGACAGCAGTTTAGGGTTTTAGGGTTTTTGGGTTTTAGGGTTTTTGGGTTTTGGGGTTTTAGGATTTTTGAGTTTTTGGGTTTATGGTTTTTCCGGTTTTAGGGTTTAGGGTTTTGGGTTCAGGGTTTGGGGTTCCCTTTCACTCCTTTCTAAGGGGGGCTAGGGATTTCGGGGTTCAGGATTTAGCTGCTGGCTTCTTTGGTAACAGATGGCCTAAGGTTGAAGGCCTGGGAGTCAGCGAAAGCCCACTGGAAGCAGCAGGTGACAATACTGGCTCATGGGCTAGCCTGCCGAAACCCCGAACCCTAAACCTTGAACCCTAAACTCTGAACCCCAAGCAGAATATCTAAAGGGATACTTGGGGTAAGCAGCAGCTTCCTTGGCGCTGACTTCGGAGTTTGCATGCAGGGAGGATTGCTGTCTTGGTTTAGGCTCTCTCGTGGTCTCCCTTGCTTGAGACACCGTTGGAACACGGGAGGATTCTACCCCCCAAAGCGCTAGGAACATCTCAAGCGCTGCTAATAACCAGCACTTTGGCAGGTGAAGGACATGTGGTCTCAACACATGAAATCTGTCTGCAACAATGCCCAACTTGAGGTCCATGCCATTTATACAGGCCCCGCGCCCCACCAAGCTCTCATGAGGTCAGAAACGAGGGCAGAGTCGTCTGCAAAGATTACGACATCCAGGGTTGACGAACGCCTCGAACTCCCTGATGTCATGCTCATGGTATGTTAAGCCCAGCATGTCCAAGTAGGCCACTTCTGCAGTTTGTGAAACTCCCAAGCCGCTGCTCTTTCTGGCGGCGGCTCTGGCGTCATCGTTGCGAAGCTGGTCCCACTTCATCTTGCCCTTTCCAACCTTATCTGTGCAAATGACTGCGTGTTTCTCGGCGTGCTTTCCTGAGTGCTTGAGTGTTCCAATGCTCTGCAACTACTTTACGAGTTGGTGCAATCCGATGGTCGATAGCTAGACATGCTGCATAAAGAGCATATCATAGTGTAGCTCACGCTTCACAACTGGGCGGACCAAACCAAACCAATGCAAGACATGAGCAAACTCAAGAAAGCAACCATGTCCTCGAAGAAGAACACATGCAGAGTTTGATTTTGCTTCGCGGCATTCTGAACGTTCCTCCTCCAGTCTTCGAACCACTGGCAGCCCCAGGGAGCGCGTCCTGAATTTTGTTTGCAGCACTCGTGCGCCTCCAGCAAAGCCTGCTGGTGCTCCAGCTGCCATACACTTTCCTCGGGTTCAATCTCAAGCGCACCGTTCAAACCCTAAAACCTAAACCTCAACAAAACAACACCTGCCAGGATGCTCGTTGATCTCGTCTGATTAGCAGCTGCTGGCCTCTGTGACATGTATATCGCGTTTAGGGTTTAAAGCGTTTAGGGAGAACCTTATTAATTACTGGTTGGGTCATATCAGCCCGACCGTTTGAACCAGGGGAAGATGGGACTGGGAAACTATTCAGAACCAAGCATATTCAATGCTTCACATCATTCAGGAACACAACCGAGTGGCCCATTGCTTCGGCATCCTCCGACTTGAATGCCAGTTCCTCGTCCGACAACTGACGGGTGGTGTTGTCAACGACATTCAGATAAGTGTCCGCGGGCAAGTGGCCATAGAGCATGTGACACCAACACTGATTTGGCGCATCAGGATTTGTGAAGGCATGCTTCCCAAGCCCGGAAGCCTTGTCAGTCAAAAACACACATGCCAATGAGCAGACACGATCGGTGGCGACGGAGACTGCGCGGTCCCACCTCGGCTAGATATGGGCCACTCTTTGAAGCAAACAACAACTTTCGAGGACCCAGACTGATAGCTTTGCAATGTGCCGTTCCTGCTGCTTTGCAACCTAAGCCAAGATTTCAACGGATGAAAAGCTGACATGCATAGTTACACAAAGCCTCTACAATGCGACAAACCCCCAAAAGCTGACAAGCCACTCCTGGGCATATTTCCCGGGGAAGGACACAATGCAACTCGATGCGCTCATATTAATTTTCCCTGGGAAGGCTATGCGCTTTGACGTTAGCCCGAAGCCAGTCACGAAAGCCTCGAAATCCTTGATGTCATGCTCGCAGTACTTCAAGCCAAGCTTGTCCAAGTAGGCAACTTCAGCAGTCTGCGAGGCCCCAAGACCACTCATTCGTCGTGCCTGAGACCTCGCATTATCGCTACAAAGCTGATCCCAGAGCACCTTGCCTTGCCCAACCTCAGCAGATCAAAGAGCTGCGTTGCTTTAGGGGAATCTTCGTCCTGTGCACCGGCAGATGTGTGACAGGATTCACGGAAAGCATGCGCAAAGCAAACTGAGAAGGCGACGTTGTTTTCAAAATAGAACACGTGAAGTCGTTGTTTGTGCATGACGGCAAGATCAAGGTTCCGCCTCCACTCTTCGAACCATTTGCAGCCCCAAGGGGCGCGTCCGCGATTCGCTATACACAGTTCCCGGGCACTTATCAAAGCATGTGCCAGCTCTTCCTCCCATTCGAACTCCTTAGATTCCACTCCCTGCGTTGGGAGATCAGAAAAGTGCACCTTCTGCAAACAACCAAGAGTTTGATCCATTTCCATTACTCAGGTGCAAGCAGCTGATTGTGTGTCTCTTATCACCAGATGCTGACCTGAGTTGATGGCCAATGAGACTATTAGCGGTGTCGGGCTTAAGTCACAAGTCCGCTAACACTCACAACTCAATATGCTCCCCTGCACAACACGTCACCCATTGCTTCTGCACTCTCCCTTCTAGATTGCAGTTGCTTCGGCGTCAATTCGAACATGTCACAGACAGACAGGTAAGTCGTTGCGTCCATGTGTCCATAAAGACAGTGACACCAACACTTACCCGGCGTATCCGGGTCCATCACATGCACGCCAAGCCCGGAAGCCGCGTCTGGCAGAAACACACATGCTGTTGAGCAGACATCCTTCTGTCCGCTGGCCATGGATGCTATCCCGTCCCACCTCGGATGGTTCGAGCATGATAAGTAAGGTCATTCTTTCTTCACCACGAGATGCTGCTATTGATGCACTGAATGCGGATTTGGTCTAAATTTCATTGCTGTGCCTTTTTTATGATCTTGAAAGAGATCGCCATTGTGAAGCAGGTGTTGCGATACTCTTGCATACCTATGTTTGTGAAAACAATACTAGCCGTGAAGACAAGCCGCTTCATACCATATCGGCCTGGGAATGAGACGATGCAGTCGGATGCGTCCTCATCAATTCCACCCCGAAACGTGATGGGACTTGACGTCGATGTCAGACTGAAGCCATACAAATCCGCAAGCGTTGCGAATGCTCGTTCAGCATTTTCCCGAGTGTGTTTGACGAGCATGCCACTGAGAACCAATGCACTAAGAACTTGGAAAATCTTGGATCCGAAAATTGTCAACTCGAACTTCAGCGGCGTGATTCGTCCCAGGTTCTCTGACTGGGACAAGCTGGAGATGGCCACGAAGCTCAAGGCAGGCCCCGCAACGATTAAGAGGGAGCTGACAAGCAAGGCGCTCGCAGCACCTCGAATGTTTTTGTCCCGGGGCGACATCATACAGGCTCGTCCAGCCACGCATAGCAAGCAACAGCATTGCCACAGCAATACCACCAGAAAAAGGACAAGACAAAACCGATGCGCAAAGTCATCTGCTCGGAGTGTCGCAGCAGCAGAGATGCCAAAGCCAACGGGCAGGGATCTCGAAAGACAAGATGATGATAGTCGCCAGCCTAAAGCCTGGAGCTTCAAGCTGGTCACGTGCATCTGCGTGATAAGGCACAGGATTTCCCATAAACTCATCAGCTTCACCACGTCAACGACACTACGTAAGCATGCGACCACGCTTTGGTCGCATCCCGGGAAAGCCAGCAAAAGGATCAGCCGCCAGGCCCACACCTGCATCCTTGATTTGTCCCAATCATGGTTTTCATTGTTGAGAAACCAGTAAGCACCAAGTCCAGTCACCAATGGCCTGGCAAGTCCATCGAAGGTAAACCCACTCGCCCAAATATTGGCAGCCACACGTACCAAGGTGTACACTGCTGTGGCCACTTTTGCTTGCCTGATCCTGACCTGCCTTGTTCTTCTCAGGGCGCTGTCGGGCATTCTACTCATGTCTGCCACGGTCCGCGATGGGTTCTCAGCAGCAGCGGGCCTGGCAAGCTGAGCGAGCTCAACTCCTTCCATGGCTCCTCTCGGCGCAACGAAGCTGAGCCAGGAGAAGGCGGCTTTTGGTTCAGGTCGTACCCGAAACCCTAAACCCTAAACCCTAAACCCTAAACCTTAAACCCTAAACCCTAAACCCTAAACTCTTGGGCTGCCCTCCTCGGCTCTTAGAGCTAGGGTTCTGGGTTTACCTGGGCACCCCCTGTGCCTCAAGAAGAGCCTTAACATACCCTTTTGAGGGTCTTGCGGCTTCAAACCCTGAACCCTGAACCCTAAACCCTAAACCCTAAACCCTAAACCCTAAACCCTAAACCCTAAACCCTAAACCCTAAACCCTAAACCCTACCCAGGCTCCTGCCTGTCCGGCTAAGGAGACGTCGCCGGTGGTCCGTGACCATGTGAAGCGCAAGCTGGGGACCCCCAGCGCTATGCACTCAATGTCGAGGAGTCCTTAGTTTCTTTGGGGTTTGGGGTTTAGGTTTGGGGTTTAAGGTTTAGGACTTGGGGTTCAGGGTTTGGGGTTCAGGGTGTGGGGTCTACGGTTTGGGGCTGAAGGTCAAGGATTTGGATTGAGGCCTAGGGCTTAGGGTTGGGGCTTTAGGGTTTAGGGGTTTGGGTTTTTACTTTCGAGTAGGCCTGAGGAGTCGGGTTTCTAGGTGCTTCGGGTTTGGGGTACAGGGTTCAGAGCTTAGGATCTATGGGTGTTTCGGGTGTGGGGTTTGGGGGTCAGGGCTTAGAATTGGCTATTGGTGTGTAGGGCTTGGGGTTCAGGTCATGTAAGCGGTCGGACCTAGCATGGCATACGGTCTACTTGAACAGGTTTCAAGCTGAACATCTTGGCACTTTGGGGTAAAGGGGTTCAAGGTCCATCGTTCATTGAAGAGCTTTTTATGGGGTTATAGGGTCCTTAAGGCAGGGGGGTTCATGGGGAGGAGGTACCATAGGGAAGCCTAGGGAGCCTGAGGGAGTAGTGGGGAGTATTGGAGAACCCCCTTAAGAACCCTACAAGCTTGGGTTTCAGGGTTGAAGATTGAGTTCAGGGTTCAAGACTCAGGGTCAAAGGGTTTAGAATCTCTAGGGGCTCAGGGCTTGTTCAGGGCTTGTGGCTTTCTGGCTTACATAGAGTGTGTAGGGGCTTAGTGTTTACAGGGTGCCTAACATTGATACAAAGGGCTGAGGGCCTTCGCTTGAACCCTACCCTTTAAGCATGTAAAAAACAACTGCTGAAATCCCGAAACCACTTCTAAAGCCTTTTAAAGCCTAACCCTTGCAACACACTAAGGCCTGGAAAACCTTAAACCCAAGAAGCCTTTTAACACACCAAGCCCTAAACCCTTTAAACCCTCAACCCTGAACCCTAAACCCTAAACCTCCTTAAACCCCCAAACCCTTTAAGCTTGCAACCCACAAGCGAATAGCCCCGCAACCCCCCCGATTTGCGGTGGGAGGCTGGGCGCCAGGGCGGCCGGAACCACAAAGGTCTGACCACCTTCAAGAAGAAACTGGAGGTTCACACTTGTAGAGGTTTACAAGGCTTGGGGCGCCTTAGGGCTTAGGGTTTAGGGCTTAGGGTTTAGGGGAGGGGGGGGTTCAGGGTTTATGGCTCGGCTTGAGTTGAGGGGGTTTACGGTTTAGGCAACCCGCCCTTCCCCACACCCCCTTCCCTTACCTACCCCAAAACCCCAAAACCCCAACCCCAAACCCCCCCAAAAAAAACAACAAATTCCCAAAAACCCTGAACGCTGAAACCCTAAACCCGACAACCCTAAAACCCCACGTCCCAGAGAGGCCCTAAACGCTAAAACCCTAAACCCTAAAGCCCCACGTCGCAAAGAGGCCAAGGGGCTGGTCAGGTTCTCCACCACCGGCGCACCCAGCTCGTGACCCGGGCGCGTGTACCAGCGGAGCCCGCTGCCTGAGGGTCTTAGCGGAGGCTGTAGATTCCTTTACTCACTCTGTTTGTTGTGAGATAGATAGATAGATGGATGGATAAGTACATATATATATATATAGATATGTATGTTATATGCATACACGGAAAATATGCATATGTAAAAAAATATGTGTGTGTGTGTACGTATGTAACATCCGACCTTGCACAGTAGTCTACCGAATCCTGGGCGGAAGCTTTCGTGAAGTCCTTGGCCCGGGGAATCAGGAGCGCGCAAGCCCAAGCCCCTTACATCCCTAAACCCCCATTAAGCCTAAACCCTAAACCCTAAGCCCCACAAACTCACAGCTGCTTTTCCGGAAATTTTGAAGCTCCCAAACCCTGAACCCTATCCAGGGCTTGCGGTCTTTGGATCTTTGGAGTTCGTTGTCCCAGAGGTAGGGTTCGCGGTGGAGGGTTTAGCAGATATAAAGGAACATGCTATACTGGAGACCTCCAAACAAACCCAGAAACAGACCTACCCGTGATTTAGATCCCCCATGATCCCCCCCAAACCCCAAAACCCCGAACCCTGAACCCTAAAGCATTAACCCTGAACCCGAAATCCGAAACTGCAGCCCAGGGACCAAGAGCCTCCTTCAGGCGAACAGGGACGATCGCCTGGCCCAGTCGGGCGCGCACCACACCTTCGTAGACGCCGGCCTGGTCTTCGGGACCAAGAGGAATACTTGCGTCTTCCCGAAGTCTACTTCTTACCCTAAACCCTAAAACCCTAACCCTAAACCCTAAACCCCGAACCCCCTAAAAACCCGAAGACCCTAAACCCATCTCGGAAGCCACCCCCAACGGCCTTCCAGAAACGCGCGCGGAGCGCGACGAAGGCGGTGCTGCTGACTTGGCCCGAGGCGTTCGAGGCGGTGACCTGGCACCAAGCAGGCGGAGAAGGCGGAGACCGCAACACCCCGACACCTTAAACCTGGACCATTCGATCCTACATCCTAAACCCTAAACCCTAGACCATAAATACTAAGCCCTAAACCCTAAGTCCTAAATCAAATACAGTAGGGCTTAGGGGTTAGGGTTCAGGGTGACGGCCCTCTCCAAACTAAACCCCAAACCTCCAAAACTCTCAACCCAAGAAGCCAGGTTTAGGGCTTAAGGTTCCAGGTTTTTGGGGTCACCCCCTCTTCCTCCTCCTAAACCATAAACCCTAAACCCGAAACCCTAAACCCTAAACCCTAGCCCTAAACCCTAAACCCCTAAACGTTAACCCCCTAAACCCGGAACGGCCTGGCAGCTGCACCCGGGCATTTGAAAGCCCTGCACAGCACCCCAGGTGTCGTCCTTCTGTGCGCTCGTCCTGATCCGAGAGTTCCTACGAGCCCACAAGGGCTTAGGGTTTGCGGTTCAGGGTTTGCGGGTTTAGGGTTTGGGGCTTAAGGTTTGGGCATAGGGTTGGGGCTTAGGGTTGGGGCTTAGCTAGGGTTTAGTTTTTTGGGTGTGGGCCTTAGGGTTTGAGGGATTTGTGGTTTTGGGGTTAGGGCCTCAGCCCAGCTTCTAGTGCATTTCGTGGCTTAGGGTTCAGGGTCTGAGGTGTCGGGGTTGAGGATTTAACGTTTGGCGTGTTCTTGTTTGTCTAATTCGGGGTCAATTCGAGTTCCGACGGATTCCGACACTTAAGCAGCCTAAGCCCCAGCCCTAGACGCTAAACCCTCAACCCTAAACCCTAAACCCCTAAACGCTTAAACCCCTAAACCCCAAAACTCCTAAAGACCCTAAAGCCCCAAAATCCTGTAAACCCCTAAAGACCCTGCAGCCCTAGAGCCCGCAGAGTCCCTGCAAGCCCTCTAAAGCCCTAAAGCCACAAACCCCATAAACCATATGAACCCCCTAAACCCTACAAACACAACTCAACCCTAGAAACCCTATAAACCCTAGAAGCCCTATAAACTCCACAACCCCCCAAAAACAAACAAACTAAAAACCCCATAAATCCCCCCAATAACCCATACAATCCCTTGGGCCCCCTATAAACCCTATAAACCTCATGAAATCCCTGCACAACATTCTGAAAACGCTACAACACCCTATGAAACCTACAAAACTCTGTAAATACAAAAAACTGCAAAACCCTACCAAAAACCCTACAAGCCTTGAAGCCCACCCTAAACCCTAAACCCTACACACCAAACACCCTAAACCCTAAACCCTAAACCCTAAACCCTAAACCCTAAACCCCCCCTAAGTGCGACGGGGGCTTCGAAGCCGTCAGCTTCCCGCTTTTCTTCCGGATCGACAGCCAGGAGCAGGTTGGGTCGCACCAGAGTGCGAAGTTGCCTTAGAGGGCTTAGAGCTTTAGGGTTTTTTGGTTTTTTGGTTTTAGGGTTTAGGGTTTAGGGTTTAGGGTTTAGGGTTTCGGGTTTAGGGTTTAGGGCTTCTAGCACTTTAGGGGATGTTTGGGTTGGAGCAGAAGGTCCCTGGACCCACAAGCCCTACGCCACGAGTCATGCGGAGGAGACGCCCAGCTCCTCTTTGGGGCTGCTCTGCACTCCTGGGTCGCTCAGCAGCCATAGTGCAATAAAGGGTTTAGGGTTTAGGGTTTAGGGTTTAGGGTTTGGGGTTTAGGGTTTAGGGTTTAGGGTTTAGGGTTTAGGGTTTAGGGTTTAGGGTTTAGGGTTTAGGGTTTAGGGTTTAGGGTTTAGGGTTTAGGGTTTAGGGTTTAGGGTTTAGGGTCATTTTATGAAGGAACCGAGAACCCCAAACAAAAATTAAAGGGCACCCGCTGTGGCTACCGAGACTCTCTTCGCGTCCTCCGCTTCCTGCAGATCGTCCAGGCCCCAGGATTTGAACATCACCACCGTACCTTGCCACGGCGGGGAAGAAGAACTCTAAGCCCTACACCGTAGACCCTAAGCCGTAAACCCAAAAACCCTAAAGCCCTAAACCCTAAACCCTAAACCCTGAACCCTGAACCCTAAACCCTAAACTCTAAACCCTAAACCCCAAACCCTAACCCCTAAACCCTAGACCCTAACCCTAAACCCCAAAGACCATATAAGCGCTCCACCCCCAAACCCAACTCTTTCCAGCAAGGAAAGAAGGCCCAAAGATCGGTTGGGTGAGCAAAACACCTGGGGTTTCGGGTTTAGAGTTTAGGGTTTGGAGTTCAGGGTTGAGGGTTTTGGCTTTAGGGTTTAGGGTTTGGGGTTTGGGGTTTGGGGTTTGGGGTTTAGGGTTTAGGGTTTAGGGTTTAGGGTTTAGGGTTTAGGGTTTAGGGTTTAGGGTTTAGGGTTTAGGGTTTAGGGTTTAGGGTTTAGGGTTTAGGGTGTAGGGTTTATTGTTTAGGGTTTAGGGTTTAGGGTTTAGGGTTTAGGGTTTAGGGTTTAAGGTTTAGGCCAACTTCGAGCCAAAGAGCTGCCGTAAGAGAACTTGGCGACCTGGATGTCCAGGTCGAGCGGGAAGGACAAGCCGCGAACAGCGTCCTGTGGGTCTTGGGCTTCAGGGACATGGGTTTCGGGGTTAGGGGTTTAGGGTTTAGGGTTTAGGGTTTAGGATTTAGGGTTCAGGGTTGCGCGGTTTAGGTTCAGGGTTTAGGGATATGGCTCGAGGGCTGAGGGGTTTCCTCGGCTCTCGTTGGGCCCAAGTGACTCCAAACCTCTACGACTCTGACGTTTCGGATGTGTCAGGGCATCACCCATGTTGCTCAGGAACCTAGGATTGCAAGGGTGCCCTTCATTGCTCAAAGGGGTTTCTAAGGGAACCTAAACGCCCCAAAAAGGAAGTCAGGGTACTGCTGAGCATCCTAGCCAAAAACACGGTTTTCATAAGCTTCAGGGTACCGGGTGCCTTGAAAACTGACACCTTTACGCCCCTTGAGTATGTCCTGAACCCGAAAGCCTGAACCCTGGACTGCCATAGCCCTAAAACCCAGGCTTTAGGGTTCAGGGTTGAGGGTTGAGGGTTTTGGGTTTGGGGCTGCTTAGGGTTAAGGGATTAGGAAAGGGTTCACCGAGCCCTAAGACCCCGTGTCCTGCACCACGGTGATCTGGCACTTGATGTCCTCCCACAGGTCAATCCGAAACGACTGCCGCCAAAAAGAAGCTCTGGAGAGGTGTAGATTTCAGGTGTTGTAGTGTGAAGTCGGCGGGGTTGGGCTACAAACCCCAAAACTTATTGTTAAACCCTAAACCCTGAACCCTAAACCCTAAACCCTGAACCCTAAACCCTAAACCCTAAACCCTAAACCCTAAACCCTAGACCCTAAACCCTAAACCCTAAACCCTAAACCCTAAACCAACCCTTTAAATCCGAAATCCTCACGAGTTCAGGCCCAGTCAATATACGGGCCTTAAGAATCAGGAAAGGATTTGGGGGTTATTGTGGTATACTTATATAGGGGCCATAAGGAAATACCATTAGTACTTATTCCGTGGTATGCATTTCCGACCCCTGTAGTAAGCCCTAGACCCCCAAACCCTCAACCCTAAACCCCAAACCCTAAACCCTATAGACTCCATACAAAAACCAAAACCAGAAAGCCACCTGCGTGGCGCGGACCGTTCCCCGAATTCGGCCCGCGGTCGACAGCGCCAGGCCCCCAATGGCCAAGCCACAAGCGGAGTCGACCTGTTCTCAGCTTGGAGGTTTCGGGTTTGGGGTTTGGGGTTTCGGGCTTAGGGTTTAGGATTTCGGGTTTAGGGTTTGGGGTGTTGGGTTTAGGGTTTAGGGTCTAGGGTTTCGGGTTGGTTTGTAGCGTTTGGGAGTTTAAGATTGAGGGGTTAAGGCTTAGAGGGTTTTGGGGTTGCGGGGTGTTGGGAAATCATGGTTTGGAGGGTTGAAAGGTGAGCCCCTTCAAGCACCTAAGAACCGAACCCCCAAGATTTAAGGATTCGGGTTTAGGGTTTAGGGTTTAGGGTTTAGGGTTTAGGGTTTAGGGTTTAGGGTTTAGGGTTTAGGGTTTAGGGTTTAGGGTTTAGGGTTTAGGGTTTAGGGTTTAGGGTTTAGGGTTTAGGGGAATTCTTCAAGCTCCCCTCAGAATCGTCTCAGGTGTGTAAAGCGCCCTTGTAGAGGTTAGCTAGTCAACTGTCTGAAGTTTCGAACCATGGCCCATGACCCTCAACCCGACACCCGAATATAGGGGTCGGAATACATACTAAGGATTCTCCCCTACGGTCCCGATGTACTTCTACCAAAATAAGCCCCCCCAAAAAACCTTATTCAAATTCTGAAGGCCCCTAGTTTAGAGCCTTTTCAAGGGGTTCTGAAGGCAAGGGACCCCAAACCCTACTTGAAGCCTTTTTGGGGGGCAAACCCTAAAACCCTGTTCTGATTCTTACGACCCTAGATTTTGGAGCCTTTTTGAGGGGTTCTGAAAGAAAAGCCTCAGCCTTAAGCCCTGAACCCCAAACCCCAAACCCCAAACCCCAAACCCCAAACCCAAACCCCAAACCCGAAACCCGAAACCTGAAACCCGAAAACCGAAACCCGAAACCCTAACCGTCGAACCTTCTTGGGGGTTCTGAACGGAAAAGGGGGGCTCCCAGCCTCCTAAACCCCAATCCCTAAACCCGAAACCCGAAACCCTAAACCCTAAACCCCAGACCCCAAACCCCAAACCCTAAACCCTAAACCCTAAACCCTAAACCCTAAACCCTAAACCCTAAACCCTAACCCAAGGGGGGCTCCCAGCCTCGACCCTCTCGGCCGTTCGAGGCTCCGGATAGGAATCCACCGCCTGGCCCTCGAAGAGCACGTCGCCGGCCAGCGGCATGGACACCTTTGGTTTAGGGTTTAGGGTTTAGGGTTTAGGGTTTAGGGTTTAGGGCTTAGGGCTTAGGGCTTAGGGCTTAGGGCTTAGGGCTTAGGGCTGAGGGCTTAGGGCTTAGGGCTTAGGGCTTAGGGCTTAGGGCTTAGGGCTTAGGCGCGCGGCTTAGGGCGGACCTTGGGGAACCCTAAACCCTAAACCCTAAAACCGAAACCCTTTGAAAAAACCTCGGGTCTGATTCTCAGATCTTCAGGCGGGGAGGGTTCGGGGCTCTGGACGTCGTCCACTTCAGGCTTAGTCTCACACGTTGGGTCTAAACACTGAACCCCAAAAAAACCCAAAACCCCAAACTCAAACCCTAAAACCTAGACCCTAAACGCTAAGCCCTTGCAATGGCTTAGGGTTTTGGGGCTTGGGGTCCTTGAGGGTCTTGGCTTCAGGCTATCCAGGGTCTGTTTATTGGGGTTTCATACGAAGGCTTAGGCCAACCGGCTAACCCCCTAAAACCCTAAAACCTGAAACTCCCTCAACTCCTAAACCCTGAACCCCTTAAACCCAAAAAGCCCTCAAACCCTCCTAAACCAAAACCCTAAACCCTAAACCCTCAAACCCTCCAAAACCCTAAACCCTTCAACCCTGGAGCCCTGCAACTTGGGATGTTCCCCCCTATACTAACGGTCCTTAGTAGGGATGAAAATGGGGGGGGGTACTATAGTCCCTATTTAGAACTGTTAGTAGAAGGGGGAACATCCCAACCTACAACCCTAAACCAAACCCAAAACCCAAAACTCAAAACCCTAAACCCTAAACCCTAAACCCTAAACCCTAAACCCTAACAAACCCTCTCCATGTGCGAGTTTTGGGCGCTGGAGTGGGTGAGATGCTGCCGCCTCCACAGGCACAGCACGCCTCACTCGGCCGAAGTCCTTTTCAAGGCTTCACCCTAAACCCTAAACCCTAAACCCTAAACCCTTAACCCTAAACCCTAAACCCTGAACCCTAAGTTGTCCCAGACGAGGGCTTAGCACCTCAAGCCCCTACCCCAAAGCATCTGAACCCAAAAGCCCTAAACCCTAAACCCTAAACCCTAAACCCTAAACCCTAAACCCTAGACCCTAAACCCAAAAGTACTAAACTTCTGAACCCCAAAGCGTCAACTTTTGAACCCTGTTCAAGCTTCTGAACCCCAAAACGCTACGCTTCTGAACCCCCCAAAACCCTAGACCCCTAAACCCCCAAAAACCCTAAACCCTAAAAACACTAAGCAAAAACAAAAACATACCCTAAACCCTAAACCCTAAAAACCCTAAACAACAAAAAGAAAACCTAAACTTAGGAATCGCAAGCCCTCGAAGTCCTTGGAAGGCCCTGTCCATGGCAAGATCTGGCCAGCTTCCGTTGCCTTTCTGTCGAAGCTTGGGAACCTTAACCCTAAAATGGTTTAGGCTTTAGGGTTTAGGGTTTGGGGTTTAGGGTTGGGGGTTTAGGGTTTAGGGTTTAGGGTTTAGGGTTTAGGGTTTAGGGTTTTAGGGTTTTAGGGTTTTAGGGTTTAGGGTTTAGGGTTTAGGGATTAGGGTTTAGGGTTTAGGGTTTAGGGTTTAGGGTTTTAGGGTTTAGGGTTTAGGGTTTAGGGTTTTAGGGTTTAGGGTTTAGGGTTTAGAGTTTCGGGTTTAGGGTTTCGGGTTTGGGGTTTGGGGTTTCGGGTTCAGGGCCCACTTGAAAGTTCATGGTACACAGATCCTTGCTTACTTGATAACGGAACATATAAACTTAAGAACGTAGAATCTTACAACGTTGCAACGCCGAAACCTCAAAACTATAAACTTCATAAGTAAGCACACCACCTTTCACAGATCCTTATGAGTTTTCCGATTTTTGCATTTAACTACTAGCTAATGACTTATACTCATGTGCCTTGCCCACATGAACACATCTACGTGAGTGGGTTCCCAACAACATCAGCACACGCGTGGTTCTCCCAATCCCACAACATCTGGACCCTCTGACTATGGTTGGGGCAACACACAGGTTTAGCATTTCGGGTGGAGGGTTTAGGATTCAGGGTTTAGGGTTTAGGGGTGTAGGGTTTAGATTGTATGGTTTAGGGTTTAGGGTTCAGGGTTTAGGGTTCTAACCCTGAAGGTATTGAGCAGAGAGAAGCTCTGCTGATGGCGGGGTCTGAGTTGCAGAGCGATGTATAGTCTTCGCAGGTACGGCCGTCGGCGTCCTCCCACCCTGGAACATCATCGCCTTACTCCATGCTGCACTCTTGTGAACTATGTGGGGGAAACCCATGTCTTGACATCACTTGCCTGGCATCTAGCACCCTCTGCCCTATGCATCCCAAAACCCCTTAATCTCTGACTGTGTGAGCTTCTAAGGGTAGTTGCATGGTCCCTTAGTATGGGCCCTTAGAAGGGTACCCCTTGTATACCCTATACAAGTTAAGGGCCCATAGATCAGAACCCTGAAGAGTAGGACAGGGACCATATTAAGGGCCCATGAAACTACCCCTTGGAAAGCTGTGCTGGTCCCGGGCGCACATGAAGCACTTGGACTTGTTCACTATGGGCATCGTCTGCTTCACGAAGCCGGACGCACACTGAGCACACGCGCCGCCTCGAATTACAGAGCAGCCGCTGCATTGATCCCCGGCGGCGCAGCAGGTGAAGACGTAGGAGCCTCCCTCAAAGCTGCCGATTAGCGTCTCACCTCAGGGGGGCGGGGGGGGGGTGCCTCGAGGTGGATCTGGGCCGAAGGCTTAGGGTTTGGAGTTTAGGGGTTTAGGGTTCAGGGTTTAGGGTCCCTAAACCTTGAACCCTCAACCCGTTGTGTCTTCGTAGGGCTCCACCCCACCTGGCTCACAGGTGGGCTTCAAGGGCAAAGGCTGCGAGTCGTCCACCTGGGCTAGTGATCTAAATCTAGGGGCTCTTTTGCCCTAAACCCCCAAACCCCCAAATCCCTGAACCCGGAACCCTGAACCCTAAACCCTAAACCCTAAACTCACACCCTACAGTTCAGAGCACCACCACCAAAAAAAGAGAAACGCCACCAATTTGTTCCGGCTCCACCTGGAGTGCTTGGACTCGTGGCATCTTCCTGTGCTGGCTTATCGAGGCACACTGCTGAAAGTGAATACCTCGGCCGTGGAAAAGGGAATTTGGGGTTCAGGGAAATCCCAAACCCCACACAACAAACTCCCAGAGTTACCTAGATCCTAACCCCTAAACCCTGAATCCTAATGGGGAGTATCCTTAGCTGTTTAGTGTAGCTAAACTAACCCTGAACCCTGATCTTGAGCCCTAAACCCTGAAAAGGTTTAGGGTGTAGGGTTTAGGGTTAGGGTGTAGGGTTGAGGGTTTAGGGTTTAGGCTTTAGGCTTTAGGCTTTAGGCTTTAGGCTTGAGGCTTTAGGCTTTAGGCTTTAGGCTTTAGGCTTTAGGCTTTAGGCTTTAGGGTGTAGGGTGTAGGGTGTAGGGTGTAGGGTTTAGGGTTTAGGGTTAGGGTTCAGGGTTCAGGGTTCAGGGTTCAGGGTTCAGGGTTCAGGGTTCAGGGTTCAGGGTTCAGGGTTCAGGGTTCAGGGTTCAGGGTTCAGGGTCTAAGGGTCTAGGGTCTAGGTCTAGGGTCTAGGGTCTAGGGTCTAGGGTCTAGGGTCTAGGGGGTCTAGGGTCTAGGGTCTAGGTCTAGGGTTCAGGGTCAGGGTTCAGGGTTCAGGGTAGGGTCTAGGGTTTAGGGTTTAGGGGTTGGGGTTTAGGTTTTAGGGGTTTAGGGGGTTTAGGGTTTAGGGTTAGGGTTTCGGGTTTAGGGTTTAGGGTTTAGGGTTTAGGGTTTAGTGTTTAGGGTTTAGGGTTTAGGGTTTAGGGTTTAGGGTTTAGGGTTTAGGGTTTAGGGTTTAGGGTTTAGGGTTTAGGGTTTAGGGTTTAGGGGCTTCAGAAAGAGCCACCTTTGGTGGTCCACGGCTGCATCGACGCCATGGGCACCGAGAGTGGAGGAGGCGAGGGCGGAAGAGGCCGGAACTGAAGGAAGCATGACCTGACTCAGGGTTTAGGGTTTAGGGTTTAGGGTTTAGGGTTTAGGGTTTAGGGTTTAGGGTTTAGGGTTTAGGGTTTAGGGTTTAGGGTTTAGGGTTTAGGGTTCAGGAAGCATGACCTGACTTAGGGCGTAGGGTTTAGGCCTAGGGATTCAGGAGCTTAGTGTTTGGGGCTTGGGTTTAGGTCTTAGGATCTAGGGTTTAGGGTTTAGGGCTTAGGGTTTAGGGTTTAGGGTTTAGGGGTTATAGGGTTTAGGGTAGTGTTGAGACTCGGCTTGCGTTGCAGGGCGCCGAAACACGGAACGACATGCATGACGTTGAACTATGGGTTTAGGGTTTAGGGTTTAGGGTTTAGGGGTTAGGGGTTTACGGTTTAGGGTTTAGGGTTTAGGGTTTAGGGGTTAGGGGTTCGGGGTTTAGGGTTTAGGGTTTAGGGGTTAGGGGTTTAGGGTTTAGGGTTTAGGGGTTAGGGGTTTAGGGTTTAGGGTTTAGGGCTTAGGGAGATTGCAACCAAGCGACTCCTGCTCCTCCAGCGAAGCGCCCTCCGCCACCAGCGAGATCCAGAGGGCCCACTTGCTGGCTGCCCATGGCAGCATCATTCGCACGCGCAGCCGGGCGCAACCGAACCTCCCTCTGAGGGCGTAGGGCTCTGAGCTTATAATCCCCTAGGCCCTAAACCCTGAAGTGCCCAAACCCCTAAACCCCGAAACCTTAAAACCCCAAACCCTAAACCCTAAACCCTGAGCCCTAAACGCGCCTAAACCCGAAACCCTAAACCCTAGACCCTAAACCCTGAACCCTGAACCCTATAGCTAAGCCCCAAAGACCCAACCCTGAACCCCACCCCGCCAAGTGCCGAGTCTGTCGACCCAAGTGCTGCAAGTGAGCCAGCTACTAGGGGGGATGCAGTGAGTTGAGCTTTTTAGGGTTTAGGGTTTAGGGTTTCGGGTTTAGGGTTTAGGGTTTTGGGGGATTTGGAGGTTTGGGGGATTTGGGGGGGGTTGGGGGAGTTTGATGGGTTTAGGTTCAAGGTAATTATAGAGTTTAGGGTTCAGGGTTTAGGGTTTTTTGGCTTGTGGGCGAGGCTTGCAGTGCTCTGCGCATGGATTCGAGACCTTCATCATTGATTGTTGACTGGTGGACGCCGGAAACTATGGGGGGAGGGTCTGTCAGAACGATTCACAAGGTTAATTTAGGGTAAGTCCTGAACCCTGAACCCTTACGTCACATGGAAAGTTTCCGGTGCATCTGCAGAGCAGCTCCATTGGAGTTTCCGAAGAATTAGGGGTAGCCTGTTGTGGTCTCTCTATGAAGGTTCATAGTGTTATTTTGCTACGTACTTTTGGGGGAGTTATATTCGCGGCTATTTTGACTTTGGGAAACACCATATACCGCCTTTTCCCTCTGGCAGGATCCGGGCGGCTCCTTCTGGCAAATGGATGCGCCAAGGGTCAGCATCATTCTGCGATCTTCTCCAGAAGCATCTCTGCTGCTACTTTCACGCCAAGCTCACGTTCAAGACTGTCCATTCTGATGCCTAGGATGGCCCTTTCGCCCTCCGAAATAAAGATTCCGGAACATGATCCTCTTAAACCCAAAAAAAGGGAGAAAAACACACAAAATGTCCCAACGGCCGGCCGAGTTGCACAAACCTTTCCACTGCTGCCTTGTACACGAGCTTGTCAGCACCGGTCAACACTTGCAAGTCCCGACATACTGCGGGAGGTTGCTCCTCCGCCGTCTCTGTGTAGGAGTGCCCATGGTCAGCGTGAGTCGCCTCAGCTGTTACGAAAGGCTGGGTCCTAACCCTGAACCCGAAACCCTAAAACCCTCAAGACAATAAATGGATCCTGGCTTCGACGGTTCATGGGTTGAGGGTTTAGGGTTTAGGGTTTAGAGTTTAGGGTTTAGGGTTGAGGGTATTAGGTTGTGAGTTGAGCGAGGCAATGTTGGCTACAAGGCATTAAAACCACCAACCTTCAGAAACCCTAAACCCCAAACCGCTCTAAACCCTAAACCCTTAACCCTTAACCCTTAACTTTCCTAAACCCTCCTAAACTTAACCCTAAAGCGGAAAGCTCGAAGCTCGTCAGGCCTCCTGTCGCGGAGCTGCATCGGCCAATCAGGTGCCGCCCCCCTGCTTCAGCACCCACCAGTCGCGGCCTGGGCTTAGGGTTTGGGGTTTGGGGTTTGGGGTTTGGGGTTGAGGGTTGAGGGTTTAGGGTTTAGGGTTTAGGGTTTAGGGTTTAGGGTTTAGGGTTTAGGGTTTAGGGTTTAGGGTTTAGGGTTTAGAGTTAGGGTTTACTGTCTAGGGTTTAGGGCTTAGGGTTTAGGGTTTAGGGTTTAGGGTTTAGGGCATAGGGCTTAGGGCTTAGAGCTTCGAGCTTAGGGCTTAGAGTTTAGGGTTTAGGGCTGAGGGCGCCTAGGTTTTGGGACTTTGGTATTTGGGGTTTGGCGCTTGGTGCACAGGGTTCAGGGCTCAGGTTATGACTTGGAGCTTTGGAGGGTGCGGGGCTTGGGCCTTGGGAGTCAGAGGCTTGGAGTTTGCTGGTTGGTGCCCCAAACCCTAAACCCGAGGCCTGAAACCTCAGCCGCGCTCACCCTAGGAAAGCACCCCCTGACTCCAGCAGCAAGCTCCCCCCCCCTGGCCTCAAGACCTGAGACCCCTCAACCCTAAACCCTAATCCGAACCTGTAAACCCTGATGCC